>JBBUKS010000100.1:4698566-4724814 GCA_038050645.1 Hedychium gardnerianum
TTCTCTCCTGTGTCGACGAAAGACTCTCTTAGGATAATCTGACACTTGTAGGTCATTATAGTTTGAAGTTACATCAAATGGACGTAAAGACTGTATTCCTCAATGGAGACATTTAAGAGTCTATATATATGATGCAACTAGAGAACTTTGAGTCTAAGGACTCAAAGCACCTAGTATGTAGATTAAAGAAGTCTATTTATGGTTTGAAACAGGCGTCCCATTAGTGGTATCAAAAATTTAATCAAGTGATTACCTCATTTGGATTTAAAAAGAACCCCGTTGATCAATGCATATATGTCAAGTTTAGTGGGAGCAAGTTTGTTATACTTGTTATGTACGTAGATGATATATTACTTGTGAGCAATAATAATGGTCTGCTGCATGAAACCAAGTCATTTCTAATTAGTAATTTTGAAATGAAAGATTTTGGTGAAGCATCTTTTGTTTTATGCATACAAATCTATCGTGATCATTCAATAGACATTCTTGGACTTTCACAATAGACCTATATTGAAAAGGTGTTTATAAGGTATAACATGCAAAATTGTACACCTGATGACACACCTGTGTCAAGAGGTGACATGTTCAACTTGCAGCAATGTTCACGTCTTGAACTTAAAATAAAGGAGATGGAACAATTCTCTTATGCATTAGCTGTGAGAAGTCTTATGTATGCACAAGTTTGTACACAACCAGATATAACATTTATAATGGGGATGTTAGGTAGGTATGTCAGTAACCAAGGACCGTCTCACTAGAAAGTAGGAAAGAGAGTAATACGGTATTTGCAAAGAACTAAAGAACATATGCTCACATATCAGAGATTAGATCACCTAAAGGTAATTGGATATTCAGACTCCAATTTTGCTGGATGCTTGGATAGAAGGAGGTCCACTTCGGGCTATATTTTCATGCTTGCTGGAGGGGTTATATCTTGGAAGAGCGTTAAGCAGACGCTAGTAGTCATTTCTACTATGGATACAGAGTTAATAGCATGCTATGAACCATCCAATTATGGAATCTAGCTGCGAAACTTCATCACAGCATTACAAATCATTGATGGCATTGACAGGCTACTGGGGATCTACTGTGATAATAAAGTCGTAAAACTTTATGCCAAGAACAACCGTAGTTCATCGAAGTCCAAGCACATTCACATCAGGTTTTTAGCGGTTAAGGAAAGAGTTCAGAGTTATCAAATCATGATAGAGCATATTAACACAGATTCCATGTTGGTCAATCCACTCACCAAAGGCTTGGTGCTTAAGGTATTTCATGCGCATGTTGTGGATATGATAGTCCTTCTTATGGAATAAGAACTCATCTAGTGGGAGTCTGTATTTATTTTATTGCTCTATGTTGATTAATAAGGACAAATATTTTATTTTGATTATTGTACGTACTCAAAGTTCAAAACATTAATTGAAATCTTGTTTGTTTAATACTCTAAAATAAAATATCATGATTTACTATTGTTGTTTAGCATTTGGTGTTTGTAAATGTGATATAGATTCCTTTTGGAATCATAAAGTTTGGATCATGATCTGCTCGTGTAGTTTAGCATAAAGTTTTAGCAAATATGATCAGACTCTTTTGAGTTACTTTGGACTAGTTGGAAATTGATATGTACTGATCACATTTCATATAATTTCTACTCTACACATCCACATCTTGATCTATGTCACTAATAACATTGATATTGTGATTACTTTTGAGGCTTGTTATGATTATATACAGTAACTATGACCTCTTTAGTCCTATACCAATTAAATTAATGGACCAGATTGTTACAGAGGTATCTTATACCCATAAAGTTTGATATCAACTAAAGTTATATTCGCATGTTGTCTATAATCACATATAGCCCAAGTGAGAGATTGTTAGATTTAATTATCCCTTAAGGTGGACTTACATACGATTTAAAACTTGCGATATCGAAACTCGTTAAGTGATCTAACTTAAGTTATTGGATTTCAGGTTATTGGATGTGGACCCTGTATGTGTAGAATCCTTTAGCCCGATTCGTTATCATCTATGAGCTGATGACATATTTGTTGCCTATATAACGGGAGATCTCCAAGGGTTTAGGGCATCTTCTTGAGACGTCTCTTAGTTCCCCATTAGACTAAAAGTTTTTTTGGCGTTGTCACCCTAATTCCCTTGGAAGGCTTCTTCTTCTTCTTCCTCAAGAATCTCTCTTGACGACACTACAGGACAAAGACAATGACTCTTCAACCAGGTTCTTTGTCACTTTTGGTTTATGTATTTATTTTACTATGTCATGATAAGAAGAAACTATATTCATGCTCATGTTCTTATTTTTCCTATTCAAATTTTTATTTCGGTTATCTAGAATTCATGCGGCCTAGAATTTTGCAAGAACTAACATTAACAAATTGAAACAAATAAGAGGACCAAAATTTGAATCTCATAAGGGATGAATATTCTAGAGATCAACCTCTGAGTTTGTATAAATTGTATTTCAAATTTATTCGATAAACAAATCAAGGAGAAAGTTGTCTACCTTCAAAATTAGTCAGACGAAGCCTAGACATCTGAATTATATATATATATATATAAAAGAAATTGGTACAAAGTTAATAGGTTGATTCTTCCTATCAATTACATTCAATAAAATTTCTTAACTTATTGGGCCAAAAACTCTTGCCTATCACATCTAAGGTAAATCCCAACCTTCCTCTCTAGATTTTATGAACCTTGATTGAGGTCAACAATTTTATAAATCTAGTTAAGTCAAACATTTTAGTCAAGGTCATCTTATGCCATAGGACACAAATATGCCTAAGAAAGTGTTGCCTTAATTGAGGCTTGCAAGTCACATGACCAAGGGCACTTATTCATGGCCACAACTACAAAAGTGAGTTCACTTGATGTTTTTTAGGAGAGATTTTTAGTGTAAATGTCTCTTCAAGCTACTTTTGCATGGTTGCCATATACTTTTGAAGCTTACAATTAATTGTTAGTGATTTAAGTCTTAAAGTCTTACAACCACTTTTGTAAGTCTATCACATTTTGAAGATATTTTTCATTGACCAACTCTTGAGCAATTATCTAGATTGCATCATCTGGTGTCATTCTCTATTAGAATGAAGTACATCGATTATAATGACCATGGAATCATAAATCTAAGGATCAATTGCACCTACCCTACATAGGAAACCCCATCTCACCTATCTATCCTATCTCTAAATCTCTATGAAGATAATAAATAGTAGTACTATCTTTATATCTAACTAAAACACCAATATTGTTATGAAAATTTATTATTATATACCATTTGTATATCGTAGTAACATTTATTAATAATGTGCAAATGTTTATTTCTGTGTCACATGCATAATCTATTATTTGTGTTCTTTTAGTGTCTGAAAGTACTTGAAGGATGTTCCTGTTGAAAACTTCACAAACTACTAAGGAGCCAAATCAGATACTATTTTGGATTGGCAACGTTGCAATGTCAATAAACGTTCGTATATTCTCTAATTCACGAGTAGTGCCAAAGTCATTTGTTTATGTTCTTTTCTCACGTAGAATGTCGTTGTCGGGGTGTTTGTCAACCAACACAAATATGAGAGGATTAATTTTACTAGGGAAGAACAAAATATGCAAGAGAATGAAGATTTCGTATTAACGTATTATTTATTTGAGAATAAAAAAATGAAAACAATTGACATACATCATGCCATATAAAAGAAGGGGCAAAGTATTCATGATTCCTTTTGCTCTCAAAATTAGCCTGCCCAAATTTGAGGATAGAAACTAATTTCTGATACAAGAACACATTGCATCTAAGAGGCAAAAATGAGGATTGTATCATACAATAAATTAAATATCAAATATTGTTCAGATCAACTGAGTTGATTAAGTTGAAGTGGGAGGGTTAATTTTCCTAAGGCTACAAGTTTGCATTCGAAGAGCTGGAGCGATGGCTTAGACAGGCAGTGGTTGAGCATGTCCAGCAGAATCAGATTTGGAATCCACTTCTTTAAAGTTCCATAGCTCATCAAGTTCTCCCCTAATTCCACCCAATACAGCAGTAAGACCTGAGATTTCGACCACATAAAAATTTAGCTACATAGTTTTGGAAAGATATGAGGGAAAGAGCAAGAGAAATGTTGTATTGCCAACTCTTTCTCATGTCTTCCATCCAAATAATTGGACACTACTAAACCAAACTAGTCTATGAGGCCAAATGAAAATCATGTCATAATAAGAGTAAGAAACCCAATGCATCCATACCTAATGTGCATGGTACCAAGTAGAGCAAAGCAGGTTGGCCATGCCCATCCATCAGGTATAGCACAAGGTAGGTAAGCGATAAACCTGGAGAATAATTGTATTAAGCCAACAAGCATCACAAAATACAATCTAAACTTCAAAAAAAAAAAAAGGGTCAGATTTCAAGCATTTGATTAGAAGTCCAGAATTCCGTTGTGAGTTATGCTTTCTGAATCCCACGATTCCTTCACCACGTATAGTAGTCATGGACTAAGGAAGGTTGTCAAAAGACAGTTTTAATTAAAACCTAGAGTAAGAAGAATGACATACCGACAGTGTAGCCAATTACAAGCCAAAGGAAATAACCAGTACATATGGTCTTTTCAGTTAATCTATCAAACCTGTAAAAGAAACAAACGGCCAAGGAAGTAAGGTTCCCAATAAATGCTTGTATGCATGCTAACACTTGACATTGATAAATGCATGTAAAAATGTCTAATTCTAACCTCAAACATAAAAATCATTCATTTCAAAATGTAAACCAATTTCTTCAACCTTTTCTTATCTGAATAAAAAGGATCAAAATTTTAACTTACACTTTAAGATTCTGAAGCATATGGAGTTCACCTATAATATCATTTGGTAGCTGATACTAACTAATACAATCATTTCTGGGGATATTCAAATAGCTAGGTTAAAAATCTAACTTGCTGAGTGATAATTAACTCATTGTTCCTCAATTTACAATTTGTTTCCATTTGAACTAAATATTTTACTGTCCTATGATTCATATTTAAGTCGAGAAGATATAACCATTTGCATCTACTTGTAGGATACTTCATCAACCAAGTATATCAATATAATACACTGCATATTTATCGTGTAGGCTTTGTGTAACATGTATGATTCTTCAGTCAATGGATCTCAAGTTTAACACATACCATTAACAAGGTGTGCTTGATGTGAAGGTCTCTAGATGTTCATGGAGTCTTTAAGTAATTTGTGTTAAACAACATGGTTTTTGCCAAAAGAATATATATAATTCAAGAGTTTGATTCATAAATAATTTATAAACTTATTTAAATCATAGTTTTGAAGAGAAAAAGCATATATTTCAAAGTCTAAATTGCCTCAATAAACCTTTGAGACAGGCAAATATATGGTACTTAATTCTGTATATGACACTAGAATCTATGAACTCATAATTACATTACTGAAGGCATTCAAAAGCAAGAATAGACTTTATAGAAAACATAAAACAGCTTAATTAATAGGGCACCTGCGACTGAAAGAAATAAGTAAGCCGGGCAAAATCATATCTCCAAAACCAATCATTTGGTAGCCTCCTCCCCAAGGATCAAAAAATCTAGGTATTCTCAGAAGCATAGGGATGGATTCTCCACCAGCTTTGCTACCCTTAGCAACCTATAAATGAGGTAGATGCATCAGTTATATTGCTGAAATATCATGAGCTGATCAACATACATAAATTTGGATTTTATTTTCCTTTTTATTAAACCAATGATGACAACTTGTGAGGAGGTAAAGTACATTGAATAGGTATGTAAAACAAACATAAATTCTTGGTCTATGCCGTTTGTTTATTGATTCTACACAAACCATTCAGTTCGTTATCAAGGACAGGATTCTTGTTAAGGAATCCCAATAACATTGAGATCGGTACATAATGCATAGTTCTAAAATAGTACAAAAATTGTTAGGCACCACTGTACTCATAGAAAAGTTGTTTACTTTTTTTTAAGTCTATTTAAAAAAAAAAATTGTTAGTGTTTTTAGGATTTGTATTAAAAAAGTAGGTTATTTTATAAAGAATAAGTCATGTTATCAAATAATAAAAATTGATTAGGATCCCATGTATTAGAGAGGTTTGGAGTTAATACAAATTACAATTTTTCGACATGGTATCAAAGCCAAAATTGGCGATTGGTATTAACAATTTTTCGACGTACTTTTTTCCTTTTTTCTCATACATACAATGACATCATTGTTGTCTTTTAAAAAGTGCTAAAATATTTTTTTTCCTATTTCTTGTTTTCAAAACATGCCACTCCTTTCTTGTTTCTCTTTTTTTTTTTCATAAAACTCCCTCTTCTATTACTCAACTCCATCTAATTCTCTTTCCTTTGTTTTTATTTCTCTATTGCATTCTTTATCTCTTCCTCCTTTACAGGAGCTATAATTTCCTTTTACTTTTTCACCTGTTTTTCTCCTTGTAAACCACAACCACTATTACAAGAAGAAACTGCCCTTCCTTCATATTCAAATAATTAACTCACACCAACATAATTAATTCTCCATTCTTGGATCCTAAAGCTAAAATAAATTATTTCTCATGTTCCACCACCATTTGTTTATTTTTCCCTATTTTGCTTTGTTTTCTAACGACAAATAAGAATATCTTTTCATATTGCTTTTACAAGCCTTCATAGCTAGACTCCTTTCTCTACTCTTCATCATTGGTAGTTTATCCTGCTCGACCTCCATTGCTGATTTTTCTCATATTCCTTTTACGGTACATGATAGTTGGTTTTTTCCTTTTTCTTGGCTATCATTGCTTTTTTTTTTCTTTTACTAGCCTTCATAGTTGTTGGATTCCTTTTATTATAATTGGATTTTTCCCTTCTGCTCATTGATTTTTCTTTTTTACCAACCTTTATATCTCTCCTTCATATCTCAATTTTTCTTTTTTCTTGACTTTCATTACTAATTTTTTCCATTTATTAGCCTTTATAGCTCGATTCCTTTTTAATAGCCTTCATTGTTGATTTCTTTTACCAACTTTTATAGCTAGATTTTTCCTTTTTGATGAGCCTTCATTGCAACTTTTCCTTTTAACAACCTTCATAGTTGAATTCCTTCTACAAGTCTTTAAATTTGTCCTTTTCTCTTTTGTTGATTGTCGAATTTTCTCATTACCAACTTTCACTTTTGCTCTACCTTCACTGTCGACTTTCGTTTTACCAACTTTCATAGCTAGCCTTGGATTTTTTTTCTTTTGCTTGGCCTTCATTGCCTATTTGTCCTTGCCAATGAATTTCTTTTACTAGCCTTCGTAGTTAGATTTTTTTTTTTTTTTGCTTAGCTTTCATTGTTATTTCGGCATTTTACTAAACCTCACACTTTACCTTCACAAATACTCGAATCACACACTATCCTTTTATGTTTACCAAATCACCCACATCTTTCCTAAAATACCCTTGTGGCTATAATGCAGTTGTGTGACCCATCTGAGCCACCGAAGCACATTTAAAATCTTGAAAAATTGACCACATTTCATACAATTTTAAAACTACTATTTGTCTTAAAAAAATAAGCATTTTTTTAAAAAAAATCACAACGAACTAAATAAGGTGTGAAACTAAGATTGGAGGGCATAGTTACATTCAAGAGAGTCCCAAAAATACATTAGTTCTGGTTTGGTTTGAGTCTGACAAGCCTAAGTCTGTTAATGAGTTTTGGCTAAAATTCATTAACGACCGTACATGTCCAAATTCAGAAATTTTGAACATGATTACACTCACAAGAGTCCCAAGAATACATAGGTGCGGTTGTGAGTGAATATGATAAATCTTGATCCATCAGTGACTTCGTAATAAAATTACATAAGATTGAAATTTTTCTAAACACTCATAGTAGGCTAAATAGTGTGGAACAATGATTAGAGGACATGGTTATACTATACTTCTAGGAATGTATTGATCCTGGTTTTAATTAATTTGAATATGCCTAAGACCATTTTTGGCCAAAGCTCATCATATCACTGAGTTTTGGTCAAAGTCTCTAATGGTCATACAATATCCAAAATCTAAAATTTTCAACATGGTTAGAGTCATGACAGGTTCCAATAATTCATTGGTACGGTTGTTGAATGAATATGATAGACCTAAGTCCATCAATGATTTTTGGCCAAAAGTAACTGATATTCGTATAATGTCTAAAATTTGAAATTTTCAACATAGTCAGAGTCAGGAGAGTCCCAACAACACATTTGTGTTTTTGTTGAGTGATTATGATAGACCTGAGTTGATCAATGAGTTTGTGTCAAATTTACTCAAAGTTGTATATTTTTTTTAAAAAAAATCACAGATATATAGTGTGGAACTAAGGTTTTAGGAATGCATTAGTCCTAGTTTAAATTGATTTTGATGTGACTAAGGTCATTAGTGAGTTTTGGCTAAAAGTAACTTATGGGTATTGTACAATGTCAGAATCTAAAATTTTCAACATGGGCAAAGTTAGGAGAGTCACGAGAACACATTGGTATTGTTGAGTAGATATAATAAGCCTAGTCCAATAGTGAGATTGTGATAAATTTAATTAAAGTTATATAAATTTCAAAAATTCATATTCCTTTTATGATCCATGAGTCCTATCATTGAGTTTTGGTCAAAAGTCTCTAATGGTCATACAATATTCAGAATCTAAAATTTTCAACATGGTTAGAGTCATGAGAATTCCAACAATGCATTGGTAATATTATTGAGTGAATATAATTGACCTAAGTCCATTAATGAGTTTTGGCCAAAAGTAACATCATACAATGTTCAGAATTTGAAATTTTCAACATGATCAGAAATTAGGGAGTCACAAGAATACATTGGCGGTGATGTTAAGTGAATATAATAAGTTCATGTTCAACAATTAGCTTATACCAAATTTATTCAAAGCTGTATAAATTTTAAAAACTCGCAATAGTTTATCTAGGATGTGAAACCAAGGTTAAAGGGCATGGTTACATTCAGGAGTTTCCTAGAAATGTGTTTTTGGATTGAACCCAATAAGCCTAAGTTCATCTGTGAGTTTTAGTCAAAAGTCACTCATGGTTGTATAATATCCACAATTTAAAATTTTTGGTCAAAGTAAAGGAAATCCTAGGAAGATATTAGTGTTATTATTGAGTGAATATGATAAGCCTATATCCAACGGACTTTATGTCAAATTTATTCAAAATTGTATAAATTTTAGAAACTCATACCAGCCTATCTAAGGTTTGAAACTAATGTTGGGGGGCATGGTTACACTTAGGAGATTTGTAGGAATGCATTGATCCTAATTTGAATTGATTAGGATATGACTAAGGTCATTAGTGAGTTTTAGCTAAAAATCACTGATGGCCTTAGACATTTAAATGAGGATCAATGCATTCTTAAAAGTCTCGTGAGTGTAATTATGCCCTCCAACCTTAGTTCCACACTCTATTTAGCTTGTGTGAATTTTTTTGAAAATAATTCCAATCTTATGTAATTTTATCATAAAGTCATTGATGGAATTAAACTATCATTATTCACTGAACAACAACACCTACGTATTGTTGGGACTCTTGCGAGTCTAGTTTTGACCAAATCTCATTAATATATTTAGGCTTATCAAATTCAATTTAAACTAGGACTAGTGTATTCTTAGGATTCTCTTGAGTGTAACCATGTCATCCAATCTTAGCTCCACACCCTATTTAGCCTCTTATGAGTTTAAAAAAAAAAATAGCTTTTTTCGAAGGAGACAAATAGTTTTAAAACCCTATAAAACATAGTCTATTTTTTTGAGATTTTAAATGTGCTTTGGTGGGTTGGCAAGTGCATGTATAGATGGAGGGGCATTTTAAGAAACTAGTGTGTGATTTGGTGATGTAGGACCACCTTAGGAGGACCCAATCTTCAACGGGTCAAAACTTTTGAATTGGGTATCGGATCAAGGCCCTATTTGTGCTCACGCGTAACTTTCAGAGATCTACATTTATTACTGGGTAGAACCCGTAACCGCCAAATTTCGGGTCCGAAAAACACAGTTTAGTCCCTTTTCGGAGGTTCCGAATGTCTTTTTTACTAGTTCTAGTAATATAAGAGTCATATTTAGCTGTTTGAGGATTATCCTCTAATATTGAATATTATTTCCTTTTCTAGAAAACCTAGAGGACGGCGGTTTTTTCCTCCATAAATCCTCCATCTCGTCATCTTGCAGGATAATCGTTATCCCCTCGACGTCGGTTGGTATCAGAACCCATTAGATCCAATGGAAGATCGTCGTGGTCGCGGTCGCAACAAGCAAGTTCCGATTGAGAAAGCCGAGCAACATGGTCGTAGCATTCAAAACATGATGACGATTACGAATTTACAGGCAAGTTGCATATTTAACCCAGCGCATGGCAACACGAGATCTTGAAGATCATGAAATTTCAAATCGTGGATCTGAATCTACCTTCAAGAAATCAGGTTATACATCCGAGAATGTCATGGTCGGGAGGAGCGGAAAGGCAAAAATTTATTGGTCGAGGAAGACTTGGAAAAACAGACAAAAGCAAGACGAGGTGATTTATGGTGATAGCCATGAAACTTTGATCGTTCGCAAGAGTCTTTTGACTCCCAAGGGAAATTCGAAGGGTGATTGGCTGAGAATTAAAATAGTTTTCACACTACCTGCACCATCGCAGATAAAGTCTATAAAATGATCGACAGCAGTCGTGACAATGTAGTATCCACTGAGACTGTCCAGAAATTACAGTTGAAGACGGACCGTCATCCTAAACCATACAAGTCATCCTAGTTGAATAAAAATAGTGAGGTAATAGTAGACCAGTGATGCCTCGTGTCTTTTTCAATTGATAGCAAATATTTTGATAGTGTCATGTCATGTATTATTGGGGCGACCTTGGCAGTATGATCGCAGTGTTGTTCATGATGAGCAAAAAAATACATAAAACCTTCACATCAAGGGAAAGAAGATTGTATTGGCACAATAGCAGGAAAGAACCACTCTAATTCCGATAGCCAAAAATACTAATCTGCTTTCTATATCCAGGTTTTTAGATGAGATAGAACATAGAGGTGTTGTCTATGCTTTGCTACCGTGCCAGAGCGATATCCTAGCCACGGACACTGAGTTACCGGCCGAAGTACAACAGCTGCTAGCGGATTTTGTTGAGTTGATGCCTGAGAATGTTCCTTCTGGGCTACCACTTACGAGGGATATCCAATATCAGATTGATCTAGTTTCAGGTTCGAGTTTGCCTAATCGACTAGCATATCGCCTCAGCCCTAAGAAGGCCGAAGAATTACTGGAGAAGGGCTATATCCGTGAGAGCATGAGCCCATGTGCAGTTCTTGCCCTACTAATGCCGAAGAAGGATGGTTCATAGCGTATGTGTGTTGATAGCCAAGTCATCAATAAGATTACAATTAAGTACAAATTTTCAATTCCACGCTTGGATGATATGTTGGATCAGCTATCCAGTTCTAGGGTCTTCTAAAAAATTGACCTTAAAAGTGGTTATCACCGGATCAGAATAAGACTTGGAGATAAATAGAAGACAACATTTAAGACGTAACATGGGCTATATGAGTGGATGGTCATACCTTTTGAATTGTCCAACACACCCCAGCACATTATGCATCAGATCTTGCGGTCTTTTCTGAGAAAGTTTATGATGGTCTACTTTGATGACATCCTCATATACAATCCGACAGAAGGATCACCTCCGTGCTATTTTTGAGAGGCTGAAGACGAAGTGCTTATTTGTCAACCAGAAGTGTTCCTTCTTTACAACCTCGATAACTTTTTTGGGTTTTATTGTATCTACTGATGTTGTTCACATAGATCAATTGAAGATAAACGTATTCTTGGAGTGGCCTCAGCCGAGGTCCTTGCACGATGTTAGAAGTTTCCATGTATTAGCTTCTTTCTACCGTCGGTTCATCAGAAATTTTAGTACTCTGGTTGCTCCCATCACCGAGTGTCTCAAGGGATGTGATTTTAAGTGGTAAGCGGAGGCTTTCAAATCGTCAGAAGATGACCGAAGCACTAGTTCTAGCACTTCTTGATTTTGACAAAGTCTTCGAAGTCAATTTTAATGCATCCGATATTGGGATAGGGGGTGTTCTGAGTCAATCTAAGCATTTGCTTTCTTCAGTGAGAAGCTGTCCGGATGCAAGAAGAATTATTCTACTTATGACTTAGAGTTCTATGTCATTGTTTAGTCTCTGAAGCATTGGCGGTACTACCGGGTACAAAGATAATTCATCTTCTCTATTGATCACGAAACCTTGAAGTACATCAATGGTCAACCTAAGCTGAATAGGCGACATGCCAAGTGAGTGATTTATTTACAGGAGTTCACCTTTACGTTGAGACATCAAGTAGGGGGCCTAAACTGTGTAACAGATGCCCTGAGCCATCACTTTTCATTACTTACCACTATAAGTACCAAAGTTGCAAGCTTTGAGATTTTCGCAGATATGTATGCAACTGACCATTCATTCGGAAGAATATTCCAAAAAGTACATGACGGTCACCGCCATGATTTTATTTTGCATAATGGTTACCTGTTTCGTGGATTAAAGCTGTGTATTCCAGATTATTCATTAAGGCAACAGATTATAAATGAACTTCATAATGAAGCACACTTCGGTCATGACAAGACACTGGCTTTTATCTCTGTTGATTTTTATTAGCCCAAGTTGACTAGTAGCTCACTTTGTAGAACAGTGCTTTGTATGCCAGCGGTTTAAAGGTATTCTCACCAACGCAGACTTGTACACACCCTTACCTGTTCCTAAAGCTCCTTAGTTTGATGTCAGCATAGATTTTGTATTGGGGCTATCCCGCACCCAACGAACGTCGGATTATATTCTCATTGTAGTTGATAGGTTTTCAAAGATGACACATTTTGTAGCTTGTAGGAAGACTATGGATGCTATCCAGATTGCCCATCTTTACTTCAAGGAAATCGTGTGTTTACATGGCATTTCGCAATCCATGACTTCAGATCGCGATACTAAGTTCATCAGTCATTTCTGGAAGAGCTTATGGGGAAAACTAAGAACGCAGTTAAAATTTAGTAGTGCCTAACATCCCCAGACAGATAATCAGACTGAGGTGGTAAATCAGAGTTTGGACAATCTTCTGAGATGTTTGACCGGAATTAAGCCAAAGTAGTGGGATTTGGCGTTATCTCAAGCAAAGTTTACCTACAACAGATCGAGAAACTGGACCATAGGTTTAAGTCCTTGCAGATTTTTCCTCTTGTTTCTTCGATTTCTCTTTTTGTTTCTCCACAAATCCTCCTTCTCGTCAGCCCGCAGGATAATCGCTATCCCGCCCGACGTCATTTGGTAAATATGAAAGTGTAGTGTATGATTCGGGTATTAATGAAAGTGAAGTGTGTGGTTCCGTAAAATGTCATTGCTATTTTTTCCTTACTTTCTTTTATCAGCCTTTAAAGTTGGATTTTTTTTATTGACCTTCATAATTAGGTTTTTCTCAATTGCTTGGCATTCATAAAATGTTAGTTATAGCGCAATCAGAAGAGCTCGAGGGGTTGAGATCTTTTATCGGTAGCCTTGGCAAGCCTTTAACTACTTGTTCATTAGTGTACTTAGTCATTTATCTTATAAATCATTTACCTTTCAATGAAAAAAGTTGTTGGGCATAATTATCATCCTCCATTAAAAAAAGATTTTTATCGATGGGCATTACTTTCAATGAAGAATCTTACTTCACCACATTGTATCATTAGGGGAGAATTACTCATCCTGTCATTACTTCCAATGTCAAAAATGTGAGACTCAACGAGACATACTCGAGGAAAAAGATAGTTGTCCCCGCACTAATGCAAATCAAAGAATCCAACTTAGAATGAGTTTAATGTCAAGAATTTTATATTAAGGAGGATATAAAAATAATTTAGAATCTCATATTATATGAAAGCCTTATATGGATTTAAGCAATCACCATGGGCATGATTTGCAAGAGTTATGATTGTTATGGGTATAGGCAAAGTCTTTTTCGAGGGAGTCATAATGCTTTTAGTATGTTGATGATATAACAATAGGAAAATGAGATGGTTCACTCTAAGAAAGACATATTTATCTCCCAATAAAGATAAGGAATGACACATCTCTTTAAAGAAACAAGCAAGCTAGTATGTAAGCCAACAACTACTTCATTAAACTCAAATCTTAGACTTAGAATACCAACAACAACAACAAAGTCTTATCCCACTATTGAAAAAAAAAATCATAATAAATAAGAATTATTTGTTTCATACACAACAAAACAGCATATGGAGTAAGTGTGATTAGTCAATTCATGCATAACCCAAAAGAAGCTCATCTCAAAGTAGCATGCCAAGTATTACAGTTTCTCCAAGGAACACCAGGAAGAAAGAAAGGATAGACTATCTAAAAGAAATGGTGGTTTGGTGCTTTTGGCATATATTGATTTGATTATGTTGGGTTAGTGGTTGATAGGAGGTCAACCACTAGATATTACAACTTTGTATCCTTGTGAGAGAGGAGCAAGAAACAATATATGGTAGCACCGTCTCGTGTAGTGGCAAAATTTCAATCAAGGGCTCATGATGTATTTAAACTACTTTAGTTAAAGATAACTTTAAAGACTTGAAGATCAAGTGGGATAACCAATGAGATTTTATTGTGATAATAAGTCTGCATTTATCATAGCTCACAATCAAGTACAACATGATCAAACGAAATAGACATTTCATCATGGAGATTAGAGAGCAGGTTAATTTATACATTTATATATCTACATATGGACAACTTGTAGATATAATTACTAAAGGTAAGTAGCTTAGTGTTTCAAAGTTGGAAATGATAAATATCTATTCATCAACTTAAGGGGAGTGTGGGAAAACATATTCAGTAACCATATATAGGATTATGAGACGGTAGCATAGCTAGTTTTAGTTTTTATTAGATGCTAGTTTAAAAAAGTCTATTATATTTTTTAGATTTTTATTAGAAAAGTTTATTATTTTATAAAAAATAAGTCGTGTTATCAAATTATAAAAAATATTAAGATCCCACATATAAAATAAACTTAAAGTTAATACAATTTTAAATTTTTTGATATAAAGCATTGATCCAAGAGTGACACCTCCGATGCCGGGCGCGCCCTGTGGACACGTCATGCTGGCCCGACGACGCATTTGGAGGCGTCGCTCAGACCCGACGACACAGGCATTACTCGGGCCCGACAACGTGTCTGGATGCGTCGTTCGAGCCCGACAACTCGTCCGGAGGTGTCACGCACGTGGTTGTCGGGGATATTTATTGTCATTGATAAATGCTTATGAGAGTTATGCTATGCAACTCCCGGACATTAATATTGTACGAGAATATCAGGACGTGTTTCCAGAAGAACTTCCAGGCTTACCCCCAAGAAGGCAAGTAGAATTAACGATTAAGTTGATTCCAGATACAACACCGGTATCAAAAACTCCATAGCGCGTGGCACCAAAGGAGTTGGAAGAGCTTAAGATACAGTTACAGGAGTTGTTGGATAGGGGATTTATTCGCCCTAGTGTCTCCCCATGGGAAGCTCCAGTGCTCTTGTCTAGAAAAAAGCAAGATCACTAAGGCTATGTATAGACTATCGACAACTGAGTGTAGTAACCATCAAGAATAAATATCCCCTACCACGGATAGAGGATTTATTTGACCAACTCAAAAATACCTGTGTATACTCTAAGATTAACTTACGCTCGATCTATCATCACCTCAGAATAAGAGATGTAGATGTACAGAAGACAGCACTCTGAACCCGGTGCGGACATTATGAGTTCTTGGTGATGTCATTTGGGCTTACCAATACTCCTGCTATTTTCATGGACTTGATAAACCGGGTATTCCTAGAATATTTGGATCAGTTTGTCATTATTTTCATTGACGATATTTTGATATATTCTCGATCTGATGAGGAACACGAACAACATTTTCGTATAGTTCTGGAGACGCTTCGACGGGAACATTTCTATGCAAAGTTCAGCAAGTGTGCATTTTAGCTATCCTTTGTGGAATTTCTTGGATTAGGGTTCATTACTTGATTTATTGTAGACCTTGGTTTTGATTGTGTTCTACGATGCAGGATTCTAATTTGAAGTAGGCTCTCGGACGTGAATATATTTAGTGCGATCTACACATCAGGCGGGTATTTCTTCCCTTACTATTATTTATATATTGACCTTAGTGCATGATTTGTTACATTGATTAGGTAGTCATATTTACTTTGATTCTATTCACATGCTATATGAGTTTCATACATGTTGCTTGTACATTGAGTTGATCTGTTTATATCCATACAGTCTCTTTTATTTTCATATCTTTTAGTGTGTACACGTGTGTGGTGTGCACGATAGATACATGTTTACGATTGTGTAATCATGTAATTGTTAGACACGTGTGCGGCGTGTGATTATATACATATGTTAATTTTTTGTATACTCATGTCATGTAATTATAAGCATGTGAGTGACATGTATTTAGGATAGTGTATTACATACATCCATGATTTGTAGATGTGGACACATGTGTAACATGTACCTTAGATAACGTAACATTTGTTGCATATTCTTAATTGTAGTTGCGAACACATGAGTGACGTGTACTTTACCTGATTCATCATTGTTGTATGCATATGATTGTAGATATAAACACGTGAGTAGCGTGTATTTTAGGTGATGTAACATGTTAGTTGTTATAGCTCATTTCTGATTTGGTAGTTGTAAACACGTGCGTGGCGTATATTATAATTGATTTGTCTTGATTAAATATGATAATGTACACTGCATAGATAGACATATACGATGGTAGGATTGTTTGTATCCTACTCATCATGGTGATGTATGCTGGCTATTGATTATGTCTCTCTTCGGGTGTAAGAGAATCATAGTCATGTTATTCCTTGTTTATTGCTTGATGTATACATCATGTCCGTGGAGGAAGCGTATCTCTTGCAGATAGTGATTGCTATACCCTGGGCTGTCCACGAGACTCATCCGTGGTAGAGCGTTTCTCATGCAGCCCATAGCTAGATAGCTTCCTCCTGTCTGCCATGAGACCCATACAGTGGTAGAGCGTTTCTCATGCAGACATACACCTTGACATTTCAGACTGCCCACAAGACTCATCAGTGGTAGATTGTTTCTCATGCAGTCTATAGCTAGATAGCTAGATGTTTTGGTCATTTGTATTGTTTGTTTTGATATAGCGATTGCTCTTATGTATGTTGATTTATTACTGTACTTGCATTGGTACATGCATTTGAGATATTATACTCATGTTGATCATACCTGGCATTACTCATGGTATTATTTCCATCCGAGTAAGTTGATTATGTGGTAAATGCTTACTTATGTTATCTTCAGATGGTGAGTACTTTCCTTGAGACTGTATACCTTTAAATCTCGCTATACTTAATTGTTCATACACTATCTTCTTATATCCGCTGAGTATTCTTATATACTCATTACCCATTGCTTTCCATTATATTTCCAGGTTAGCAGGTAGATGTTGAGTTATGTTGCTTAGAGGATCTTGTCTGCGCTATCCCATTCACACACATCGAACATTGATTTCTCTCTTGCTTTGGTTTGTTTTACTTCCGCATTTTGGTTATTGAACTTGAGTTGTAATAATTGACTAGAGTGTGGATTTTGGTCTTGATGGTGTTTTATCTTGGTTTGGTACTGAGTATGTTAAGTCGTGCCGGCACACAGTCTATCTAATTTTATGTTTGAATGATTTTGGATTTAATTACTCTTGATAGTTGTGTATTATTATACTGCGTGGTTATGTTGGTTTTTGAGTTTTGTGGACTCAAATCATGTTGTATCTAAAATTATCAAAAGGGGGTATCGTCCATATCGTCGAACAAGTATACCTCCGGGGCGTGACACCCATGGTCATTAGATTCTAATGCAGAGATGCTTGGGATATCAAAACGATTCATAAGGTGTGGCAATAAATTTGAGGATAAGTAGGGAGCTTAATCCTTGAAAATTGACAAATTGGAATAGTTTCAAGCATGGGAACATATGGGATATGTTTAGGATGCATGAAATGGTATTCAATTGTATGAAATGTCAATAAACAAATGCAATGGGTTAAATTTCACTTTGGGATTAACAAATAAAATTGTTTGGGATCAAAACTAAGACTTGAGGTTAAGGTTTATTTAATCATTTAGCTAGTTTCGACAATAGTGTCTAATTTACAAATTGGAAATATTTTGAAGTAAATCTGTTTTTCCCAAGTAAATGTCCAAAAATGTTAAAATTGTAAGAGGTATGTAAATTTAAACTTCCCAGAGAGTTTTAAATATTTAATATCATTTCTGTAAAAGAATAGAGGGATTGAGAAATATAGAATACAAGCAGCATGATTGAAATAGAAGAGAGTATCACGTGTTCTTTGTAATCGTAAAGTGCATTTAAGAGTTAAAGAAAAGTTTTATAAAATAACGGTTAGACATGCTATGTTATAGAGTTAAATATTAGGCTATGACTCGAATACATGAGCAGAAGATGAGAGTTGTAGAAATGAGAATGTTAAAGTGGATGTGGAGATATACAAGGATGTAGAGGATAAGAAATGAAAATATTAGAGAAAAATCGAGATTGCATCAAGAGAAAACTTCGGGAGACATGTTTAAGATAGTACGGACATGTACTTAGCTGATCAATAAATACTCCAGTTAGACGATGTGAAATTATGATAAATGTGTACATCAAATAAGGAAGAGGAAGACTAAAAAAATTTAATTAGCAATAATAAAATAAGATAAAATTTATTTAAATATAAATGATAATATAGTAAGGGAATAGAGTCCAATGGTGTAGAAGGATTCATATAGTCAACCTCACCCAGTGGGATAAGGCTTGGTTGTTGTTCGTTGTTGTAAGAGGTATGTAAAATTTCTAATAAAATTAGCATGATTGGGCTGTTTTCAATCGAGATGTGGTATAAAGTCGACTGGGCTATAAAGTCGATTGGGCATCAATTAGATCATGGAAGGAGTTGACTAAAACAATGTAGAAAGTTTGAAAGTTTTAATTGGCACATTCAACATTGTAAATGATCAAGGGAACTTGGTATTTATGTTAGAATCCATTGTTTATTACAAATACAAGTTGAGAATTATTGTAGGTATAAAAGACCAACAATAAGGAAATTGGTGGTGCATTTTTTTGATATATGTCAAAGGGGAGAAGAGAGAAAAGGCTAAAAGGGATACCTTATTCTCCTCCTAGAGTTTCTTTTATGATTAGAATTAAAAGAAGCCTGGTTTGAAAATTAGAGAAAGAAGAAAGAAAAACTTAGATAAATCGTGTCCTCTCTAGTAAAAATTAGAAAATTCATAGCTTTAGGCGGCGCCTAGATTAGATCTTATTGCATGAATTACATTTCATTGGCATTCATTGATTTACCTAACTTAAATGGATTATCAAATATCAAAAAGGGAACATTATTAGTGCATACATGCGCCAAATGCTTAGGTACGATCATAGTTTGTGTAAAGGGTTTTAAGTTAAGCCATTGATATGTCTCTATGGAAGCTCGTGACTTAACAAGGTCGAGTGAATAGATTAAAACTTGATGTGGCCAAGGTGACATGCATAGTGACTTGGAGGTTTGTAGATATTGGAGAAGGTTGCATGAGACGACTGAGGGACCATAGGATGAGAAGCACTGAGGTGGTGTTAAAGTCGCTATTGAGTATAACTTATCTCAGGAACCATAGGACCATAATTATTAAAGGCGCTGGCCTCAATGCAAAGGTGCAGCCAGGCGAGTCTCTTGCGCCTAGTCACCTGAAGTACACGCCTTGTGAGAGGTGACAGGCGTGCTTGAGGCACGATTTTTCTCACCTCATTGAAGTGAGACGTGAAAATGCAAATCACGTCCAAAAAAAACTTTTAAAAGCTCATTCAATACCTTTAATTATTCTTTTAATTAATTACGTAACATGCATGTTGCACTTATTTCTCTGGTTGTGAATGAAATTGGAATCTTTTTGAACATATAAGTATAAACATTTAAGGAAATATTAAATAAATTTATTATAAAATAAAAATAAAAATAATTTTTTATTTTGTGTCAAACTTCATTCCAAAAGCATAAACATGTTAAAGTAAAAAAGATTAAATGATTTAGTTTTTATTAAGTATAATAAGGATTTGAGACGTTGATATGATATATGTGTGACACTATCGATCCTATTTCTTTGGATAAGTTAGACGATAGTAATAAATGATTAATGGGGAAATTGAATGATAGCACACGAAGAAAATGATTTAGTATTAGATGATGACAATTTGACTTGGAGTGAAGTTGCACAAGCTTCTGGAGTTGGTGAAGATGCCTACAGTTTTATATCTCGAGTTTCATCTTCTTCAAAAGAAGTAAGGACAACTACATCAAAAGGAACTAAGAGAATATCTTCTACAAGTCAACTTATTGATGAAGAGGAAGAAAAAATTGATAAATCGATCATTTATCTAAAACATCACCAAACATATGGTGATGAAGATAATGATTTTGATGATTTAGATATTTGAATTTTTTTTAATTTAAATTATGCATATAACATATTTATTTGCTAGTGAATTTTATATTTACATTATTATTTTGTTAGTGAAATATTTTACTAGAAATTTCTTATATATGTTTGAATTGAAAAAAATTATATTCAGAGTGTCTTACTTCGATAAAGCGTGCACCTCACCTTGCATTGTGCGCCTCAGGCGCCATAACACCTATGCACTTTTGGACGTCTCATGCTTTAAATAATAGGACATAGGACGAGGAGCATTGAGTGCAACATTAATGACAGCCGATGAAGACATACTATGTAGGTGAAGCAGGAAGATGGCACGTGGAGTGAGCCATGGGCATAATGCATCTGAGGGATGAGTAAGCTAACAAGAGACGATCATGGTGGCGAAGTTAAGCTCCAAAAGTAAACTCTAGTGAGGTGTGAAAGTTGAGAGGCTTATACTCCTAGGAGCATAATCTTCAACTTATGCAAGACTCAATTATTAGGATCATTGTAGTAGATTCCGATCGATTAGAACTGTGTCCAATAGACTAGAGAGTAAAGTAGGAGTCAATGTCGATTGATGAAGAATATCAATCGACTAATACTAATAGAAAATCCAGAAGAAGTTGTTGCTTCGACAAAGTTGCATTGTAACAGACCTAAGAGACATAATGCCCCAATCTACTAAAGGTGGAATCTAGTCAACCCGGGAAGCAATTGGTTGACTTTGCTAAAGCGATTAAAGAAAGCAATTGATCAGCAATAGATCGGCAAGCAGCAAGTGAAGAATGAAGAGATGATAAAGGCTATAAAAGAGGACCAAGGTGGAGGCTTAAAGGTTGGCAAAAATAAATTTGGTTAAATTCTATTAGAGCTTCTCCCTTGTGTTCATAAACCTTCCTCTTCTATTTGCTTGTAATGATTAAAGTTGTAAAAGGTTTTTCTACCTCTGGTAGCTCACCGTAGAGGAGAAAAATAGTGACTTTTTGGAAGTGACTCATTGATGAGTCATGGACCGTATACTAGGAACAAGGGTTTTGAACCACGCAAATACCTTATTAGAGATTAGTATGCTTGCAATTCTTTGTTTATTTTATTTTTGCTGCCAATTTTTTCTTGACCTTGCTAAGGATTAGCAAGAGTAACCTAAAATTTGCATTTACAAGTAGAATTGTTGTTCATCCCCCTCTAGCTTATTTGGCCATCTCATCAATGGATCCCAACATCTAGTTCACATATATATTCAATCTAGGGCTCCTTCATGATCGAGTAGTAAATTTGTCAACTGATCATTGATTGTGAAATTTTTCATTAGACCACACCTTTCTCTCTAATGAAATGGCAGTGAGCCACTATATGTTCCATCTTCGTAAAACATTTATATAGGCTATTTGCATGATGACTTGGTTCTCATAGTACTTAATTTGCTCTACAGAAGTATATTATAACTCAATCACCAGTTAGTTAATCTAAACAAGCTCACAAATTGGGTCAAAACTCAATATCCACTTCTACACTTAGGCCAAACTTCATCTACTTTTTAATCTTCCAAGTGATCAGATTACCTCCAAACGAATATAATGGCTCAATTTAAATTATTGTAGGAGAACTTGTAAAATCAACCATGAGTTATTGTACAATGTAAAAATGACGAGTAATATTTGTAAAGGTATCATAGGATTCTAAGGAATGACTCCCAATATTTATGGTAGATAATTTCTAGAAACTAATGGATCACACTGAATGCAAATGAGATGTTAGGTCTTATAGTTATTAAGTAATTCAATTTCTCTCATATTCTCTATACTTCCATAAATTAGTAAATCGCTTCTCTTGTATTAGTACTAGTTTGACATTAGAATCATTTAAGTATTAATTGGTACATTTCCAACCTAGTAGCCTAAAGTGAATCAAGCACATTTCAATTGAGAAATATAGATCCTTAGCGGACAACCTCTAAAAAAGGGCAGCCCGGTGTGCGAACCTCTGGCCAATGCAGGGTCCCGGGGAAGGATCTGTTGTACACAGCCTGACCTTGCTTTGCAAGAGCTTGTTTCTAAAACTCCAGCAGTAACTTTACCGTTGCACGAAAGCTTCCTTTCTCACAACCTCTAGACCAAATAATTGAGATCTTCTTAATCTTTAGTTTGAAAATGCTAATAAAGGTACATCGTTGGTAGTGTGATCAACATTTCTTCAACTTGCACACTTGGTCAATTTGCCCTCAAGCAAGAAACCATAGAGGGTGCTCAATATAAATATCCCTAGTAAAATGACCGTGAAGGAAGGTGTTGAAAACCTATTACAGTACCAAATAAACTTTTTTTTGAGGAAGAGAAACTAGCTTCTAAAAATCATTAGAGTGAAGAGTATCCATTCATCAGTTATGGCCTACAACCAACTAGATCCAAAAAGACTTGAGGTAATTCTAAGAATTAGCCAGGAGACTAAATTAGGCAAAATGCAAAATATGGGAGTGACAATAAAGTATTCAATGAATAGCATCAAGAAAATTACTTTAGAATAGCCTAGCAAAGAGCATTAGGAAGGTCCAAATTAGAGAAAAGATTTAAGATTGATGCAAAAAACATGATAACGCTCACGCCAAGCGCCCCTCATCGCCAACCCCACAATGAGATCAAGGGAGGTAAATCAAGTACTGAGTTGTCCCCTAAGTGGGAGGGTAATTTGCCACAGCCACGACTCGAACCCTTGCCCATTGATGCAAGTCTACCATTTGGGTACCAACTCAGCTACGCCCTAGGGCCGCTCAGTACAAGAGGAAGGGCTAGCAAGCCTTGAGGAAGTGTTGAGAATATTTATATCTTTGCTGGTACTATGATGCTCCCAAGTGGCCTAATGCAATCAGGTTGTTTGACGCGTTGACAAAAGATTTAATTAGGTTTGTATAAGGTACTGATATATGCATCATGTATGTAGAGACTCGACATAGTGCGTAGAGCTTGAAGAGCATGTAACTCAACATGGTTCAGCTGACAAATCATTAGGTCATTGAGTAGAATCAAAGACTCTAAACCACATAAAATCTTATTGTTAGATTGATTTATTATCAATATTATTTATACATTATTTCCGCTACATATATACATCTGACATGGCAACTGAAGCCACACATAAGCGATGCATATATGATGAATTTGTATTTATCCTTGCACTTGCAAGAGAAAAAAAAACTCTAACTGCAGGTACAAGTTATTCACCTCCTCCCTTCTAGCCTATTTAGTCTGGTCATCTATTATTTTGTTACCAAGTTATTCACCACAGATCCTACAGTCTTGTCCTTAAAGTAAACACCTCTACAGCTGATACTTTTGTGGTGGGTGAAAATTATGGTGGAAGGACTTATGAGAATGTAAAGTAGAATATAAAGAACATTTTGTATTGACTAAAACGAGAGGGTAAGGAACTAAAAAACAAAAGTCACCTACAAGAATTGAGATGAGTACAACATGACTGTAGATAAAAGCATTAGTAGCTCTTTTGGAGACAAGAGTAATAGGGAAAGACACTCTTAATAAACTAGAGGATAAATTGTTTTGTGCGTAAGATAAGAAATACGTAAAGAAGGTACCCATAGGAGAATATGATACAGTGTATCTTGAGGAAAGAGGAAAGAAACTTGCACATGAAGAGTAGAGGACAATGTACGATCTATAAATAGTGTAGTACGCATTATCCTAAAATGCTAAAAAGGAACATCTTTATGTAAAAGTAAAATTTGAGTGGTCTTAATTCAATGAAAATTCTTCCTTTACACTACACTATTCAATTATTAGGTATGATTGCAAGAGAAATTTTGAGGTACACCTAAACCTAAAAAATGATTAGAAAGTACGAAAGTACTCCTTATCATTATCATTGGATTGTATTGAGTTTTAATTTCAATGTAAAAAGGGAAAAATATAGAGAAGTTAAAAAGTATAATCCAAGAGTTGAACTAACACAACTCATACCCAAACATTGAAAGTTACTAAAGCAAAGGGTACAAGATGCAAACTTATACACTACTAAGGAATAAATACCTATAATGTTTCATTAATTTATATGATTCCCGCTTAGGAGATTGAAGACTAGACAAACTAGAAACAACATATTTTAAACTCTAAAGACCAATATAAAGTTGTGATGGGGCTGATAAAAGAACAAAAAACAATGATGGCATATCTAATTGGTGAAATCTACGAGATTCAACCCCTACTCTAAAAACCTCCCCATCTATGAATCCTGAATCCTAAATCAAAACCAAAGTGATATGGAATATTAAGGAACAATTCCATTTAATGAATTTTTACGACTCAATAATAAAGTCAATAGAAATTTCAGTGTATAAAATACATATAATAGAGGCAACCCAATGCCCTTAACTTATGTATGAAATCTTTAATTTCTTGTGATGTTAATAGGTGTTGTTAGGGATATAAGAGCAAAGAAAGAAAATATGTTATCAAAAATATGTTCAAAGGCCCTAAAATCTTAAATTTGAGCAATTAAGAAGGGGTGTCTTGGCGCACGGTAAAGTTATTGTCGTATGACCTGGAAGTCATGGGTTGAGTCTCGGAAACAGCCTCTTGCAAAGCCGGATAAGGCTGTATACAATAGATCCTCCCTCGGGATCCCGCATTGGCAAAAGCTTCGTGCATCAGTTGCCCTTTTTATCCAAATGTATGAGATAAAAATCTAGTAGGCATACCTTTATAGGCCAAGAGGTACTTGGATACGGTGTTGATGACCATCTTCACATAGTTTATAATTTCATTATGTGCTAGTCGACATGGGAAAACCATTGTGTTGTATTTGTTGATGGGCATACAAAACTCTTCAAGACAATGTCTACAATGACATTGAGGGCTTTGCTTGAGGCTTACACATGGGGGTTTGTAATAAAAGTGATTTAGTGATACACTTCTATGAGGTAATGTAATGCAATGATGACAAGGTTTCCAACGGGTCCAATGCTTCCACAAGGTATGCAACTCCACCTCATTTGCTACCTAGTTCTCCACTTAGGAGCACAACCACTGGCACTAGCACTTGACACAGCTAGCAAGTCTGGTTCTGACCAAGAACTGAAACCTTAGTTCAGAATGAGATTCTAAACTGCAATTTGGAATTGAATGAAGCATGACTACTGCTTGACAACAACTATTATACTAGAATTAGACCCAAAATAGGTAAGGGCTAATGTACTCTATTTAGATTTTTTTTTTTTACCTTGGCTATATAATTTGTGTAACGGATCACTAGGTGGATACAATAGGGTAGCAAACATCCTTGACATGCCTAAGTTTCCCATAGCAAGAGCACCTAGGCATACTTTATCCACATGATCGTCCATCAGACCTTAGTGACAATTTCCACTAGTGCTGCAAGAACCATTAGATTGAAACTTATTGCTAAAGAAAATCAGTCCACTATGCGATCAAAGGATCAAGGTTTAAAATATCGTTCCGTGCCGCCCGGCACAGACGAATTTTACCGTTCCGCCGCAACACCGAAATCGGCACAGTTAGCGCCAAAATTTCGTGTGTCACGGCGTGCGTCACGCGACGGAAGGAATCGCGAATCGCCGCGGGCAAACGTGTGACGCCGGAGGAGTCGCAGGAGCTGTTGGAGGCGTCGGAAGACGCCTCCGATG
>JBBUKS010000100.1:4747720-4764434 GCA_038050645.1 Hedychium gardnerianum
AAGTTGCAATCAAGATAATTCAGAAAAGAGAAAGAAAAGCTTAGTCTCAATGTGATGACTTGGCTCTGGTTGATCTCTGATCCAAACTCAGGGCGTTGAGCGTCAAAATCTCCTTGAATCTCCTCTCCATAGTATTCTTGGGGCCCTCGGATGACACCCAATCGGGATCCCCCCTTAGATATGAAATTTGGCTTAAATAAAAGATCTCCAGGTACCGGACACAGGTCGTGCCCGCCTGCATGACCCCCGCGTGTCGGGCTCTGTGGCTATTGGCAGGCGACGACACGGGCATCAAAGAGATAAAATGAAGCATAAACAAGTGAAAACATGGAATAAACGCCTAATACAGGGGATAAAATGTGTGTAAACTATGCAAAAAATTGTATATGAAATACACACATCACTAGCATCCATATGTTAACTCTCAACATCTCAATGTTTCTGGCCAACGAAGATCGATTGCTTGGATAAACCAAGAAGCATAACATATGCTAGTCTTACAGAATCGACGATGTCCAATCTCATTAATTCATTGACTAGGGAGATTTCAATATGTACATAATTACACATGATGATATACCCACTAATTGTGATCCATTCACAATTTCTCTCATGTTATACATTGTATTGTGTACTTCATTAATTGAGTTTAAGATCTAATCACATACATATAGAATGTACACTCAAAAAGTAAATTTTTATTTATAAAATAGATAAGACAATATTTAAGGCGATTGCATTAGGACACCTCTCAAACATAATATACTCTCACTTGCCTTAATATCATTTGTCTTGGTATCTAATACTAAAAGCTTGTACATGTCTCTAAAACTTATTTTGTGGTAGAGGATTTGTCAAAGGATTTGTAAAATTCCTTTTGGTGGAAATTTTTACAATTTGTATTTCTTTCCTACTTATGATCTCCCTGATTAAGTGAAAGTGGCAAAGCATATGTTTAGATCGTTAATGAGACCTGAGTTTCTTGGCTTGTCCAATGACCCCATTATTGTTGTAGTAAATTGGTAATGCTTCAATAATGCTCAAAACCACTCCAAGTTTAGTGACAAACTTCTTGATCCAAACCACTTCCTTTGCTGCTTCAGAAGCCGCAATGTATTCTGCCTTAGTGGTAGAATCAACAACGGTTTATTGTTTGAAACTTTTTCAACTTGTTGCGCCTCCATTTAAGGTGAATATGTATCCAGACTGGGACTTGGAGTCATCCTTGTCTGTCTGAAAGCTAACATCAATATACCCATGTATAACCATATCACCTTCTCCATATACCAAGAATAAGTCCTTAGTTTTTCTTAAGTACTTAAGGATTACCTTAACAGTCACCCAATGATCCATACCTTGATCTGACTAATATCTACTTGTGATACTCACAGTGCACGATACATCGGGCCTAGTACATAACATAGCATACATGATTGATCCTATGACCGACACATACGGGATCTGACTCATGTGAATCCTCTAATCTTATGTGCTCAGGCACATAGACTTCGAAAGGTGAATCCTGTGTCTCATGGGAAGAAAATCTTTCTTGGATTCATCCATGTTAAATTGTTTTAGCAATTTATTTATGTGTGTAGACTGTGAAAGACCAAGCAATCATTTTGATTTATCTCTATAGATCTTAATCCTAAGTATATAGGTTGCTTCTCCAATGTCTTTTAAGAAGAATGTTTTGGACAACCAAACTTTATCTAACTATAGAACAGACACATCATTTCCTATGAGCAATATATCATAAACATATAACACTAGGAACACAATCGCACTCCCACTAACCTTCATGTACACATAGGGTTCATCTAGATTTTGTGAGAAATCAAACTCTTTGATACCTCATCAAAATGGTGTTCCAACTCCTGGATGCTTGCTTCAGTCCATAAATGGACTGTTGAAGCTTGTATACTTTATTTTAATCAAAAGACATGAAACCCTCAGTGTTAGGGAGCCTGGTACGATGCGTGCATTAGACACGTTTCACAAATACGCAGCGGAAGACAAATAATAATTCTAAATTATTACAACACACACATCACATGCATGTAGGATACAACAGTGCTAGACATAACCATAATATAAAATTTTACGACTAAGAATTATACTTGCGAGTTCCTTATCAAACCGTGTAGAGAGCGTTTGCTAGCCTCTACTTGAATCACTGAGCAAGTCAAACGAGGCTTGTCTCTACTTGTATCCATGCCGAGTCATCCTCGAGGCAACTTTGCTAAGTCACGAGTTGTGTCTCCGCTTCGGTACTAGCTGAAGGTGGGAGATGAAGCAATCCAAGAGAGGGATCACAATCTAATTTGTACCCAACGATAATTGCAATCAAGCAGCATAAATCAATAAGTGACAACAACCTTTGTTGTCGCTGTTCAAGGGCAAAATCCCCGCTGCCGGCAAGTGACAACTGGTCCGGCGGCGGTTGAATCCGGCAACAACCATTGTTGGCTGGAATATCCCCTTTTGTCAGCTTTTTGCTACCGATGATAGCCCTCTTTTGGGCAACATGTTGCTAGCCATAGGTAGGAGCTGGGTGGCGGAAGGGCCTCACCCGGTAGTTGATCAACTTTAGCAACTTTCTCTGGCAGTGGCAGCAACCCAGGCGGTAGGAAGAGGCAGCATAGCCCCTTTCCCTACTGTGGTAGCAACCCAAGCAGCATCATCAGCTCCGGCGGTGGCAGCAACCAAGGCTGCATGCTCCGGTATCACCATGGTTCAACTCTGGCAACAACATGGATGGGAGGGTTGTGGCAGTTGTTGGCAGCGGGAGCAGCAAGACCAGTAGCCTTTGCTAGTTGGCCATTGGCAAGAAGAGGCCGACAGTGGCAAGCACAGCTGGTGGCTAGGCAAAAGGATAGCACAAGGAGGACCTTCCTCCTTGCGTTTGTAGTCCTTGGGCGGTGGCAACTCCAACAACCATCGATGGAGGTTGGTCAGAGATGGAGAAGCAGCAGGGTTGGATCTCCTTTGGGCAGTGATGCAAAGGAGAAGCCCTCTCCTTTTTGGTGGTCGACGACAGCAACAAAGAAAACCACGTTTTCTTTTGGTCGGCAGAAGAAGGAGAAGGGGAGAGAGAAAAGAAAAATAAAACTAATCAAATTAGGTTTTTAATTCCATTAATTAATTTCTCTCTTTCTATATCATTATATAGATTTTTTCTACTGGGTTTGAATAGCAAATTCAAACCCAAACGCTTTATGCCAACCCGATCCAATAGCATTAAGTTTTGGTTCAAAACCAAAACACTTTGGCTCAAAACCAAACCACTTTGGTACATAAACCAAAACCCCTTTGTTTCAAACAAACCAACTTGGTTCATTATTAAACCAAAGGGGTCCAATCCATCTTCAAAAGACGTGGCCCATTCTCACTTCTATTGCGCCAAATTAATTCCAGATTTTCCTTTTGTTTGGTCTAACTAGACTTAGTCTTTCTCAATTTGAGAATCCAATTCTCAAACTCGTTTAAGTCTCTCGAATAATCTCATAGTGCGTGTGGCATTGTAGGTTCCTGATTTATATTGGTTGTCCATAATTAACTATTAATTATGGAACGATCATGAGTGACACCTAGTAGTACATCATGATCCCTAATTAATTAAAAAATCACAATTGATTCTAGAATAATTCTGAACCCTTCAGCAGCTATAGTGATTCATGCCTCGTTCCTTTCACTTGTCTTATACCCACTTGGTTCAGGACATTGTCTATGTGTCAGTCCCCACTAAGATGACCATGTCACAACTAGCCCAAGTAATACTTCCTCTTTTTGTGGATTCAAATTAATCAAACATGTGTCCAAGAGTACAATACTCTTGACATGTAATGTTTTGGCCAAAGACTTTGAGTAATAATCTTGATGAGTGAACATAGGGTATATGTCTCCTTATACAAGGAGTGGTGAATCCTCTATGGGTTATCCAAACACCTTCGGACACTTTGACTTATACCCAATCATCTCGGGTCCACACCTCTAAGGAGATGCTTGCTTAAGATGTCAAAGTATAAGTCTCCATGACCAAGATGACTTGAATATCTCAAGTTGAAAGAAACTTATACTTAAGCTACAATGAGATCTTCATTGACATATCCATATATATAAAGAATCATATGAAGTTTCATGGCAGGTCACTCCACTGAACTAGTTACATATATCTAGCATCCACATTTAACTCACGACATCCCTATGTCTCCAGCCAGTGAGGAGTGGTTTCTTAGTTAAACCAAGGAGTATAACACGTGTTAGTCTCTCAGAATCGATGATGTCCAAACTCATCAATTCATCGACTAGGAAATGTTTCAATATATTCATAATTACACATGTAGAGATGCTCACTAGTTGTGATCCAATCACAAATTCTCTCATGATATGAATTATATTATGGACATTTAGTAAATGAGTTTAAGATCCAATCATGTAGATTAATAATGTACACTTAAATAGTGAATCTCTATTTATCCAATAAATAGTACATAACATAAGGCGATTGTCTTAGGACATCTCTCAAATATAACACTCAAGTTGTATCATAAACACATCTTCGGACATATTTCCATTGAGGAAAGTTGTTTTCACATTCATTTGTCATATCTCATAATCATAATGAGCAACTATGACCAGAAGTATCTGAATGGATTTAAGCATTATTACTAGTGAGAAAATTTCTTCAAAGTCAATACCATGTTTTTGATGATAGTCTTTCGCCACCAATCTTGCTTTATAGGTAATCAAATTACCATGCATGTCAGTCTTCTTCTTGAAAACTCACTTGGACCCAATAGGTGTTATACCTTCGGGTGGGTCTACCAAGTTTCAAACTTGATTTTCATATATAGAATCCATTTCCGACTTCATGACTTTTAACCATAAATCTCTTTCTGAACTTTTCAAAACTTCTTCATAACCAATAGGATTCTCATCATCAATGAGTAACACGTCTCTCGATTCACTTATGAGAAATCCATATCTCACGAGAATTTGACGTGTCCTACTAGATTTATGAAGAGGTGGTGTATTAACAGGTTCAACCATTACCTTATCATTATGAGTAATTAGTTGTGGTTCTTGATTATGCATCTCTTTAGTGTCTATTGGAGGCTCTTGAACTATCCTAAGTTCAACCTCACTCCCACTATTTTCCTGCAAGAGAAACTCTTTCTCTAGGAATACAACATGCCTTGAAACAAACACCTTTTGTTTCAAGGGATGATAGAATTCGTAACCTCTAGTTTCCTTAGGGTTACCAATAAATACACTTATGAAACTTAGCATCTAGTTTATCTGATACAATCCTCTTCTAATAAGTAGGACAACCCTATGTCTTCAAATAAGACAAATGAGGTTTCTTACCATTCCATATCTCATATGGAGTGGTAGAGACTACCTTAGTCGGGACCTTGTTTAGCAAGTAAACAATTATCTCGAGTGCGTGACCTTAAAAGGATTTAGGAAGATTTGCATGATTCATCATTAACCTAACCATATCTAATAAGGTACGGTTTTACCTCTCTGATACACCATTGTGTTGTGGTGTGTAAGGCGGAGTGTATTGAGACAATATGTCATTGTCCTTAAGATAATCTAGAAACTCTTAGCTTAAGTATTCGCCACCTTGATCTGGTCGAAGTATTTTGACACTTTTGCCAAGTTGTTTCTCTACTTCATGTCTAAATTCTTTGAACTTTTCAAAGGCTTCAGACCTATATCTCAAAAGATACACATACCCAAATCATGAGTGATCATTGATAAAGGTAGTGAAGTAGCTATAACCTCCTCGTGCATGAGTTGACATGGGTCCACATACATCGGTATGTATAAGGCCCAAGACATCATTCTCTTGTTCACCTTTTGTTGTCGAAACCGCAAGTGCATGGTTAAGTCGTCAAGTAATAAAATATCGATCCACATAGACTGTTGATTAAGCACTAGTCAAGTTTGCAAAGTAAGTTATCTAAACAATCAAAGGTTGTGTGAAATCTTGAGAGCAAGAGCTTAAGAGTGAGAGAGAGAGATCCAATGAGAGTAGATGATCGCAGAGAGGGGAATTGGTTTGGGAAGGCAATCCTAGAATTTTTTTTTTCATTATGATGCTAGTTGATGTACTAAGAATTGTTCATCCCCTTACCCTCCATGTTTATATTCTTGTAGGGATTCTAACTAAGTTATCGGTATAGACCCATGAAGTCTACATCGTTGTGTCTACATCATTCCCTTCCAATACTATTAAGTAGAAGAGATAACATAGAAAGTTTGATTAAAGGGATACCGCCTGTCACATGAGACCCCCCTTGTCATACAGTCTAGATTACACAAGCTACTTCCTAACATTGAATTAGTGAAAACTCATTAGACTATAATTAGCTAATCTCTTGCGAATAATTGGTCCCTATTTCAAGATAATGACTCTAGAAAGTCCAGTTAAAGGGATATCCTCTGTCACTAAGGGTCCCTTGATCATACAATCCAAAGCATCTCCTCTATATGGTTATCAATCCTTTACATCCATATGCATTCACCACACGCACATTAATTCAAACACAAACAAGACACCACACACATAGAACAAGTTATAAACATGTCATTAACAAGAAAATTGGTAAATCCATAGTTTATACATCAACATCACATCAAAACTACTCCCTACATCCTAGAATATGGAGAATCTACTCCATAGCAAGAGAATTGCAATCCAAAGATAATGAAAGAAGCATTCTTACAATCCAAACAAAGAACAAAGAGGAAGAAATGCTTAGAGAGATGATGTCGATGTGTTCGGATGAAATCCAAGCTTAGAAGGTGGACGGATCATCGAAATCTGCTCCAGAATTAGACCTTGTGGGTTCCCAAAAAGGGGATCTCAAGCCCCTTTTATAAGTCCTCCACATGAGGTGTAAATGACGCAACACGACCGTGCCTCATGGGCACGGCCGTGCCATGACAATGCTCTTGAAGCAAGCACAGTTATGCCTCATGGCACAACCGAACCGTGGTCGGTTTTGGATTTTGCTTTGGGAAATGGCTCGGCCATGCCTTTGAGGCACAGTTGAGTCATGAAATCTTCTGGAATATCATGGAGACAAGCCTGATAATGGCACGACCGTGCCTTTGAGGCACAGTCGAGTCATGAAATCTTCTGGAATTTCATGGAGACAAGCCTGATAATGGCACGGCTGTGCTTGTGAGGCATGGTTGGATCATGAACTTTGCTGGAATTTCTTGATATTCGGCTGAGAAGACATGATCGTGCCTTGGAGGGGTTGTGACTGAAGAAGAACGATCGTGCTTGTGAGGCACGTCCATGCTTGGCTGTTTTACTCCAAGCTTGCTCCAATGTCCGTTTTGCTTCATTTTTGCACCAAATTACATTCTGTCAATCAAAATATGAAGAGAGTAGATCTTCGAACTAAAGTAGTAAAAGTAGTCACATAACAATGAAATAGGATGTGATAGTGTAAATCATGCTCGTGAAATACAAGTAAATGTGTAATAAACAATGCCTATAAATATGCATAATCTATGTGCATCACACCCTCAGACTTAAACTTTTACTTGTCTTCAAGCAAAAAACTACAATCTAGATTCATATGATGAAATTGTGCATCATAATCCCTAGTGAATTAGTCTAATCCTATCACATAATTTCATTGATGAACATGATATAAAAATAGTTTGAGAACGTCCTAAGTAGAAGTTCTTCGTGCTCGGTGTAATGAGTGACATAACTTTTTCAAGTATCAATATCCAAGCCTAGTCAAGTCGTCATCTAATCATATTCCTTATGCTTCCGACGATAGACACTTACCTGTCACACGCAGAGTTCATCCCTCTCAAAGTCTACTCAAGGTCTCAAAGGGGTAACTTATTAGTTTCCACTCACGATAATTATTTTTATATCCCTTATTTTCTCTTTTTTTCGCTAAGTGCTTGCAAAGTGTAACACTTAGACAAAACCTTTTTTTTTGTGTGCTTACAAGATGTAGCACTAGAACAACTATATAGGGATTTTGATTTTTCCAAATGAGTTGATGTGATCCAAGTTTCTCCAGTAACCAAAATATAGTTGAGAAGTCACCTTAGAAGCACAAGTACTAGTCCGGTTTTATGAATAAAGACTATTTTTAGAATTTTCTACCATCAAAATTCGGCAAAATGTAGAGAGATCCTAAAACAAAGTCAAATCCTCAAACTCTTTCCAATAAAAATATAGCTCACTTCATGCTACTATGGATAGAAAAAGGTAGATAATTAAGCATACTAGCACCATAAATCACAACAATATGAAAATTTAGAACAAGCATGCTAGTATTATTGCAATAAGGACAAACCAAATGACATGATGACTGATGTACTAAAATTGCCACAAGTGAAGTATGACACATACCAAACTCAAACAAGCATATATACATATGTACAAAAATCCTCCCCCCCCCTTCTCCCAGACTTGGACGCTTCATTGTCCCAATGAAAAATAAATCAACTGGGTGGTGGGGGACAAGGAGGAAATATAGGTAAGCAAGACAAGTTGCCAAGATGCTCATGATACTAATAAATACTAGCAACCTATTGTCTCATCACATCTAAAGAACGTCTAAATTCCTCCTCTCTATCCCACTCCTAGTACTAATGACCAAAGAAATCAAACACATAATCCTTGAATTCCTTTGTCTTCCTAAAATCCTCCTGTACTTCTTGGTACTGTCCTTGAGTCATAGCAACATGTCCCTCCAACAGGTGTTGGTGGGTAGTATGCTCCTCATGTAAGGTGTCTAAAGAAGCACGGAAGTAAGAAAAATCAAACCCAAAATGAGTCATATCGCCATAAGCAAAAGAGTGTCTAATCGGTTCATGTCTAGAGGAAGAGGGTCTGGTCTATCCATGAGAGGAGGAACATATACGGGTGCTCTATCCATAATGATCCAATTGGCATGGTTTCATATTGTAATATGCTCGAGGTTAGGTAACAAAAGAGGGATACCATCTTTCCTAATAAATGCATAGTCTCTCTCCTCCCTACTAATCATCTTCATTGCTAAACACATGTCGAGATCAATCTTAGAGTTACCATGTGTGATGTCCAACCCATATAACTCACACGCCAAATGTACAACAATGTGTGTAATTAACTTGGCAAACACAATAGTGCCCAAAGATGCTTTACCGGATCTCATTAGGTTTTGAGCAAAATGGAACCCCAAATCAAAATTCACTTCATTCAACATGACCCCAAAACAATAAAGCTCTATTTTTCGCACCACACCATCACTATCACCACGACCAAAAATGATTTTGCTCATAACGCGGTGGAGGTAGCGAAAAATTGGGTTTTGAAGAGATGAAGCCTTAGAACAAGAAGGGTTATAGGGTTCATATACATCCGCAATTTCATTCCAAAATGCATTACTATCAAAAGAACTATTAAACCTATGAGACCCTTCAATGAGCAAATCAAAACAATTATTAAAATCATATAGAGACCATTCATAATCATGATTCATGAGGTGAAAGCTAATCTTCCCCCTCATCATCGCTATCCGAAGAAAAATAGGTCTATACTAAACTTAAAAATTCAAGGGTGATTCTAGGGTAGGTTGGACACTGGAGACTCATCAAATCTTTCCAACCTATGTTACTAATCATCCAATCTACATCATCCCTAATCTCTAAGATTTTTATTGTGTAATTGTCTAGATAATGGATACATACAATTTTTCGAGTAAGAAGAGTATCAAATCTAGCTTTTTGATCATCATTTCAAAAAATAATTCCATAAGAATTTTTATTACCTTCGTCACGTGCCCGACGCTTTCCTTTGTTGGTGACCTTTCCCTTTCCTGTGCCGGGATCATCTCCCTTTCCTTTATTGGGATTGTTTCCTTTGCTAGATCCATCGTTTCTACAAAATTGCTTCAACATTTTGGAAGGTCACAAGTCAAAGAGTGGAGATTGGTTGGTTGGGGAGGAAGAAAAAGCAAGGGAAAAGAGATTCAAGATCTTGGTAGAAATCAAGAAAGCGGGAAGATCTTGGATCCAACTTGGATCAACATTAAGAAGAGATCATGAGAGGAATCTTGGAGAAGGGAGTTCTTGAGAGAAAACTTGAAGGAGGGGGTTGGGAGATGGAGACAACTCTTTCTTGGGAATATTTGAGAAGAAGTAAAGAAGAGAGAAGCTTGGATCTTGCCTTTGGAAGAGAAATAAAGGAAGGAGGAGGAATTGAAGAGAGAAGAAGTGAGGTTGTAGAGGAGGCATGACCGTGTGAGAGTGAAACACGGGTCGTGCCTTAGGTTTTTTTTATACCCATATGTCATGTGACACGATCATGTCTTTTCACATGGTAACTCGGTGGCACAATCGGTCAACAAGTGATGTTTTTACACAGACGTGTCAAAATGGCATGACTGTGTTGATAATTTTTTTTTGATGACACGGTAGTGTCAAAAAGACACGGTCGTGCCATCGCTAGTGCTGCCTTCTCCTCTTGGATTGACATGGCCACGTTGTGGCTTGATCTAGATTTCTCTTCGAAAGAGGCACGACCTTATCGTGAGATGTTTGGGAGGCTGCTTTCAATATACCTTCCACACCCATGGTAAGCGCCATGACCAGCTCGCGTAGGTGTGCAACCATGAAAGATGTCAAAAAAAGACTCACATAAATATTAAAAAAAAAAAATCAAGAAACTGAAAATATGAACATAAACCCTTAGGTTGCCTCCCAAGAAGCACTCGTTTAAGGTCATGAGCTTGACCCCTATCAAAGCTCAACTAGGAGTCTTTGCCTTGAAGGCGTTGTGTGCCCCTCCACCATGGCAAGGTGGAATTTCCAGCTCTTCCTTCATCTGGGCTCTTGCCAGGATGACATATTTATTTATTTTTGGTCTTGGGCTTCTTTTCTTCTCTCGCCGGACTCGATGCTACATCCGGTGGCCATTCTTTTGGGTGGTGTTCTTTCTTTTCTGGTTGGACACCATCCAACCTACAACACAAACTTTTAACAACAACAAATGAATTAGAGACCTTAAATAAATCAAATTCTATTATGTCCTTGCTCACTACCAATGAGAGCTTGTGATTCTTAATATCTATCACAACTCCGATTGTGGCAAGGAAAGGTCATCCCAAAATGATGGGAATCTTTGGATCTTCTTCTATTTCTAAGACTACAAAATTTATAGGGACTATAAAGCCCCACTTCTACTAGCACATCCTCAATAATACCCATACAGTGCCTACAGGAATGATCTACTAGTTGTAATGCCATTGTAGTTAATTTAAGGTCATTTAGTCCAAGTTTCTTGCAAACAGAATAGGGGATAAGACTTATGCTATCTCCAAGATCACAGAACTCCTTACCTATCAGGTTGTGCCTATTTTACATGGGACAGAAAAGCTCCCTGGATCTTTGAGCTTTGGAGGTAGCATGTTTAGGATGAAAGCACTACACTACTCAGTTAAAGCAACTATCTCATACTCATCCTTCTTGCGTCCGTTGGAAATGATTTCTCTCATGAACTTGGAAAATTTAGGCATTTATTGTAAAGCATCTATGAGAGGAATCTCAATACAAAGCTCTTTGATCTTTTTAAGAAACTTGTCAAACTCTTCATCTTTCTTAGTCTTGGCTATTCTTTGAGGGAAGGAAATCGGTGGTACATATCTCCTCACCGAAGGATCTTCAATTGGTTCGTCATTCTCAACTTTCTCTTGGATATGATCATGGTGTGAGGAGGAAGGAGTAGGCTCTCCAATTGGCACATGTTTGATCCCTTTGTTCTTTGCAGTCCCTTGGGGCTCACCCAAGGTCCATCTTCTTCTCAACTCAACTATATTGCAATGCTCAATAGGATTTGGCTCGGGCTTTTCCGAAAATATCCCTGGAGATCTTGAGGATGAGCTAGCCACGTGTGACATTTGATTATCAAGCACTTTTAAATGTTTTTAAATATTTTCCATTCTTCCAGAAAGTTGCTTGATTTCATTCTTCATTTCTACTTGAGTGGCTTGCATCTCTTTAAGAATTTTCTCTAATCCTGAGGATAGTGAATTTTGTTGAAAACCGGATGATTACCCTATTTACTCTTGATTGTTGCGGTAAGAAAATTTTGGGTGATTTCTCCATCAGGGTTGTAAGTTTCGGAGTAAGGATTGTTGGGTCTTGGGTTGAAGTTGCCAATAGCATCCACTTGTTCGATTTGAGCCAATTGTGCAATAATAGCTCCTAATTGGCAAGCTTCCTTTGTGTATTCTGTGTCACCACAAAATTCACAACTTGTGTTTATCGCATTCACTGGATTCACATTCATTGAGTCAAATATTTTTGTACGAGCATCCATCTTTACAGAAATTAGGTCTAATGTATTCACATCATATTTTCTGGGAATCTTAATTAGGTTGCTTTGCTCTGATGCCCATTGATGATGGTTAAGTGTCACACTTTCAATAATTTCTTCGGCTTCATCTAGTCCTTTATTCATTAAAGCTCTGCCTGCTACGGAGTTTAAGGACACCTTTGTTTGATAATTAATCCCACTATAAAAGGTATGAATGACTAGCCATTTTTCGAGTCCATGATAGGGGCACTATCTAAGAAGTCCTTTGAATCTATCCCAAGCTTCATAAAGTGATTCTCCATCCTTTTGCATAAAGCTCACAATCAGATTTCTCATATGGGAAGTCTTGCTTAAAGGATAAAACTTTTCCAATAACATTTGTTCACATTGTTCCCAAGTAATAATATTGTTTACAAGCAATGAGTTGAGCCAAGCTTTAGCTCTATCCCTCAATGAAAAGTCAAATAACAATAATCTGATGACCTATGCTGAAACACCATTCATCTTCATGGTTCTACAAATTTCATAGAAAATTTCAAAATGTTGGTTTAGGTCTTCAGTGGGTCCTCCCCCATATTGATTTTGTTGAATCATAGAAATAACAACATGTTTGATTTGAAAATTATTAGCCTCAATAGAAGATCGGATGATGCTAGACCTTAGGCCCCTTGTATATGGTGTTGCATAATCCTTCAATGGTTTGTTTGTCATGGTGGACTGTATTTGCTCTTCTTCTAATTGTCTTTTCAGATTTCTTCTTCTTCTAAATGTTCTGTCAATCTCAAGATCAACAGGTAAATGATTTCTTGCAATATTAGACCTTCGCATGCAAAAGAACAATTCCAAGTCTCCTTCAAAACAAGTTCCAAAACAAGGTTATTTCAAAGAAGAAAATGTAGAAATTATAAGAAAGGAAATTGAGTTGCAAAGCTATTCACAAGACAAGAAAATGCAAAATTTATTAGCAAAAAGAAAAGATTCTAGAGTAACTAAATTTCTTATCAACTAATGTTAATCGAAAATCATCCCCAACAATGGCGCCAAAAACTTATTGTCGAAACCACAAGTGTACGATTAAATTGTCAAGTAATAAAATATCAATCCACAGGGATTGTTGATTAAGCATTAGTCAATTTTGAAAATCAAGTTATCTATACAATTGAAAGTTGTGTGAAAGCTTGAGAGCAAGAGCTTAAGAGTGAGAGAGAGAGATCCAATGAGAGCAGATAATCACAGAGAGGGGAATTGGTTTGGGAAAGTGATGCTAGGATTTCAGTTTCATTATGATGCTAGTTGATGTACTATGAATTGTTCATCCCTTTACCCTTCATGTTTATATTCTTGTAGTGATTCTAACCAAATTATCGGTATAGACACATCAAGGCTACACCGGAATGTCTACATCATTCTCTTTCAATGTTATTAAGTAGAAGAGTTAACATAGAAAGTCTGATTAAAGGGATACCCCTGTCATAAGAGGGCTCCTGATCATACAGTCTAAATTACACAAGTCACTTCCTAACATTAAATTCGTGAAAACCCATTAAACTCTAATTAGCTAATCCCTTGCGGAGAATTGGTCCTCATTTCAAGATGATGACTCTGGAAAGTCCGGTTAAAAAGATACTCTCTGTCACTAAGGGACCCCCGGTCATACAATCCAAAGCATCTCTTCTACATGATGACCAATCTTTCACATCCATATCCATTCACCACACGCACATTAAATCAAATACAAACAAGACACCACACATATAGAACAAGTTATAAACATGTCATTGAATAAGGAAATTGGCAAATCCATAGTTTATACATCAACATCACATCAAAACTACTCCCTACATCCTAAAATCCAGAGAATCTACTCTATTGCAAGGGAATTGCAATCCAAAGACAATGAAAGAAGCATTCTTACAATCCAAACAAAGAATAGAGAGGAAAAAATGCTTAGCAGGATGATGTCAATGTCTTTGGATGAAATCAAAGCTCAGAAGGTGGAAGGATAGTCGAAATCTGTTCTTAAATTGAACCTTGTGGGTTCCCAAAAAGGGAAAACCCTTCTCCCCTTTGAAAAGGGGATCTTGAGCCCCTTTTATAAGTCCTCCACCCAGGGTGTAAATGATACGACACGGTCGTGACCTCATGAGCATGGTCATGCCATGACAATGCTCTTGAAGCAAGGCACGATCATACCTCATGGCTCGGCCGAACCATTGTTGGTTTTGGATTTTGCTCTAGGAAAAGGTACGATTGTGCCTTTGAGGCATGGTCGAGTCATGAAATCTTCTGGAATTTTATGGAGACAAACCTAATAATGGCACGATCGTGCCTATGAGGCATGGTCAGACCGTGAACTTTTACTGGAATTTCTTGATATTCGACTGAGAAGAAATGGTCGTGCTTGGGAGGCACGACCGGGCCATGAAACATGCTCGAGGTTATGGCTAAAGAAGCACGGTCATGCTTATAAGGCATGGTCGTGCTTGGCTATTTTCCTCCAAGCTTGCTCCAATGTCCGTTCTGATCCATTTTTGTTCTAAATTACGTCCTGTCAATCAAAATTATAAGAGAGAAGATCTCCGAACCAAAGTAATAAAAGTAGTCACATAACAATAAAATATGATGCGAAAGTGTAGATCATGCTCGTGAAATACAAGTAAATATGTAATAAATAATGCTTAGAAACATGCATAATCTATGCACATCACATTTTCCCTTAAAAGTAAACTTAGTCATTTTTCCTTTTAAGCATGAAGTACATATATTAAATGAATCTAATTCAAAAGATTCCAAAATGTCATTGTTTTGCAATTTGGTTATGCGTTTTTTGCTTATATGGACAAGACAACAATGTCACATGTAAGAGGCTATTTGATCATCTCTTTAAGCACGTTTGTTGCTCATTTCAATCTTGAATATGTCATTGGATATATCTAGCATGTAGATTGCATAATGTTTCGGTTGCATAAAGAACACCATTTAACGTAATGTAATAATAATTGTTACTAAAAGTTAAATAAAAACTTTTTCTATTTAAGCAAGAAATAGAAATAATATTCTTTATTAAAGAAGGTACATAATAACAATTATCCAATTCCAAAACTAGTCAACTAGGGAGTTTCAACAAATAAGTTCCTATGGCTATAGCTACAACTTTTGCTTCATTGCAAACTCACAAATTTGATTCTCCCTTGACTAGTCGTCTACTATTTTTTAGCCCATGTATGTCATTACATATATGTGAGGCACACCCGATATCCAATACCTAAGTGTTTGAAGAAATAGTATGACATTCAATAACGAATATACATGAAGAAGATGGGGCATCAGATACCTTCTTCCTCATGGACTCAAGATAAATCTTGTAGTTTCTTCTTCAATGTCATATCTTACCACAATGGTAACATGAACCCTTTGGGGTCGATTCTTCTTTCTTGGCCTTTTTCTTCCCTTTAGTTTGATTCTCTGTCTTTCTCTTCTTAGAAGCTTTCTTAAAAGAATCAAACAACGTTGAATCAGTCACATGCTTTTGATAGGCCAACATTTGGTCTTCAGTAGGCATCATTAATCGGACTTGTGGGAAGAGGCTCTTCAAGGACATAGGTAATATTTTCAACCTTGAGAACATTTCTCAGGTTTGGAAGCTAGTCCAAGAAATTTAGCCCAGTCAGTTTGTTTGTGTCCAAAATTTAGCGTAAATTCAAAAAATACATGCTTATTCTATTAACCTAGAAATACAAAATTGAGCATATAAGAGAGATGATTTAAATATGTAATGCAAACAATTCACACACATAAAGAGAAATCCCACTTGCTTATCAAATTCAAGAGCTCTTATTTTGAATTCGGGAGATGATAAATTTTTCTCCAAGTGGGTTGATATCAACTATAGATAAGAATAACCTTGGAGAGAGTCTAATAAGTCATACTTATATATATATATATATATATATATATCACATTATGCTATCAACTTATTGATATTTGCATAAATATCAAGCTGTTAACTCATTAACATGTATACATCATATGCATATCACCAAACTTCACTCCTATCCGCATTAACCTCGGAGAGAGTCCAACAAATTAATGCTTCAAGTTAAAGTCGACCCATTAATCATCAGATTATATTTCAATGGTCTGAACATGTGTAATTTCAAGTTAGGCTTGGAGAGAGTCCAACAACTCAAACATGAAATTAAACTCTAGTTCTTACCATATTAATGGAAGTTGTAAGCTTTAAAATTTAAATAAGGGATTCAATTAATTTAGGTCTTATCTAATCCATATAAAGAAGGTATACATGCATTATAACTTATTTACATGGTTACAAACATGGCATAATCATGGTATTAGCATGACATA
>JBBUKS010000100.1:4770786-4794733 GCA_038050645.1 Hedychium gardnerianum
AGTGGTCAATTTAAGGTCATTTAATCCAAGTTTCTTGCAAATAGAATAAGGGATGAGACTTACACTTGCTCTGAGATCACAAAATACCTTACTTATCAAGGTTGTGCCAATTTTGCAAGGGATAGAGAAACTCCCTGGATCTTTGAGCTTGGGAGGTAGCGTGTTTATAATCAAGACACTACACTCCTCAATTAAAGTAATGGTCTCATACCCATCCTTCTTGCATTGATTAGAAATAATTTCTCTCATGAACTTGGCGAATTTCGGCATTTGTTGCAAAGCATTTATGAGAGGAATCTCAATACAAAGCTCTTTGACTTTTTCAAGAAACTTGTTAAACACTTCATCTTTCTTTGCCTTGGATTTTCTTTGAAGGAAAGAATCGATGGTACATATCTCCTCACTGGGAGATCTTTAATTGGTTCATCATTCTCAACTTCTTCTTGGATATGATCGTTGTGTGTGGAGGAAGGAGTAGGTTCTCCAATTGACACATGTTCGATCCCTTTATTCTTTGCAATCACTTAGGGCTCACCGAAGGTTTGTTCGCTTCTCAACTCAACTATGGTGCAATACTCAATAGGATTTGGCTCGGCCTTTCTCAAAAATATCCCTGGAGATCTTGAGGATGGGTTAGCCACTTGTGTCATTTGATTATCAAGCACTTTTAACTATTTTTCAACATTGTTCATTCTTCCACAAAGTTGCTTTATTTCATTTTTCATTTCTACTTGAGTGGCTTGCATCTCTTCAAGAATTTTCTCTAATCTTCAGGTTTGTAAATTTTGTTGAAAACTAAATGATTGCCCTTTTTACTCTTGATTGTTGCAGTAGAAAAAATTTAGCCTATTTCTCCATTCGGGGTTGTAAGTTCCAGAGTAAGGATTGTTGGGTCTTGGGTTGAAGTTGCCAATAGCATCCACTTGTTCAATTTGAGCCAATTGTGTAGTAGTAACTCCTAATTGGCAATCTTCTTTTATGTGTTTTGTGTCACCACAAACTTCACAACTTGTGTTTACCGCATTAACTGTATTTAGATTCATTGAGTCAATGTATTCACATCTTTGTAAGAGCATCCATCTTTGAAGAAATTAGGTCCAATGTATTCACATCATATTTTTTGGGAATCTTAATTCGATTGCTTCATTCTGATATGCTTTGATGATGGTTAAGTGTCACACTTTCAATAATTTCTTCGACTTCATCAAGTCTTTTATTCATTAAAGCTCTGTCTATTGCAGAGTCTAAGGACACCTTTGCTTGATAATTGATTTTATTGTAAAAGATATGGATGACAAGCTATTTTTCAAGTCCATGATGGGGGCACTACCTATGAATTCCTTTGAATCTATCCCAAGCTTCATAAAGAGATTCTTCATCCTTCTGCATAAAGCTTGCAATAAGATTTCTCATATGGGTAACCTTGCTTGGAGAATAAAACTTTTTTAAGAACATTTGTTCATATTGCTCCCCGATTGTAATACTTTTTGTTGGCAATGAGTTGAGCCAAGATTTAGCTCTATCCCTTAATGAAAAGTCAAATAACAATAATCCTATAACCTCTCTTGAAACACCATTCATCTTCATGGTTTCACAAATTTCATAGAAAATTTCCAAGTGTTGGTTGGGGTCTTAAATGGATCCTCCCCGATATTGATTTTGTTGAATCATAGAAATAACAACAGGTTTGATTTCAAAATTGTTGGCCTTTATAGAAGGTTTGGTGATGCTAGACCTTTTGGTGTTGTATAATCCTTCAATGGTTTGTTTTCCATGGTAGACTGTATTTGTTCTTCTTCTAATTATCTTTGCATATTTTTTCTTCTAAATATTTTGTCAATCTCAGGATCAACAGGTAAAATATTTCTTGCAATATTAGACCTTCACATGCAAAAGAACAAATCTAAATCTCCTTCAAAATAAAGTTCCAAAATTGAGTTATTTCAAAGAAGAAAAAGCAGAAATTATAAGAAAGGAAATTGAATTGCAAGCTAAAAGACAAAAAAAATGTAAAATTTATTAACAAAATGAAAAGAGTCTATAGTAACTAAATTGCTTATCAATTAATCTTAATCGAAAATAGTCCCTAGCAATGACGCCAAAAATTTATTGTCAAAACTGCAAGTGCACGGTTAAATCGTCAAGTATTTAAAATATCAACCCACAGGGACTATTGATTAAGGACTAGTCAAGTTTGCAAAGCAAATTATCTAAACAATAGAAGGTTGTGAAAGATTGAGGGAAAGAGCTTGAGAGGGAGAGAGATAAATCCAATGAGAGTAGATGATCGTAAAAAGAGGAATTGGTTTGGTAAGGCGATCCTAGGATTGTAGTTTTATTATGATGCTAGTTGATGTATTATGAATTGTTCATCCCCTTACCCTTCATGTTTACATTCTTGTAGGAATTTTAACCAAATTACCAGTATAGACCCATGAAGGTTACATCGGAGTGCCTACACCATTTCCTTCCAAGGTTATTAAGTAGAAAAGGTAACATAGAAAGTTCGATTAAAGGGATACCCCCTATCACATGAAGGCCCACCAGTTATACAATCTAGATTATACAAGTCACTTCCTAACAATGAATTAGTGAAAACCTTTTAGACTCTAATTAGCTAATCCCTTGCGGAGAATGGATCCCCATTTCAAGATGATGACTCTAGAAAGTTCAGTTAAAGGGATACCCTTTATCACTAAGGGCCCCCGGTCATACAATCTAATGCATCTTCTCTACATGGTGACTAATCCTTCACATCCATATGCATTCACAACACACACATTAAATCAAACGCAAACAAAACACCACACACAAAAAACAAGTCATAAACATATCATTGAACAAAGAAATTGGAAAATCCATAGTTTACGCATCAACATCACATCAAAACTACTTTTTACATCCTAGAATTCGGAAAATCTACTCCATAGCAAGGGAATTACAAACACATGACATGAAAATAACGATCTACAACTCCAATCTAAAAGAGAAGAAAAGAGAATGCTTATCAAGACATTATCGATGTCTTTGGATGAAATCCTAGCTCAGAAGGTGGACTGATAATCGAAATCTACATCAGAATTGGACCTTGTGGGTTCCCTAAAAGGGAAAACCCTTCTCCCCTAAAAAGAGGATCTTGAGCTCCTTTTATAAGTCTTCCACAAGGGGTGTAAATCACACAACAAGGTTGTGCCTCATTGGCATGACTGTGCCATGACAATGCTGCTGAAGTAAGGCATGACCGTGCCTCATGGCATGGCGAGACCAGGGGCTATTCTGGATTTTTCTTTGGGAAATAACATGGTCGTGCCTTAGAGGCATGGCCAAGCCGTGAGGAGATTTAGAATTTCATGGGGTAATGCTTGAAATGGCATGGTCGTGCTTGTGAGGCACGACCGGACCGTGAACTTTGCTTGAATTTGTTGGTATTCTACTAAAAAGACACGACCATGCCTGGGTGATACGACCATGCCTTGAAACTTGCTGTAGAGATTGGCAGAAGAAGCATGATCGTGCCTATGAGGCACGATCATGCTTGGCTATTTTCCTCCAAGCTTGCTCCAATGTCCATTTTGCTCTATTTTTGCTCCAAATTACATCATATCAATCAAAATATAAGAAGAGCAGATCTCCGAACCAAAGTAGTAACAGTAGTTGCTGGGGAGCTTGGAATGATGTATGTGTTGGATACGTTTCACAAACGCGCAATGGAAGAAAAATAATAAATCTAATTTATTACAACACATAGATCACACGTATATAGGATACAACAGTGTCATACAAAAACATAATAATTTTTTTTAAGACAATTAAATTATTCCTGTGAGTTCGTTATCGAACCTAGTAGAGAGCATTTGCTAGCCTCGCAAGGCTAGTCTCTTCCAAAATCAATGAGCAAACCTAACGAGGCTTGCCTCTACTCGTATCCACGCTGAATCATCCTCGAGGATACTTCGCTAAGTGATGGGTTGTGTATCCTCTTCGATACTAGCCGAAGGTGGGAGACAAAGAGAAGAGATCTTCAGGTCGACTTTGTGCCCGGCGGTTAGGGCAACCCGACAACACAAAGTAAGGTCTGACCAACTATTTGGCTGACCCAAATAGAAGAGATCTTCAGGTCACTTATTGCTGTTGTCTTACACAAGAACAAGTGACTAGAGGCTTGCCAGCAACCAACAGGTGACATGGCGGCTGGTTGGAAAAGGTGGCGGTGGCTCGCAACAGCAAGCAAGGAAGACTTTCCTCCTTGCTGTCCGGCGACATAAAGAAACACAACAACCACGCAAGAAGTTCGGTAACAAGTGCCTTGATGACCGGTGGTAGCTTCTTTTGGTCAGAGAAACACTTACTAGAAAGCACCTTCTTTGGCTAGAGCAGCCCTTAATCAGCCACCAGGTCTGATTGGAGCTCCCTTGTTGGGCAGCAGGAGTTGGGCAACAACCTTTGCTTTTGGCAGTACAACAACCCTTATGGGTGGTGAGAGCATCAGCGGCCGGAGGTGAAACCTCTATCCGCAGTGCCTTCTTCTTAGGGAGGAGCACCCCTTGGTCAGAGTAGCAAGCTCGGTGCCTATGGAAACAACATGGTGTCGGTGGAAGTAACCCTTAGCCAACAGTTACTTTGCAGCACCACTACAGGTTGGTGTCACTATTGTTCGACGGTGGCTGGCCTGTGGAAGCCTACAGTTAGAGGATTGGGTGGCGACTCTCTAGGGTTGGCAGCGCCTCCTTGGCTAGCGATTGATGGTGCTGGTTGGTGACAAAGAGGAAGGGTTTGTTCCCTTGGATAGCGGCCGAAGCAAAAAGGGGACTGCCACTTTTGTTTTGTCGGCGGTGGAAGAAGAAGAGGAGAGAGAAAGAAAAACAAACCTAATCAAAATTAGGTTATTATTCCCCTTAAACAATTTCTTTCTTTCTATATCATTATGTAGATTTTATATTAGGTTTGAATAACAAATCCAAAGCCATATCCAATAAACCAACTCGATCCATTAGCCTCAAGTTTGGTTCAAGACCAAACCATGTTGGTTCAAAAATAAACCACCTTGATTCAATAACCAAACCTCTTTTAATTAAAACCAAACCAATTTGATTTATAATAAAACTAAAGAAGGTCCAATTTGTCTTCAAAAGACGTGACCCATTTATGCTTTCGCTCTAACAAAATATCTTCAACATTTACCCTTTGTTTGGCCCAACCGGACTTAATCTCTCTCAATTTGAGAATCTAATTCTCAAACTCGTCTTAAATCTTTTGGATAAATTGATGTCCATAGATTATATATGTTTTTAGACATTATTTATTGCACATCTACTTATATTTCACTAAGTATGATCTACATTATTGCACCCTATCTCATATTATTGTCATGTTTTTACTCCTTTAGTTTGAAGATCTACTATCATTGTATTTTCATTGACAGGATGTAATTTGAAGCTAAAATGGAGCAAAATGGACATTAGAGCAAGCTTGGGGAGCAAAACCAGCAAGCATGGTCGTGCCTCTTCAAGGTATGGGCATGTCATCTCAAGCAAAGAAAGGTCGTGTCTGACAGACACAACCTTGCTTCATCAGTTGATTCCCAGAGAAGCTCCGATGGGAAGGCCATACCCAAAGGCATGATCGTGACTCTTCAAAAGCTCTACTTAGCATTTTCAAAGACTCCCATTGTCAGGTCATGCCCAAGGGCACAACCGTGTCTTCTTCCAACCGTGGACTCGAAGAATTCCAACAACAACCACGACCAGGTCGTGTCAAAAGGCAAGACCGTGCTTCTTCAAACCGTGTCACTAGCAGAATCCAGAAGATCCCATGGCTAGGCAGTGCCAAAAGGCACGATCGTGTCTCCCTTCAAGCTATATTCCATGGCCAGGTCGTGCCCAAGGGGCATGACCATGTACTTTTCATGGAGACTCCCACAGCATGACCATTCCTCATAGGCACGGTTGTGTGGCGATGTAACATGGACATGGGGCCTATAAAAAAGGCTCAAGATCCCCTTTTCAAAGAGAGGAAAGGTTTTTCCTTCAAGGGAACCTACTAGTTCTATTTCTTAGCAAATTTTAACGATTCGTCTACCTCTGGAGCTTGGATTTCATCTCGAAAACGTCGGCATCCCTTTGATAAGCATCTCTTCCTCTCTAATCTTTGTTTGGATTGTAATAATACTTCTTTTCATGTCTTCGATTTGTTCTCTCCTTGCTATGGAGTAGATTTCCTAGATTCTAGGATGTAGCAAGTATTTGTGATGTGATGTTGATATATAAACTATGGATTTGTAAATTTTCTTGTTCAATGACATATTTATGACTTGTTCCATGTGTAAGATGCCTTATTTGTGTTTGATGGAATGTGTGTGTGAAGTGTATGCATGTGGATGTGAAGGATTGTCACCATGTAGAGGAGATGCTTTGGATTGTATACCAGGGAAGCCCTTAGTGAAAGAGGATAATTTTTTAACCGGACTTTCTAAAATCATCGCCTTGAAATGGGGGCCAATTCTCCATAAAGAATTAGCTAATTATAGTTTAATGGGATTTTACCATTTCAATGTTAGGAAGTGACTTGAGTAATCTAGATTATATACCCAAGGAGCCCTTAGTCATAGAGGATAATCCTTTAACAAGACTTTCTATGTTACCTCTTTTACTTAATAGCATTGGAAGGAAGTGGTGTAAGAACTCCGGTTTAATCTTCTTGGGTTCTTACTCGTAATTTGATTAGAATTGCTAAAAGGATGTAAACATGAGGGCGAGGGGAATGAACAATCTATAGTACATCAACTAGCATCATGATGTAACCGAAATCCTAGAATTGCTTTACCAAACCAACCTCTCTCTCTTTCTCAACCTCTAGTTCTTAAGCTTTCACGACTTTCGATTGTTTAGATAACTTATTTTGTGGACTCACTAGTGCTTAATCAACAGTCTTTGTGGATCAATATTTTTTATTACTTGACGACTTTACCGTACACTTGTAGTGAGACAACAAGTTTTTGGCACCGTTGTCGGGGACTATTTTAGATTAACACCAGTGATAAGCAATTTAATTACTCTAGATACTTTTATTGTTAATAAATTTCTGCCTTTTATTGTTTTGTGAATAGCTTTGCAATTTATTTTTCTTTCTTCAATTCTACATTAATTTTTTGTGCAAAATAATTTTCTCTTGAACTTGACTTTAAGAGACTTGAATTTATTTTTTGTATGCGAAGGGCTAATTTTACAGGAGATCTTTTGCCTATTGATCCTGAGATTGACAGAACGTTCAGAAGAAGAAATCTGCAAAGACAGTCAGAAGAAGAGCAAATTCAATCTACCATGGAAAATAAACCTCTGGAAGATTATGCAGAACCTTATATATGGGGACTAAGGTTTAGCATCACAAGACCTTCTATTGAGGCCAATAATTTTGAGATCAAACCTGCTATTATATCTATGGTACAACAAAATCAATATAGGGGAGGACCAACTGAAGACTCCAATTAACACTTGGAATTTTTTTATGAAATCTGTGGAACTATGAAGATTAATGGAGTTTCAATGGAGGTAATCAGATTGATGCTATTTGGATTTTCATTGAGGGATCGAGCAAAAGCATGACTCAACTCTTTGCCTACCAACAGTATAACAATATGGGAGCAGTGTGAACAATGTTCTTGTTGAAGTTTTATCCTTTAAGTAAGACTACACATATGAGAAATCTTATTGCAAGCTTTATGCAAAAAGATGTAGAATCCCTTTATGAATCTTAGGATAGATTAAAAGGTCTTCTTCGACAATGCCCACACCATGGATTAGAGAAATAACTTGTTATCCACACTTTTTATAATGGAATCAATTATCAAACAAAGGTTTCCTTAGATTCTGCAGTTGATGGAGCTCTAATAAACAAGGGTCTTCATGAAGCTGAAGATATAATTGAAAGTATGGTATTAAATCATCATCAATGGGCATCGGAGAGAAGCAACCCAATCAAAATTCTCGGAAGACATGATGTGAACACATTGGACTTAATCTCTTCTAAGATGGATGCCCTCACCAAAATATTTGACTCAATGAATGTAAATCCAGTTAATATGGTAATTTCAAGTTGTAAAATCTATGGTGATTCTTAGCACATAAAGGAAGCTTGCCAAATAGGAGATGTCCTAAGGCAATTACCTTATGGTATGTACTATTTATTTGATAAATAGATGATTCACTATTTGAGTGCACATTCTTTATGTGCATGATTGGATCTTAAACTGATTTACTGAATGTTCGCAATACAATTCATAGCATGAAAGAACTTGTGATTGGATCATAACCAGTGTGCATCTCTACATGTGTAATTATGAATGCATTGAAACATTCCCTAGTCGACGAATTGATGAGTTTGGACATCATCGATTCTGTGAGACTAGCCCATGTTATACTCCTTGGTTTATCCAATCAGGCGCTTCTCACTAGCTGGAGACATTAGGATGTTAACCAGTGAGCATCTCTACATGTGTAATTATGAATGCATTAAAACATTCCCTAGTCGACGAATTGATGAGTTTGGACATCATCGATTCTGTGAGACTAGCTCATGTTATACTCTTTGGTTTATTCAATCAGTCGCTTCTCACTGGCTGGAGACATTAGGATGTCATGAGTTAAACGCAGATGTTAATTAAAGGTAACTAGTTCATTGGAGTGACTTTTCATGAGACTTCATATGGTTCTACACATATATGGATATGTCAATGAAGTTCTCATTGTAACTCGAGTGCAAGTTTTCTTCCACTAGAGGTATTTAAGTCATCTTGGTCATGGAGACTTATACTTTGACATCTTAAGCAAGCATCTCCTCGTAGGTGTACATCCAATATGATTGGGTATAAGTTAAATTTCTTGAAGGTGTTTGAATAGCCCAAGGAGGATTCACCACTCCTTTGATAAGGAGAAGTATACCCTATGGCCACTTGTTAGGATTATTACTCGTAAGTCTTTGCCAAAGCAGAACACGTTAAGAGAATGCTTTTCTTAAACAATGTGTTTGAGTAATTTGAATCCTCATGATAAGGAACTACTACTTAGACTAGGCGTGACGTAGTAAGCCTAGTGAGGATTGACACATAGACCGTGTCCTAAACCAAGTGGGTATAAGACGAGTGAAAGGAGCGAGACACGATTCACTATAGTTACTGAAAGGTTTTAGAAGATGTTCTAGGATCAACCGTTGATTTTTTGATTAATTGGGGATAATGATGTACTACTAGATATCACTTATGATTGATCCATAATTAATAGTTTATTATGGACGACCAAGATAAACTGAAAACCTATTGAGTCACACACACTATGAGTTTATCCAAAATACTTAAAACGAGTTTGAGAATTGGATTCTCAAATCGAGAGAGATTAAGTCTGGTTGGACAAGATGAAGGACAAATATGGAAGATATTTTGCTAGAGAGAAAGCATGGATGGGCCACGTCTTTTGAAGCCTTTTAGCAGTTATAATGAATTATGCCTTGTTCCTTTCACTCGTCTTATACCTACTTGGTTCAAGACATAGTCTATGTGTCAGTCCCCACTAGGCTGACTATGTCACACCTAGCCTAAGCACAACTCCAACGAAAAAAACCAAGTTGTTGTTCACCCAAAGACCAATTGTGAATAGGTCTTTTCAGAGTCTTTCAGCATCAAAAATTCACTTACAAAGAGGTAAGAGGTACCCCTAAGTGTCAAGTATCCGGTAGCAATGTTTGCTTATTGGAAAAGGAGCAAAAGAAGGACGGAAATAGGACAAACTACCTACTGATAAAATCTATCCACTAGGTTCGTTGGCTTAGGGCAGCGGCAATTGGTCAGAGCTACTGTGCTCCGGCATCCTTCTGGTCGACAGGGACCTGCTGACTAGAAAGGAGAAGTGGCCGGAGGTGTATGCGCCAGCGGACCAAGGAGAAAACTCCTCCATGGTGTTGGGTGGTCGGCAGCACAAAGAAGAGATGGAGAAAAGGGAATTAGGTTTTCGAAACCTAATCAAAAAATTGAATTCTATTATATTTTTCTCACTTCTATATCAATATATAGATCCTCTAGAAGAGGTTTAATCATTAAATCAAGAGCTTAATGGGTTAAGTTCTAGTTAAGGATTATTGGGTCAAGTTTGGGTTTATCTATATATTGATATAGAAGTGAGAAAAATATAATAGAATTCAATTTTGTTATTAGGTTTCAGAAACCTAATTCCCTTCTCTCCCTCTCCTTTTTGTGTAGTCGACCACCCAACACCAAGCAGTAGTTTTCTCCTTGGTCTGCCGACCCCTACACCTCCAACCACTTCTCCTCTTCGATCAGCAGGTCCCCACCAACCAGAAGGTGCCAAAGCACAGTATCTTTGGCCAATTGTCATCGCCCCAAGACAATAAACCTGGTAGATAGATTATTTCCGCCGGTGGTTTGTCCCCTTCCCGGCCTCCTTTCACTCCATTTCTGGTTAGAAAACGTTGTTACCGGATACCCAATAACTAGGGGTACCTCTTACTTCTTTGTTAGCAAATTATAGACGTCGGAACGATCTAGAAATACCTATTCACAGCGAGTTCTTCGGGTGGACAATAACTTAGTTTTTGCCTTTGGAGCGTCTCTCTTTGTTTGGTGTCGTCTAGTTACATATGCCGCTGGGCACCAAACTCCATTTTCGCATGCAAGGCTAGTACCTTTCGGGAGGATGAAACTTGTGACATCCGAAGTTATCTTGACAATCGCTCAGTGTCGATACGAATAGAGGCGAGGCTTTGAGAGTGTTGCTCAGTTGGTGCCCTTTCCACTTCATGTCATCCGTTATGTATACTTAGAGTAATTTATTTTCATAAAAATTTTGTTATCTGATCATGTCTAGCATGGATGTATCCTTTTATGCATGTGGTGTGTTTTGTAATAATTAAGAATTATTATTATTTTGGTATTCTGCCATGTATATTTACAAAATGTGTTTTAGCATGCACCCGCATTGAGCTCCCCAACAGTGGTATCATAGCTTGATCATACTTCGTAATAATTATAAAATTATTTTACGAGTTGTAGTTGGTCGTAGAATTAGATTTAAATTTTTTTCCTAATTTGTTAGGAAATTTTATTTTTGAAAAATTTCAAGAATAATAAAGGAAATATCATTTATGGAAAGTTTGTTATTTTTGTCAGAAAAATCACTTTTTGAATATTTCCTAATTTGTTAGAAAAAATCTAATTTTGAAAAAAAAAAAATTGAAATATTTTAGGAAATTCTAATTAAGGAAAGATTCATATTTAATTAAGATTATTCGAATTATATTTCGTATTTGTTAGGAAATATTTAGTTAGAAAATTATTTTTTAATTAAATTAGATTTTCTTGATTAGGAATTTTCCTAAATAAAATATGTAATTAGATTTAGAAATTTGCTTCCTAATTTAATTAAAGAATCTAGATATATGAAAATTAGATTCTTAATCATATTTTAAATCAAAATAAAATCTATGACAACTATGACATGAGGTATACCATGCCATAATTAGTTGTATTAATTATGTCATGTATTATAATTTCCCATGATTAGTTGCATTAATTATGTCATGTCATATATATGTCATATCATCATTTATGTCATGTGTGCAATATGTCATATCGTTATGCCATACGTGCAATGTGACATGTCATCATTTATACCATGCTTGTAATGTTATGATGACGATGAAACCTAAATCCCTTATGTCAATTTTAAAGTCTACACCTTTCATTAATATGGTAAGAACCAGAGTCTAATTTCCTATTTGGGTTGTTGGACTCACTCTAAGCACGACCTGAAATTAGATATGTTCAACCCATTTAGATACCATCTTGCGATTAATGGGTCGACTTAAACTTGAAACATTAGTTTGTTCGACTCACTCCAAGGTTAATGTAGATAGGGGTAAAGTTGGGTGATATACATAAGATGTATACTTGTTAATGAGTTAACAACCCGATGGTTATGCGAATATCAATTAGTTAATAGAATAATGTAGTAGTTATGTATAAGCAATACATAATTGGTATATGTGATGGTACCACTGTAGCTAAGAATGGCTTGTTGGACTCACTCTAAGGTTATTCTTAACTATGGTGGATATCTGATGTACATAGATTATATATACTTTTAAACATTATTTGTTTCACATCTACTTGTATTCCACTTAATATGATTAACATTATCGCACTCCATTTTCTATTATTGTCATGCTTTTACTCCTTTAGTTTGAAGATCTTCTCTCTTTGTATTTTCATTGACAGGACACTATTTGGAGCTAAAATGAAGCAAATTGGATATTGGAGCAAGCTTAGGGAGCAAAACCAGTAAGCATGGTCGTGTCATTCCAAGCCAGCAAGGTCATGCCTCAAAGGTATGACAGTGCTTCAGGAGCAGGTTCCCACTTCCCCTCCCATGGGCAGGCTGTGCCAAAAGGCACGACCGTGCTTAGAAGGAGCTCCCATTAGTTGTTCCAGATCATGCCATGAGCAGGTCGTGCCAAAAGGCACGATCGTACCTCCTTATGACCCCTTCAACAACAATTCTAGATCATTCCACAGGAAAGTCATGCCTTCAGGCAAGTCATGCCTTTAGGCATGACCGTGCCTCATTCAAGTTGTGCCAACTAAAGGACCAGAACCTCCCACGACTTGGCCGTGTAAAAAGGCATGACTGTGTCTGCCTGAACCTTGTCTACCATAGCCAGGTTGTGCTAATTGGCACGGTCGTGTCATTTTCCTAAAGACTCCCATGCCTAGGCCATGCCCTTTAGGCACGACCATTCTTTTTTCCTGGCATTCCCCATGGCATGGATGTGCCTCATAGGCATGGTCGTGCCTCACATGTATGATTGTGCCTCACATGCACGGACGTGTGGCGATGAGGCATGGCCGTCGGACCTATAAAAAGGCGTCAGGATCTCCTTTTTAAAGAGGAGGAAAGGTTTCCTCTTCAAGGGAACCTACGAGGTTAACCTCCCATCCGATTTCCATGTTCTGTCCACCTCCGGAGCAAGGATTTCATCCAAGAATACCTGCAACACATGGATAAGTATCTCTTCTTCTCGACTCTTATTTTGGATTATAAGAATGCTTCATTTATTGTCTCTTGTTTGTAACTCCTTTGCTATGGAGTAGATTTCATAGATTCTAAGATTTAGGGAGTAATTGTGATGAGATGTTGATGTATACACTATAGATATGCCAATTTTCTTATTCTATGGAGTGTTTATGAATTGTTCCATGTGTTTGATGCTTTAGTTATGTTTGATTGAATGTGTGTGTGAGATATATGCATGTGGATGTGAAGGATTATCACCATGTAAAGTAGATATTTTAGATTGTATGCCCGGGGAGCCCTTAGTGATATAGGGTAGTCCTTTAACTGAATTTTCTAGAGTCATCGCCTTGAATTGGGGCCAATTCTCTGTAAGAGATTAGCTAACTGGAGTTCAATGGGTTTCACCATTCTAATGTTAGGAAGTAACTTGTGTAATCTAGACTGTATGGCTGGGGAGCTCTTGGTGAAAGAGGGTAGTCCTTTAACAAGATTTTCTATGTTACCTCTTCTACTTAATTACATTTGGGAGAAAATGGTGTAAGCTTCATGGATTTTTACTAGTAATTTGGTTAGAAATTCCTACAAGATTATAAACATGGAGGTAGAGAGATGAACAATCCATAAAATCATTAACTAGCATCATAATGAAATCTAAGTCCTAGGATTGCCTTCCCAAACTATCTTCTCTCTTAACAACTAACCTCTCTCATCTTGGACCTCTCAACCTCTCTCTCTCTCACGTTCTAGTTCCAAAGCTTTCACAACCAACTCTCGATTGTCTAGATAACTTATTTTGTGGACTCATTAGTGCTTAATCCACAGTTTTTTAGGATCGATATTGTATTACTTAATGACTTTACCATGCACTTGAGGTGAGATGAATAAGTTTTTAGCACTATTACCGAGGACTGTTTGAGATTGATATTAGTGATAAGAAATTTACTTACTCTAGACAATTTTCTTTTTGTTAATAAATATCTTGTGAATAGTTTTCCAAATTTTCTTAATTTCTTTAATTCTTCATTTATCTTTTGTGCAAATAATTCTATCTTGAACTTAACTTGAAAGCATTTGGATTTGTTTCTTTTTGTATGCAAAGGACTAATTTTGTAGGAGGTCTTTTGCCTATCAATTATGAGCACATCTCATCATGTACATAAACCTCTAAAAGATTATTTTGCTCCCTTTTCTTGAAGGGAATTGAATCCTATTGTACCCCCACTGATCTATGCTCTGAATTTTATTCTTGATCCAACATTTATTTCCAAGATTCAAGAAGATCAATATGGAGGGTCAAAATCTAAAATTCCACATTAGCATCTTGTGAAATTCTATAGATATTACAATACATTGAAGTATGAAGAGGTTCCGGAAGACTCAATCTGGCCACTAGCATTTCCCTTCAGTCTCAGAATTCAGCTATAACTTGGATAAATACTTTACCTCCAAGAAACATCACTACATGGGATGAATTAGAGGAACAATTTTTCAACAAGTATTTTTCGAAAAGAAAAATAATCTATCAAAGGAATCATATCATCATGAACTTCAAGCAAAAAGAAGGAGAGTCATTATGCAAAGCATGAGAAAGATTCCTAGACTTATTGAACCAATGTCCACACCATGGTCAAGAAAAGTAGTTGATTGTACACATATTTTACATCAGGATATCTTTCTTCAACAAGACTCATTTAGATTCGACTGCAAGGGGATCTAAATTCATCAGAAGTTGTGATGAATTTGAAGAAGTGCATTTTCAACCATTAGAGGATCCCATGGAAGTAAACTTGATTTATGGAAAGTTAAATATTCTAGATGATGGGAGTAAAGAGTATGAGCAAATTATGACACTTGAACAAAGCCTTCCAGAACTTTAAGTCACACCATCTCAAGTATAACTTAAATCTCTTCCTTCTAATCCGAGATATGAATTTATTGGACCTAATTCTACATATTCAATGATTGTCAATGCAAGTTTAAATGAATATGAGACTAAAAAGTTGCTTAAAGTGTTAAGCTTGCATAGGAAGGTGATTGGATATACCATTGATGATATAAAAGCAATTAGTCCTTCTCTATGCATGCATAGAATTCTACTTGAAGATAATCATTAATGCTCACTCGAGCATCAGAGAAGGTTGAATGCTAACATGAAGGAAGTGGTTAGGAAAGAAGTGTTGAATCTTCTAGATGTAGGAATTATTTATCCAATTTTTGATAGTGAATGGTAACCCGGTGCATGTGGTTCTAAAAAGGGAGGGATGACTATGATTGAAAACGAGAATAATGAATTGATTCCTACTCGGACAGTTGTCGGATGACATATGTGCATCGAATTTATTATAGGAAGTTAAACAGAGAGACTCAAAAGGATCATTTTCCTCTTCTTTTGATTGACTAAATGCTTGAAAGACTTGCTAAGAACACATATTTTTGCTATCTTTTCTAAATTTCTATACATCCTCAAGATCAAGAGAAGACTACTTTTACTTGCCCATATGAAACTTTTGCTTATAGAAGAATGCCTTTTGGTCTTTGTAACGCCCTTGCTACTTTCCAAAGTTGCATGATGTCTATCTTCTCAGATTTGATTAAAGACATAATGGAAGTTTTCATGGATGACTTTTCTGTATATGGAACCGACTCTGACACATGTTTGTCTAATCTTTCTAGAGTTTTGCAAAGATGCAAGGAGGTTAATTTGGTTCTGAATTGAGAGAAATGTCAATTCATGGTTAAAGAAAGAATAGTTTTGGGACATAAGATTTCTGCATAAAGAATTGAAGTTGATAAGGAAAAGATATAAGTAATTGAGAAACTTTCTCCACCAATAAATGTGGAGGGATAAGGAGTTTTTTGGGTCATGTAGGATTCTACCAATGCTTCATAAAAGATTTCTCCAAGATCTCCAAACCTTTGATCAATATATTGCTAAAGGATGTTGAATTCTATTTTGATTAAAATTGTCTAGATACTTTTGATAGGATTAAAAGAGCTTTGGTGACCGCTCCTATAATGCAAGCACCGGATTGGTAACTCTCATTCAAAATTATGTGTGATGAAAATGATTATGTTGTAGGAGCAATTTTAGGGCAAAGAAAGGATAAGAAAGTGTATGTCATACATTATGCTAGTAAAACTCTAGACGATGCCCAAATCAACTATGCTACTATAGAAAAAGAATTGCTAGCAGTTATCTATTCATTTGATTAGTTTAAATCATATTTGGTGAGGTCAAAAGTGATAGTCTATACAAATCATGCAGTCATTCGGTACTTACTCAATAAGAAAGATGTCAAACCCAGACTTATCAGATGAATATTGCTACTTCAAGAATTCAATCTTAAAATCAAAGACAAGAAAGGGGGCAAAAAATGTTGTGGCAAATCATCTATCGAAAATGTATCAAGATGTACAAGGAAACTTAGATGAACATTTGCCTATTGATGATTCCTTTCTAGATGAACATCTTCTATCCGTCACTAATATGAAAGACCCGTAGTATGCAGACTTTGTAAATTATCTTACTTGTGGTATTCTCCGACTAAATCTCACTTATCAGCAAAAAAAGAAGTTTTTCATAGATATTAAGCATTACATATGGGATGAGCCCCTACTTTTCAAGAAATATGGAGATATGATCTATCGAAGATGTGTACCTGTGGATGAAACTAAGCAAATCTTGCATGATTGTCACTCACCACCTTATGGGGGACACTCTGAAAATATAAAGACAACAACTAAAGTTTTACAGGTTGGTTTCTTTTGACAAAATTTGTTTAAAGATGCATAGGATTATGTACTATCTTGTGACCGTTGTGAGAAAATAGAAAATATTTTGAAGCAGCATGAGATGCCTTTAAATTTTATCCATGAAGTTGAGCTCTTTGATGTTTGGGGAGTGAATTTTATAGGGCCATTTCCCTCATCATGTGGAAATAATTATATCTTAGTTTTTATATATTATGTTTCCAAATGGGTAGAAGCTATAGCCTCTCCTACTTGTGATGCTAAAACTATCATCAAAATGTTCAAGAAGATAATCTTCCCCAAATTTGGAGTTCCAAGAGCAATTATCAGTGATGGAGGTTCTCACTTCATTGAAAGATAATTTGAGAACTTACTTAAGAAATATGGAGTTTGCCATAAGATTACAACATCAAATCATCCATAGACAAGTGGGCAAGTAGCGATATCAAATAGAGAGATAAAAGGAATTTTGGAAAAGACGATATCCATGACTAAAAGTAATTGGCCTCTAAAGTTGGATGATGCTTTATAGGATTACTGTACGACTTATAAGACTCCTATTGGGATGACACCATTTCGTTTGGTTTATGGAAAACCATGTCATCTATCGGTGGAATTGAAACATAAATCTTATTGGGCAATTCAATGATTGAATCTTGATTTGAAATTAGCCAAAGAAAAGAGGAGGCTTCAACTCAATGAATTGGATGAGCTTAGAATGGATGCTTATGAACATGTCAAGCCATATAAGGAAAGAATAAAAAATGGAATTACAGACATATTGTGCAAAGAGAATTTCATGAAGGAGATCTTGTATTGTTGTTTAATTCAAGACTAAGATTATTTCCTAGAAAATTGAGATCACGATGGATGAGACCCTTTAGACTTCAAAAGGTATATCCATATGGGGCAATTGACATCTAGAACAAGGAAATAGGGATGCATGCTAATGAGGAAGAAGAACAACACTATTTTGAACCATGTCCTCCAAATTGAGCCATGATAGGGCCGGCAACCCAAGGGTTCACATTTTTGGTTTCTTCATTTTCAATCTTCTTTTGACTCTTGTTTTTGTTTCCTTTTACAGGCTGCATTCCTTCATGAGCTGGCTGTGAGACTTGCCACGGGCATGGAGGAGACTTGAAGAAAAAAAGTTGAAGCAAGGTCGTGCCTCATCACTACACGGGCTAGAAACAATCACAGCAGGGTCGTGTGGTTTCACATGGCCATGCTTCAAGCAATATTTGTGCCAGATCCAACCGCGTCAAGGTCGTGTGGTTTCACACGGCCGTGCCTAATCTAGTGTAGCCACTAGATCAAGTCATGGCTTGGCCATGTCTATTCACACGGCTATGCCTAATCTAGTGTAGCCACTAGATCAAGTCATGGCTTGGCCATGTCTATTCACACGGCTATGCCTATGAAAGCATACCCTTCAGCCAAATTCAGCATGTTCGTTCTTTTGAAGACTCAATTTCCAGATCTTGCCACGGTGTGGCCATGTCTTTTAACACGGCTATGCCAATCGAAAGGATGAAACTGAGAAGCCGAGACATGGTCGTGTCCCATTTCACAAGACCATACAAAAAATGGTCATGTTCTTTACACACGGCCAAAAAAGCTTGGCCGTGTCGAAAGACACGACCGTGTGAAGACCTAGTGCAGCAACATAAGGCATCACATCGAGGTTGTACCTTTTGCCATGGCCATGTGACACAAGAATTCGAGTATTAAAACCCTAAGGCACTCCCATGTTTATCATTCACATGGTCGTGCCTTACCTTTTCAACCCCTTCTTCTCTCATATTCAAGAACTCCCGTTCTTTCCTCACCTCTCCTAGATCTCCTCCCCAACCTTTTCCTCTTTCTTCAATTCTTCTCCAAACTCTCTAAAGAAGAATCTTCTCCAATCTTCTTCTCCAAGCCTTCTCTTCAAGAACTCCCTTTCTCTTGATCTCAAAGATTTATCTCTATTATCCTATCACAAGTGCACGGTAATGTCGTCAAGTAATAAAAGATATCGAACCCACAAGGATTGTGGACTAAGCACTAGTGATTTGGTGAAGGAAGTTAGCTAGACTAATTGAATTGTGAGCTTGTGAACTTAAGAGAGAAAGTGTGAGAGAGTGCTTAAGAAAGAGAGAGAGAGAGAGAGAGAGAGTGAGATCTAGGTCCAAGTGAGAGGGAAGTGAAGAATTGGGGAGTGATTCTAGGCTTTCTGTTTCATTATGATGTTAGATAATGTCCCTATAGTATGTTCATAACCGAATTTTCAACATTATTCCTATGAACTAAGGTAAATTTCTATGTCAATGTCTTTTAACTCTAGAAAGTAGAATACGTGTCAGTGCTCTCTGTCACTAAGAGCACAAGTGTTCATTTGAATGAGAATCCTTTGTCACTAAGGATCTCCCGATTATCCAGTCTAGTAGCAACCCACCCTAACATAGAAGCAAAACCTTAGATATACATGCATCATTCACTTACACATTTCGTCAAACATATAAAATGCACAACACACATAGCATAAGAGTAACATCTCATAGAAACTAAGAAATTGGCATATACTAGAATACAAGAGATGAAGAATACAAGAGATCTACTCCATAGAAAAGGAAAAGAAACACAAAGACATGAAGAATAGCATTCAAGCCCTAATCTATGAGGAAGAGGGAGAGAATGCTTAGCCATTTGAAGTCTTGGTCTTTAGGAGTCTTCTCCTTCCTTGGATGATGATGGATCAGAGAAATCTGCTTTGAATCACCGGAGAAATTGCTGGAAGATGAAGTGTGAAGAACCTATGGTTCTCCCAAGAAACGAAGAACCACCTCCTCTTGAGAAAGGGGAAAAGATCCCTTTTATATCAGTGAGGCACGACTTCGGTAACTCAAGGCATATGATCGTGTCTCTGAGACTTGGCCGTGTCTGGGAGACACGACCCAATGCCGAGGAAGGACTGCCAGGGACACACGACCGTGTCTGTGAGACACGATCGTGCCTTGAGAATGCCCAGACCTGTAACATGGTCATGTCTGGGAGACATGGCCATGCCTGGTCTTTCTTCTCTGGTGACACACGACCATGTCTGGGAGACACGGTCATGCCTTGAGCTTCTACTGCTCTTGAGGCACGCCTTAAACATGGTGATGTCTCAAAGACATGGCCAAGGTTTTTCCTGGCTTCCTTCTCTGTTTTTAGCTCTATTGTACTGCTTTGCTCTATAGAAGTTTAATTTCGCTCCGAAACACATTCTGTAAATGAAAACACAAGAAGAGTAGATATCCGAACAAAATGGAGTAAAAAAACATGATAACATAATAAATGAAGTGCGATAATATAAATCATGTCAATGAAATATAAGAATATGTGCGTCAAACAATACATAAAATGATATATAATCTACTCACATCACTCTATCAGTTTCCATTCACGACAACTATTTTCTAATCTCATGTTATTATTATTATTATATTTTTGTAAAGTGTAACACAATCTTTTTCTAGGATTTTAATTTTTCCAAATGAGTACCAAGATCCAAGTTTATCCAATAACCAAAATGCAGTTGAGAGATCACCTAAGAAACAAGAGTACTAGTCTGGTTCTATGAATCATGACTATTTTCAGATGTATCGACTATCAAAATCAAGCATTGTGTAAAAAGATCCTGAAACTAGTCCAACACTCAAACATTTATAGTAAAAGTATACTAGGCATACTAGTATACTTATCACAATAACATAAAATATCTAGAATCAATGTGCTAGTTTCGTGCGATAAGGAACAAACAAACAACACATTGCATGATGACATGTAGACATGAAATTATGCACAAAAGGAAAAAAAAATATTATGCAAAAAGAAATAATAAAAACTAACAAATTCTAAACTAGAAACAAAGGACTAAGATATAAAAAGAAATAACAAAGTCTAAACTATAAACAACAAACTAAGCTATCAAAAACTAACTAAACACAAAAAGAAATAACAAAAACTAATAAAGTTTAAACTATAAACAACAAACTAAACTATAAAAATAAATAATAAAAACTAACAAAGTATAAACTAGAAACTTTCATTGCCGCAATGAAAACCAATGAATTAATGAGGGAAAATAGGACTAGAGGACGCTTGGTGAGAGTACTCTAAATGGGGAACTGGTAAGGTATTGACCATAAGCCAATTGAATCTATTATGAATCGTGGTGTGCTCAGCACTTGGCAATATAAGGGGTGGATTGATTCTCAAAACTAAACAATAACTTTCACCACCCCTACAAATCATTTTCATCTCTAAACAAGCCTCAAGGTCGATTCTTGAATTACCATGAATCACTTCAAGTCCATCAAGATCGCATCCTAAAGTCATGACAATTCGGGTGACTGATCCCCCACAAACAATAATTCCCACAGAGGCTTTTCCAATTTCTACTAAATGTCGGATCAAATGGGATCTTGTATCGATAGCAACATTATTAATCATGACCCATAAACATAACAAATCAGTTGGATGCACCATAGCCTCATCGTCTCCATGTCCTCATGTCGCCACGTCCGAAGATGCTATGACTCATGACATTGTGGAGATAACAGAAAACCAGGTTAAGAATAGAAGTGGCTTTGGATTTAGAGGAATCATAATCTATAATATCAGTAATTTCACTCCAGAAATATCTTCTATTAAAATCCTTAGGAATTCCCTTTTCACCTCCACACGGTAGTTCAAAACATTCATTAAATTCCTTTAAAGTCCACACATACTTTTTATTGAAAAATCTGAAAGTAATTTGTTCCAGATGAGGCCCCTCTCTGATCGAAATAGAGCTCAAAAATTTCAAAGTTATTTTAGGATAGATAGGACAATTCATGATCATCAAGGAATTCCATCCAATTCTATGAATCATCCAATAAATGTCTTCTTTAATTCCTAAGGTCTCTAAGGCATGATTATCTATGTATTGAGTACACACAATCTTATGGTGTAGAAGCATATTAAAACAAAATTTATGCATATTATGACGAAAAATAATGTCGTAAATATTGCCATTACCTTCATTGCATGCCCCTTGTTTGCCTTTGTCTTTCGATATATCCGTCCCTTTGTCTACACCGCTAGATCCATCCCCTCTTCTAAGTCGCTTGAACATCTTGAAGTAGACAAATAGAAGTACAAGAAAACTAGGGGGATTCTAGGTTTAGAAAATAAAAGGGAAGAAAATGAGGAGGGGAGTTTAGGAGAAAGAGGGGATTGCTTGAAGTGAAAGGAGAGAAGGAAACAAGAGAAGAGCAATCCCTCTCTTGAAGGCTCGGACCAAAGTTGAGGAAGAAGGAAGTGAGGAAGAAAGACTCTTCCTTGTTTTGAAGGAGCGGGAGAAACCTAGGGTTTCTTTGGAAAACGCTTTGGAGATGGGAGAAAGAGGAGGAAGAAGAGATCTAGTGCTTGGAAGAAGAGCTTAAAGCACTTGACCTTGGAAGCGAGGTTGAAGAAGGAGGTCAGCGGCGCACGGGCGTGTGTGGGGAGACATGGCCTCAAAAGGAGGGGGTTTAACCCATTCTCCCCATGGCACGACCGTGACTAAAAGACACAGCAAACCCATGTCAGGTATGGGTGGCTCAACCCTGCGAAGCATGATCGTGTTTTTTTAAACAAGACACGCGCACGATCGTGCCTCGGAGGCACGATAGTACTAATATGCTATCCTAGGGGGGAAAAGCATGATCATGACTAAAAGGCAAGGCCTAGCCATGTTGATCTCAATTGCTTCTGGATGAAGGGGCACGATCGTGACTAAAAGGCACGGCCCGCCCGTGTTGGTCTCGACTAGCCTGAGAAAATTAGGCATGGTCATCCTTTTGAGGGACAACCTGTCTTCTTTTTCCTCCCATTTTATTCCACACACATGGCCATTGCCACGACTAGCTCATAGATTGTTTTGGCCCTAAAATAATGAAAAATTAAGAACCAAAAAGTAAAGAAATAAAAATTAAAGCGAAGAACTAAAGTAAAACTTGAGTTGCCTCCTAAGAAGCGCTTATTTAAGGTCACAAGCTCGACCCCTGTTTTGGCTAAATCCGAAAGGTCTAGCTCAAGGATGTCCTACTCCTCTTCTTCTTCAATAGGCATGCCAAAGAAGTATCTCTTCAATCTTTGCCCATTCACTTTACAAGATCCCGACTCCTTGCTCCAAATGTCCACTACTCCTTCTGAATTCTATAAGGTCTCAACCACCGTGATTTTAGTTTTCTTGAAAAAAGTCTTATCCTTGAATTGAAAAATAGTACAATGTCTCCTTTATGAAATTCCCTTTGTAGACTTTTTAGTTTTTAAAATATTTTGAACCCAAATTATATGATTCATATTACAATAGTATCTTATCTAGACTGAGATGGGATGAAAAAAAATATTAGAACAAATCTCAAATTCAAACTTTTTGATTCATGTTTCATGGATCTCAAGTTGTTAGTATTGGTTCAATCGATCTCTAATAAAAGTGGACCAAGTTAACCAAGCTCAGTTGACTAAGCTCGAATTGGCTCAAGTTGAATTTTGATATTTAATCAATATTTTTGTTGATGAGAGTGAGACATCAAGTAGAAGGAGGGTTTGTTGGAAAGGGAGAATGTCAGTATAATCAACCTCTAGTCATGTTGACCGAGATTAACTTGGATGTAGATGGTTGAGTGAAGAGTCAAGTATGTCAAGGTTGATCGATAATTGATAGTGAAGAAGGGCCAAGTGGGTCACAGTTGATCAGATACTTAACAGTTGGAAGTCTAATAAGAAATTAGCGTAAGAGGCGAAGTCCAAGTGGGTCATTGGCGCAGGGGAGAAAACTCCGGGTGCGACGTTCGAATAGAGGTTGCAGAGAAAGAGTAGGAAGAAAGGGATTCACAAACAAAAATAAATCGTGTTAAATATGAAACTTTAAAATAATATGTATTAACAGGGAAATAAAAATTATGAAAATTATTTGGAATTTAAAGAAATTTTTGGAATTTTTCAGAAATTTTTCTGGAATTTAACGGAGCTAAAATAGCAAAGTCACGAAGATATAAATAAGGGACTTTAATGATGCCTATTTGATATATCATATAAGTGGGAATTGATCTGTTTAATTAAACCTA
>JBBUKS010000100.1:4794833-4816287 GCA_038050645.1 Hedychium gardnerianum
TCTGTCGTCCCGTCTCAAATCCGGATCCTATAGACAGGAATTAAAAATCTACATAAGTACTAGATTAATTCTAGTTATAAACTCGCTAACATTAATGTACGAGTTAAACAACTAATTAACGGTTTGATTGGAATCAAGTTTCCATTTAGAGATTCCTTATCACTAACCCACATATTTTATTCTCAATTGTTAATTTGATCCCCATTCTATTAATTACATCCAACTCTAGACTAAATTCGAAATAGCTCCATTTAACAATCGATTTGGAAACCCTATTTAATTCCATTCCATTACTTGGTTGAACCCATATCTAGCTACCTAATTTAGGTTCATGCCAGAACATCAACTTCATTCTACGGTCAATGATTAATCATACTTAGTTTTAGCTAAGATTCGACTTATACAAAGTTTGGGTAAATCAATTGTACCCTATAACATCAATTCTAAATTCATGCTATAATTATTTAAAACTAAGTTTCAATCACAATTTAGCTAAATACCAATAATGAAATACTTACCCAATATCCAACAATTTCCCAAATCAATTCCAATCGCAGCTCCGACCCAATCCGCACACGCTTGCTGTGCTGGAGAGGTGAACACGAATCCGGACAGCCCTTGCTCACCCATCCAACCACAACACAAAATAAAACAAATTCATCTATAACCCCAATTCATCAACAAGTAGTAAATCACATAACACAATTTCAAAGCACAAATCAAGATAAATCTTACCCAAACTGATTAGCTCTGAAAACCCGCACTAGATTTCATCTCCGGTGCTCTGCAACCACCAGACTAGAGAAAAAATAGGGGAGCTTCAAATTCAGCAAAGTGAGCAAGATCAGAATCTTGTCCCCTCTCCTCACACCACTATCCTTTCATGAATCAACCGTATCCATTCACAAGGACCGAAAAGGAACAGAGAAAAACTTACCCCAAATACCTGTCACCGGCGCTGAGAGACGGTGTGAGCAGAGGGGTAGAAAGCTGAGCTCAATCGGAGGAAGGGAACTAGTCCTTATTCTCTCCGATTGCCTCTGACTCCGGATCTGGCCAGCGGCAGTGGCTCGCGATCGACGATCAACGCTCGGAGAAGAGCTCGGCGATGGGTTGGGGGAAAAGATCGAGAAACCGTGGCTCGCGATCTCTAACTCCTGGCCGGCGACCTCAAGCTCGTGGCCGGCGACTGGGAAGTGGTGCGATCGGAGAAGGAGTGGCCTCGGCGATGAGAAGCTCGTGATCGGGGAAGGATATGCGATGGTGTTCGGCGGAAATGTCGAGTGAAGAGAAACTAAATAGTGTTTCCCATTTATAATTTGAAACTTACGGCTCAATTAACCCAAACAAAGTTTATTTCAATTTACCCCTTTATTATTCTTAATAACACTAAAAACTACCCGATAGGTTTCCAAATAAATCCCAAAAAATTTCATAACACTCCAAAAATTTCCCTCTATTTTATTTTATATTTTCAAGGTTTAATTTGAATTTTTTCATATTTTACACCCTCAAATATTTTTTTTTCCGGTTTGGTGATTTTTTCACCGCAATATAATTATTTCATACACTTTCATTTTAAAAAATTCGCTCAATGAAATTAATGAAGTAAAAAATATATTTGAGGGCATGGTTGTGATCAGGAGAACTATACTAATACATAGAAACTTGTTTCTTGTCATTCCGAGGTCTCTAGGTCCATCAACAAATATTTGTAGTTTTCTGATTTTTTTTAAAAAAATTATTCATTTTTGCAACGAATCCTCGGATTCATCGCAAAATTTGCGACAAATTAATTATTAATCGCAGATTTGGGACGAATGTTTCATTTCGTCTTAAAATTGCAACGAATTTTGTGACAAAAATAATTTTATTGCTAATTTGTGATGAAATTATTTTGTTGCCAATATCGTTCCTATTTTGCGACGAAAATATAGTTTTCTCGCAAAATTTGTCGCAATTTTGCGACGAAAAAAATTCGTCGCAAAATTTTGTCCCTAAATTACTATTTTTTGTAGTGGCTAGTTGCAGTGCCATTGTGGTCAATTGAAGGTCATTCAATCCAAGTTTCTTGCAAACAGAATAAGGGATGAGACTTACATTAGATCCAAGATCATAAAATGCCTTACCTATTAAGGTTGTACTAATTTTACAAGGGGTAGAAAAACTCCCTGAATATTTGAGATTTAGAGGTAGTATGTTCAGAATCAAGGTACTACATTCCTCAGTTAAAGCAATGGTCATGAACCCATCCTTCTTGCATCGGTTGGAAATAATTTCTCTCATGAACTTGGCAAATTTAGGCATTTGTTGCAAAACATCTATGAGAGGAATCTAAATACAAAGCTCTTTGACTTTTTCAAGAAACTTGTTAAACTCTTCATCTTTCTTAGCCTTGGCTATTCGTTGAGGGAAGGGAATCAGTGGTACATATTTCCTCACCAGGGAATCCTTAATTGGTTCTTCATTCCCAACTTCCTCTTGGATATGATTGTTGTGTGAGGAGGAAGGAGTAGGCTCTCCAATTAGCATATGTTCAATCCCTTTATTTTTCGCAGTCACTTGGGGCTCACCCAAGGTCCGTCTGCTTCTCAACTCAACTATGTTGTAATGCTCAACAAGATTTTGTTTGGGCTTTCCCAGAAATGTCCCTAGAGATCTTGAAGATGAGCTAGCCACTTATGTCATTTGATTATCAAGCACTTTTAAATGTTTCTTAACATTGTCCATTCTTCCACAAAGTTGCTTGATCTCATTATTCATTTCTACTTGAGTGGCTTGCATCTCTTAAGAATTTTCTCTAATCTTGAGGGTTGTGAATTTTGTTGAAAATCAGATGATTGCCCTATTTTCTCTTGATTGTTGTGGTAAAATTTTTTTTGGATGATTTCTCCATCCGGGGTTGTAAGTTCCGGAGTAAGGATTGTTGGGTCTTCGGTTGAAGTTTCCAATAGTGTCCACTTGTTTAATTTGAGTCAATTGTGCAGTGATCGCTCCTAATTGGCAAGCTTCCTTTGTATGTTTAGTGTCACCACAAACTTCACAACTTGTGTTTACTGCATTCACTGGATTCACATTCATTGAGTCAAATCTCTTTGTAAGAGTATCTATCTTTGCAGAAATTAGGTCCAATGTATTCACATCATATTTTTTCAAGAATCTTAATTGGGTTGCTTCATTTTGTTCCCCATTGATGATGGTTAAGTGTCACACTTTTAATAATTTCCTCATCTTCATCTGTTCATTAAAGCTCCGCTTCCTGTGGAGTCTAAGGACACCTTTGTTTGATAATTAATTCCATTATAAAAGGTGTAGATGACTAGCCATTTTTCAAGTCCATGACGAGGGTACTGCCTAAGAATTCCTTTGAATCTATCCCAAGCTTCATAAAGAGATTCTCTATCCTTATGCATAAATCTTGCAATAAGATTTCTCATATGGACAATCTTGCTTGGAGGATAAAACTTTTCCAAGAACATTTGTTCACATTGTTCCCGAGTGGTAATACTATTTGCAGGCAATGAGTTGAGCTAAGCTTTAGCTCTATCCCTCAATGAAAAACCAAATAACAATAATATGATAACCTCTGCTAAAACACCATTAATCTTTATGGTTCCACAAATTTCATAAATTTTTTCCAAGTGTTGATTGGGGTCTTCAGTGTGTCCTCCCCCAAATTGATTCTTCTGAACCATAGAAATAATAGAAGGTTTGATTTCAAAATTGTTGACCTCAATAGAAGGTCTGATGATGCTAGACCTTAGGCCCCTTGCATATAGAGCTGCATAATCCTTCAACAGTTTGTTTGCCATGGTAGATTGTATTTGCTCTTCTTCTAATTGTCTTTATATATTTCTTCTCCTTATGAATGTTCTATCAATCTCGAGATTAAGATTTCCTACAATATTATCCCTTCACATGCAAAAGAACAAATCCAAATCTCCTTCAAAACAAAGTTCCAAAACAGAATTATTTCAAAGAAGAATATGCAAAATTTACGAGAAAGGAAATTGAATTGCAAAGTTATTCACAAGACAAGAAAATGCAGAATTTATTAACAAAAAGGAAAAAAATCTAAAGTAACTAAATTTCTTGTCAACTAATGTTAATCGAAAATAGTCCCCGACAATGACGCCAAAAACTTGTTATCGAAATCGCAAGTGCACGGTTAAGTCGTCAAGTAATAAAAATATCGATCCACAGCGACTTTTGATTAAGTACTAGTCAAGTTTGCAAAGCAAGTTATCTAAATAATTGAAGGTTATGTGAAAGTTTGAGAACTAGAGAGAGAGAGAGAGAGATCCAATGAGAGAAGATGATCGCAAAGAGAGGAAGGAATTGGTTTGGGAAGGCGATCTTAGGATTTCAGTTTCATTATGATGTTAGTTGATGTACTATGAAATATTCATCCCCTTACTCTCCATATTTACATTCTTGTAGGGGTTCTAACCAAATTACCGGTATAGACCTGTGAAAGTTACACCAGAGTGTTTACACCATTTTTCTTCAATGCTATTAAGTAGAAGAAGTAACATAGAAAGTTTGGTTAAAGGGATACCCCCTGTCACATGAGGGCCCCCCATCATACAGTCTAGATTACCCAAGTCACTTCCTAACATTAAATTGATGAAAACCCATTAAACTCTAATTAGCTAATCCCTTGTGGAGAATCGGTCCCCATTTCAAGATGATGACTCTAGAAAATTCGGTTAAAGGGATACCCTCTATCACTAAGGGCCCCTCGGTCATAGAATCCAAAGTATCTCCTCTACATGGTGACTAATTCTTCGCATCCATATGCATTCACCATACACACATTTAATCAAACACAAATTAGATACAACACACATAGAACAAGTCATTGAACAAGGAAATTGGCAAATCCATAGTCAATACATCAACATCACATCAAAACTACTCCCTACATCCTAAAATTTGGAGAATCTACTCCATAGCAAGGGAATTACAAATCAAAGACAATGAAAGAAGCATTCTTACAATCCAAATAGAGAATAGAGAGAAAGAAATGCTTAGCGAGATGATGTCGATGTCTTCGGATGAAATCCTAGATTAGAAGGTGGACGGATTGTCAAAATCTGCTTCGAAATTGGACCTTGTGGGTTCACTAAAAGGGAAAACCCTTCTCCCCTTGGAAAGGGGATCTTGTGCCCCTTTTATAGGTCGCCCCACATGGAACATGAACCATGCGACACAGCCATGCCTCATGGGAACGACCGTGTCATGGAAAGACGGTTGAAGAAAGGCACAGTTGTGCCTCATGGGCATAGCCGGGTCATGTGGGGATCTGGTTTTCATATTGGAGATAGGTACAATCATGCCTTGGAGGCATGACTGGGTCATGAAAGCTGCTGGAAGATGCTGAGACACGACTAAAAATATATGGTCATGCCTTAGAGGCATGGCCAAGCCATGAACTTTGCTGGAAATGCTGAGACTAAGCTGAAAATGGCATGATCGTGCCTGGGAGGCATAGTTAGGATGTGAGACTTGTTGGAGAAGTTGGATCAATAAGCACGGTCATGCCTAGGAGGCACCATCTTGCTTTGGCTGAAAAAGACACGGTCGTGCCTGTGAGGCATGTCCTTGCTTTGCTGTTTTTCCTCCAAGCTTGCACCAATGTTCGTTTTGCTCTATTTTTGCTCCAAATTGTGTCCTATTAATCAAAATATGAAGAGAGCAGATCTTCGAATCAAAGGAGAAAAAGTAGTTACATAAATATGAAATAGGGTGTGATAGAGTAAATCATGCTCATGAAATGTAAGTAAATATGCAACAAACAATGCCAAGAACATGCATAATCTACGCATATCATCAGTCAACTGATCCCCTGATCTGTCACCCACACAAAGTTAGCTTATAATATATTATAAAGCAATTTTTAGTTTAGACAGTCACTCAACTATCTGATCTCGACTTTGAACTCCAAGTTGGACCCTTAGTCAGATCGTCACCTATGGTTGTCCCCATAACGAGGACTCGACCTTACTTGTTATTCTTTTCAAAAGAACCTCTCCATTCTAGGAGTTTACCTTTACTTACCATTTGCTAAATGTCCGGTCCTCTAGACCTGTTTGGGCTTCCTCTGCTAAGCATTCGATCACTTTGTTAGTGTTAACCCTAAGAGTCAATATGAGACCTTTTATCATAAGTTAATAAATCCCACGAAATTAATACCCACATTTTATTTTGGATATATATAAAACAAAATAAAAAGAAAAGGTCTTACTAGATATGACTTGGAAGTTGAGTAAGTCACGAGACTCAATCTTATCGGATAAGATCGTGTAAGATCGTGAGATACAATCTTATTGGATAAGATTGTGTCAACCCTAAAAGTTAGGGTTTGATCTCAACTTATATATAGTAGCTAACACTACGACGTTGGAGAAAAACGACGTACTCATGAGACGGGTGGCGGTGAGAGACTCCAATTGTGCTCATGAGATGGGTGATGATGATGTGCTCGTGTGGATACCATAGAGGCACGAACGTGTTGATCGTATTGAGTTCGACTACCTTCTCTAGATTCGCAAAAGGGTTTTACGCATTGAAGGTAATCTTCTTCACAAATGTTTAATTGTAATTCGCTTGGATCTCTGCTGGATTCTTTTTTCGTTGTGTTTTATCGTTTAATTATGCTATGGAACCCAATAATGGTATTAGAGTTACTTGCGAATTTGATTAAATTGTTTTTATACTTGTGTTTATATCTGATATAAATGAATATGTTTATTGTGATTAGAGATATGATTTATGAGCATTTTTTATGGGCAATTTTTTTAGTGGAGGTTTTGATTAATCTGGTATATAAAAAAAATAGTTTAATTTGATTAAACAATTGTGATTGTAGCATGTTCATGTTAATTTGATAATATGAATGTGTTATAATCTGGTTTCATTCGACTAATCAAACGATGGTGCTTTTCACTACGATTGATATGATTATGATAGTCTGTTGTGAATGGATTATGAGAAATTAATCATTCTATTTATGTATAATAATCAAAATTGTGATTTGATAATAATAATGAACCAGTCTTTTTTGAACAATTTGTGAAATTCGATTGTTAATACCAAAGGGAAATATGATAGTAACTCATTCAATGAGTTAGGGAAATCATTCATGATAAAATGAAGTTATAAGTTTGATGCATGTGATGTATGACATGGTGCATGCTTATGACCCTTTAACCAATATGATTGGATTGTGTGTGTATGATTGTTGTAACATTAATACACCCTGCGTGTCGTGCCTTTTATCTCCACATCTCAAGTTGTAAAATTTCTCTTCTCATCTAACTCCCCTCGAATGTAACACGAGGTTTCTTCTAGTTGTGTAATGTACAAATTAGAATAGTTCTAGTAAAGTACAAGATTGGAGGGCTATGCTTGAGGAGAAGACACCAATAACATATGCCAACCGAGGAAGAACTTGGAGAAGATGCAAATTTCCTTAGGTTGACCTTTCGATCCTCTCATTGGCTTGAGAAGTTCGTATTAGATGGGCCATAACCATGTCACATTTATTTTCTTCTTATGCCATGTATGTTGATATATGTCATGCTTAAGATTAGTACATATGTATGTGATACATGTTAAATTGGTAATTTTAAAATTAAATCAATTTAAGATGCCTACCAAAGTTTTATATTCATTTCTACTTTGATCAATTGTAGACAAGTTTTCCAAAGTAAAGTGTCTCAATTTATCTTGGTAGAATGCGATAGGATAATTGTGATATCCAACTTATCGAATATTGGGTGTGACTTAACTAGGTTGTCTTAATAAGATTAAGAACTTAGAGACATCAAGTTAGGAATGCACCATTAGATGGGAAAAGAACAAATTGTATTGTTCACCTAATTATCCAAGAGTTACATTTGATGAAATTGGTAAATGTTACCTACCTAAATAGCCAAATTTTGGGCGATTAGCCAAAGCTAACTCAAGAAAAGGTAAAATATGAATCTTGACCCACTAAAATGTAATCTCTATCAAGTATGGGGCTAGTAGTGTGGGTAAACTATGTTTGTCCACATCTATAACTTGCTCCTACCCAACCTTACAATTTAGTGGGAGAATCATTTAATTAAAGACCTAATTAAGTGAATTTATTTTATGATATTTATTTGTGCACTTATTATTATTCTAGATTACCATGTCTGCAAATACATAGACTCTATCACTACGATCTGTCCTTGAGAACCACAAACTCAATGGAGTTAATTTCCTTGATTAGTATAGAAATTTGAGGATTGTCCTTAAACAAGAAAGGAAACTATATGTCTTAGAGAAACCTATTCCTTAACCACCTACTTTTAATGCCTCTCGTGCTGATATGGATGCTTATAAGAAGCATCAAGATGATGCTTTGGATACATCATGTCTTATGCTTTACACCATGAACTCTGAGCTTCAAAAGCAACATGAGAATATGGATGCTTATGGTATGGTTAAACATTTAAAGTGACTTTATTAAGAGCAAGCAAGGCATGAGAGGTTTGAGGTATCAAAGGTCTTATTTCAATGCAAGATGACAGAAGAAAATCCTATAGGAACTCATGTATTTAAAATGACAAGATACATTAAGAACCTTGACAAGATGGGCTTTCCACTAGGCCAACAATTAGCCACTGACTTAGTTCTGCAATCGTTGCATGAACATTATAGTCAATTTGTCATGAATTACTATATGAATCAATTTGATAAATCTTTGCCTTAGTTGTTAAACATGTTGAGAATTGCTGAACAGAATCTTGAGAAGACCAAGCCCAATACCATATTGATGGTGCAAAAGGGAAAAGGAAAGCATAAGCCTAAAGTTAAGGGTAAGACCTAAACCAAAGGCAAGACAAAGTCTTCTACATTAAAACCCAAATGAGGGGTGGCTAAGGAAGGAACCTGCTTCCACTGTAGTCAGATCGGACATTGGAAGAGTAACTGCAAAGTATACCTAAGAAGAATAAAGAAAGTGAGACTTTCGCCTCAGGTATTTATGTTATAAAAGTCAATTTATAAACTTCTTCATCATGGATATTAGATACTTGATGTACGTAGATTATGCATGTTTTTAGGCATTATTTGTTGTACATTTACTTGCATTTCATGAGCATGATTTACTCTATCGCACCCTATTTTATTATTATGTGACTAATTTTACTACTTTGGTTCGGAGATCAAAGATTTTCATATTTTGATCGATAGGACGCAATTTGGAACAAAAATGTTGACTGCCTCCTCAATTAATTCAGAGGTATTATTGTCAGGGATTTTTGTGGTGGAGCCAAATCCCTGTTCTCCTCTGGCAGTTTCGTCAAGATCTTGGACTTCTTCCACTTCAAGAATACCAATTTGCTCAATAATTAATTGTGCGATAGCTTCATGCCTATTGAGTTTTATATCCTCAAAGGTCATATTGAATGCCAGGATTTTCAGTTCTCCTCTGTAATTGTTGTCTATTACACCGGCCCCAATATGAAGTCCTTTCTTTAATGATATGTCGGATTTTGGAGCAATTCGCCCGTTGGAGCAAAACGGACATTGGAGCGAGCATGGGGAGAAAACCAATAGCATGATCTTGCCTCCTAGGCACAACCGTGCCTTCTACATCCAAGCAAGACCATACCTCCTAGGCACAACCATGCTTAATCAGCTAGTCTCTCCAACAACAGTCACAGCCTGGTCGTGCCTTCCAAGCACAGCCACGCCTTTCCATCAACTTCTCTAAGTTTCCCAATAAGTTCCACATGTTGGTCGTGCCTTTCCATCCCATTGTCCATCAAATTTCAGGAAGGTTCATGGCGAGGCCGTGCTCAAAGGCATGCCCATTCCAACTCCAGCCAAGATTTCAGAAAATTTCAGAATCTTCCATTGTTTGGTCGTGCCCTAGCGGCACAACCATGCTCTTCATTTCCAACTTCCCACAGTTTGGCCATGCCCAAGAGGCACGACCGTGGCACATACCTGGAGATTCTCATGGCACAGCTATGTTGCGTCATTTACTGACTATGGGGCACCTATAAAAGGGGCTTAAGATCTCCTTTTGAAAGGGAGAAGGATTTTCCCCTTGAGGGAACCCACTAGGTCCATATTGGAAGCATATTTCGATGATCCGTCCACCTCCGAAGCTTGAATTTCATCCGAAGATATCGACATTATCTCTTTAAGCATTTCTTCCTCGCTATTCTCAGTTTTGATTGTAAGAACACTTCTTCTCTTGTCTTTGGATTGTAATTCTTTTGCTATGAAGTAGATCCTCTAGATTTTAGGATGTAGGAAGTAGTTTTGATGTGATGTTGATGTGTAAACTATGGATTTTCCATTTCCTTGTTTAATGATATGTTTATAACTTGTTCCATGTGTGTGGTGTCTTGTTTGTGTTTGAATTAATGTTTGTGTAGTGAATGCATAGGAATGTGAAGGATTGGTCACCATGTAGAGGAGATGCTTTAGATTGTATGACCGAGGCCCTTAGTGATAGAGGGTATCTCTTTAACCAGACTTTCCAGAGTCATCATCTTAAAATGGGGATCAATTCTTCATAAGGGATTAGCTAATTTAATGTCTAATCGATTTTCACCAATTCAATATTAGGAAGTGACTTGTGCAATCAAGACTATATGACTGGGGGGCCCTCATGTGACAAGAGGTATCTCTTTAACCAGACTTTCTATGTTACCTCTTCTACTTAATAACATTAGAAAAAATAGTGAAAACACTCCGGTGTAGCCTTCACGGGTCTATACCAATAATTTGGTTAGAATCCCTACAAGGATGTAAACATGGAGGGTAAGGGGATGAGCAATTCATAGTATATCAACTAACATTATAATGAAATCAAAATCCTAGGATCGCCTTCCCAACCTAATTCCTCCCTCTTTGATTATTCTACTCTCATTGTATCTCTCTCTCTCTCTCTCCTAAGCTCTTGTTATAAAGCTTTCATATAATCTTCGATTGTTTAGATAACTTACTTTGCAGACTTAACTAATGCTTAATCAACAGTCCCTGTGGATCAATATTTTTATTACTTGAAAACTTAACTGTGCACTTGTGGCTTTGACAATAAGTTTTTGGCGTCGTTGCTGGGGACTATTTTAGATTAACATTAGTTAACAAGCAATTTAGTTACTCTAGACGCTTTTTCTTTTTGCTAATAAATTCTGCATTCACTTGTCTTGTAAATAGCTTTGCATTTCAATTTACTTTCTTACAATTTCTTCATTTTCTTCTTTGAAATAACTTTGTTTTGAATTTTGTTTTGAAGGAGATTTGTATTTGCTCTTTTACATGAGAAGGTCTAACATTGCAGGAAATCTTTTGCCTGTTGATCCTGAGATTAACAGAACATTCAGAAGAAGAAAAAATCTGCAAAGACAATTAGAAGAAGAGCAAGTATAGTCTACCATGGCAAATAAATCACTGAAGGATTATGCAACACCGTATGCAAGGAACCTATGGTTTAGCATCATCAAACCTTCTATTGAGGCCAATAATTTTAAAATCAGACCTGCTATCATTTCTATGATTCAACAAAATCAATATGGGGGAGGACCCACTGAAGACCCCAACCAACATTTGAAAATTTTCTATGAAATTTGTGGAACCATGAAGATGAATGGAATTTTAGTAGAGGTCATCAAATTATTGTTATTTGGTTTTTCATTAAGAGATAGAGCAAAAGCTTGGCTCAACTCTTTGTTTGCTAACAATATTACTACTTAGGAGCAATGTGCACAAATAGAAAAGTTTTATCTTCAAAGCAAGACTGCCCACATGAGAAATCTTATTGCAAACTGTATGCAAAAAGATGGAGAATCTCTTTATGAAGCTTGGGATAGATTTAAGAGACTTCTTAGACAGTTCCTCCACCATGGACTTGAGAAATGGCTAGTCATTCATACATTTTATAATTGAATTAATTATCAAACAAAGGTGTCCTTAGACTCTGCAATAGGTGGAGCTTTAATGAACAAAGGACTTGATGAAGCCAAAGAAATCATTGAAAGTGTGGCACTAAACCATCATCAATGGGCATCAGAGCGAAGCAACCCAATCAAAATTTCTGAAAAATATGATGTGAATACATTGGACTTAATTTCTGCAAAGATGGATGCTCTTAAAAAGAGATTTGACTCAATGAATGTGAATACAGTTAATGCGGTAAACACAAGTTGTAAAATTTGTGGTGACATAGAGCATACAAAGGAAGCTTGCCAAATAGGAGCTATTACTACACAATTGGCTCAAATTGAACAAGTGGATGCTATTGGCAACTTCAACTAAAGAATCAATAATCCTTACTCGGGAACCTACAATCCCGGATGGAGAAATCACCCAAAATTTTCCCTCAGCAAATAGGGAAATCATCTAGTTTTCAACAAAATTCATAACCCTCAAGATTAGAGAAAATTCTTGAAGAGATGCAAACTACTCAATTGAAAATGAAGAATCAACTCAAGAAACTTGGTGGAAGAATGGAAAACGTTGAAAAACAGTTAAAAGTGTTTGATAATCAAATAACACAAGTGGCTAGCTCATCCTCAAGATCTCCTCGGATATTTTTGGGAAATCCTAAGTTGAATCCTATTGAGCATTGCAACATAGTTGAGTTGAGAAGTGGACGGACCTTGGGTGAGCCCCAAGTGACTACAAAAAACAAAGGGATCGAGCATATGCCGATTGGAGAGCCAACTCCTTCCTCCTCACACAATGATCATATTCAAGAAGAAGTTGAGAACAATAAACCAATTGAAGGTCCCCCAGTGGGGAGATATGTGTCACCGATTCCCTTCCCTCAATGAATAGCACAGGCAAAGAAAGATGAAGAGTTTGACAAGTTTCTTGAAAAGGTCAAAGAATTTTGTAATGAGATTCCTCTCATAGACGCTTTACAACAAATGCCTAAATTTTCCAAGTTCATGAGAGAAATAATTTCTAACCAACGCAAGAAAGACGGGTATGAGACAATTGCTTTAACTAAGGAGTGTAGTGCCTTGATTTTGAGCACACTACCTCCCAAGATTAAAGATCCAGTGAGTTTTTTATTCCTTGAAAAATTGGCACAGCCTCGATAAGTAAGGCATTTTGTGATCTCGGAGCAAGTGTAAGTCTAATCCCTTATTCAGTTTGCAAGAAACTTGGATTAAATGATCTTAAATTGACCACTATGGCACTATAACTAGATGATCATTTCTACAAATACCCTATGGGTATAATTGAGGATGTGCCAGTGGAAGTGGGGGGCTTTATAGTCCGTGTAGACTTTGTAGTGCTAGACATGGAAGAGGATCCAAAACTTCCCATTATAATTGAGGATGTTAAGAATCACAATCCCCAATTGGTAGTAGGCGAGGAGATAATAGAATTTGATTTATCAAAAGCCACTGATTCATTTTCTGCTGTTAAAAGTTTGTGTTGCAGGTTGGAAGGACTCCAATCAGAAAAAAGAAAGTATCACCAAAAGGAAAGACTGTCAGATGAAGCACCGAGTCCGACAAGAGAAGAAAAGAGGCCCAAGACCAAAAAGGATAAATATATCATTACGGCAAGAGCCCAGATGAAGGAAGGGTTGGAAACATCATCCTGTCATGATGGAGAAGCACACAACCTCTTCAAGGCAAAGGCTCCTAGTTGAGCCTTGATAGGGGGTCAAGCTCGCGACCTTAAATGAGCACTTCTTGGGAGGCAACCCAAGGGTTCATTTTTGTATTTTTAGTTGTTGTTTTCAGTTTCTTGTTTTTCGAATTTTATTTGAGTCTTCTTTTTACATATTTCCCCAGGGCTAGTATCCTACACGAGCTGGCCATGGTACTTACCATGGGCGTGGAGGAAATTGAAGAAGAATTTAAGGTAGGACATGCCCATGAGGCATGGTCGTGCCTCAACGGCACCCATGGGCAGATTGAACCATGGCATGACCGTGTCTTTTTGACACAGTCGTGCCTCACTAGAAGCAACCTCCAGATTGATCCACGGTGAGGCTGTGTCTTTGAGACATGACATGCCTCATGTGAAGCAGCTTCTAGGATGTCTCATGATAAAGTTATGCCTCTCAAGAATGACCGTGCCTCTGCTCCAGTGAATTCCAGAATGTGCCATGGCATGGTCGTGTCTTTTGACATGGCTATGTCAATCAATGAAGCCAATGCAGCACTAGCAACAACATGGGCATGTATTTTTGAAATGGTCATGTCATAAAAAAAATCATCAACACGGCTATGTCATTTTGACATGATCGTGTGAAAACAACACTTACTGTCCAAATGTGCCATGGGGTGGCCATGTCAAATGACATGACCGTGTCACGCAAAATTTGAGCATTAAAAACCTAAGGCACGACCTGTGTCTCATTCTCACACGGCCATGCATCGTCTTCCATCTCCCTTCTTCCTTCTTCAACTCCTCCTTCTTACATTGATCTCTCTTCCAAGGCAAGATCCAAGCTTCTTTCTTCTTCCCCTCTTCTCAAATCTGTACAAGAAAGAGTCTTCAACATCTTTGGTGCTAGAAGCACCAACTAATCGAATCTATGTTTTGATAGATGGCAAAGGTTCAAAGTTTAGGGTTATTGTTATCTAATGAGTTTGACTGAGTGTGTAGGAAGCTCAACCAAGAAGTCCTAATGGAACTTAGGCAATGTGAAAGTCCTAGTTGAGGCTAGGCAACGAAGTCTTGGACAAGTTGACTCGGAAAGAAGTCCTGATCAGGGAGATTTGACAATGAAGTCCTGATCAAGTAGACTGGGTAAGAAAACTTGATCAGGGAGATTGGGCAACGAATTACTGGTCCGTGGGACTTGGCAGAAGTCTTGGCAAATTGAGGACACCGGGCAAAAGTCCTAGGTCGAGGACACCAAGCAAAAGTCTAGGAAGGTCGAGGATTAGATGTCTAGCAGAAAGTCTCGTAAGTCATGATCGGATGCTGAGAAAAAGTCCAAACAGTCTGGAGGTCCAGATGTTTAGCAATAGGTAAACTCTCCTGAGAGGAGTAGGTGAGGACGCATTATCCGTTGAGGGAACAGTAGGCGTCATCTCGACCTAGAGTTTCACTGGAAACCTGAAAGTCAGAAATGGACAGTCCCAGACTGTCAAAACATCATTTCTTATGTTTTATATTGTATGTTCTAACTCTTTGATGCAGATAACACAAGACTAGAATTGCTAAACTACGCGCTTCAAGATGAATCAGGCACCTCAAAGGGATTGAGGCGCCTCAATGACCTCAGTGCGAAGTAGGATGAGGTGGCAGACTCTGGTTGGTGGGCGCATGTTAGCAACTGGGCGTCTCAAAGGGATTGAGGCGCTTGGGTTGGGATAGACTCAACCTGAGTCACACAGCGTCCAGATCGAGCCACATTAGCATTTGAGGCTCCTCAAAGGGATTGAGGTGCCTAGAAGCGGATAAGGCGTGATTTACTCGGATCCGATTAGATTGACTCGGATAGAGGTGCCTCAATGCAAATAGAGGCGCCTGGATGAGTTAATAAAAGAAGACTCTACCAGCAGCTCAAGAGAACAATTCTTTATGACTTCCGTACTCACGCACTACTCCAAAAAAGCTCTCTACAACGTCGAAACACTACTCCGATGATTACGCTAAAACTTCTACTTCGAAGTCATCATTATAATTACTATTTTTCAATTTAACATCATTTGTACTTATCGTGCATATAGTGGATTTTCCAATGAAAGCACTTGTATCGGTGCGGGCCTTGGACTAGCCGTCGCCGGGCGGTGAACTAAGTAAAAAGGAATTGTCTTAGCTTGTGTTTGCTTTTACTTAATTCCACTACATATACTCGAGATTTATGAAAATGTGAAAAAACCATGAGCGCTATTCACCCCCCCCCCCTCTAGCGCTTTTCGATCCTACAATTGGTATCTGAGCGAGGTCGCTCTGAATTGGTGAAACCACCGCTCGAGCATTTTTTTTCTTTTCATTTTTTTTGTGCTTTTCATTACTTTATCAGAATTGGTGCAATCACCACTTCTGATCCAGTTTTTTCGTTTGTGAGTTTCTCAATAATCAAAGTTGGTGCAACACCACTTGATTTTCTTTATCCGCACTCCTTTTTCTTTCTGCACTACTAATCCAAGACAAAAAGTCTTGGTACATTCTTTCCTATTTTTTTTTTATGTGCAAGATTCTGTTCGTGTTTACATGGCCCATCAAGTAGGCTACAACACCGCCTGCCCTCCTTTTTACACAAGAGAGGATTTCGGCTATTGTAAGGGACGGATGGAGTTCCACCTACAAACCCAGGTGGAGATGTGGATCTCTATCCAAACGGGATTCACACTCCCCATTGAAGACAGAGTACCTCTCCCTTGCGACAAATGGGACGCACCAACAAGAAGGAAGGTCGAGGCCAATTCTAAAGTGACTCAAACCCTCCAGTGTGGCTTAACCAAAGAGGAGCTGAACCGGGTCGGACCCTTCACTAGTGCCAACGATTTATGGGAGAAGCTCATTGAACTACACGAAGGAACATCCGACACAAAGGTAAATAAGCATGATCTGATTTTAAATAAATTATATAACATCAAAATGCAGGAAGGTGAGTCAGTAAGCCAGCAACATGCCAGGATCCGAGACTTGCTCAATGGACTCCACTCTATTGGCCAGAAAATAGAGAATCATGACATAATCAGGTATGCTCTCAACGCATTTCCTCGAAATACCTTGTGGACATATATGGTAGATGCTTATAAGGTTTATAAGGATTTATCGATTATTAGACCAGATGAACTTTTTTCTGAATTCAAATTACATGAACAGTCTAATGTTGTGTCGATCAAGAAAGGTATTGCCTTGCTTGAAAGAAAATCAAGACGAAGGAGTCGAAGCACAAGTCCCGATTATATCCTGATTCCAACGACGACGACGAACTCATCGCCGAACTAGTCAACTTAGTTTGAAAGTTGTACAAAAAGAAGAAAGGACTATCAAAGCATGAAATCAAGAAGGCAATTCAACCAAAATGGACTCAATCATGACCGATCCCAACTTCGAAGAACAAGTCTGAGATAACCTGCTATGGGTACAACCAAAAAGGACACTTTAAGTCAGAGTGTCTGAATCTTAAAGACGTAAAGAAGCAAAGGAGGAAGAAGGCATTACAAACAACATGGGATGAATCCTCATCTGAATACTCATATGAAGAAGGTCAAGCATGAACCAACTTCCTTGCCCTATCGACATAGGAAATCGACTCCGAATCTGAGATCAAAATCGAAGTCAAGTCTGAGTCAAAAGTCAAGTCTGAAAGAAGCCACAGATCTGTATCCGTTTTTGAAGGGCCAAACCCCATTGTAAGCCATGAATTAGTTTCTAAATTATATCATTTAATTTTATATTTAACTCGTAAACTAGCCAAGTCCAACATTCGGGTTAAGTCTCTCCAAAGGGACTTAAAAGTCCTTAAGGAAGAGACTAACCCAAGTCCTTTGACTGACCCAGTTCAAGGTGGAACTTCAATTCAAGTTCAACAACTCGAGGAAGAAAATTCCACTTTGAAAACTCAAGTCAAAGAACTTGGAAAAACGTTGAAACAGTTCACTGCGGGTTCCAAGTGTCTTAACATGATACTTGGAAAAGAAAGAGCCATATATAATCGATATGGACTAGGTTATAAGGTTAATTCATGATTTGAATCTTACTTGTCTATTGTAAATTGAAAACCTAGAAACCAAGTCCAAGCATGGGTCCCTAAGACAAGCTTGATAAATCAAGTTGGACAAAACCACTTTTGGATACCCAAGGGTCAAATCATTGCCTAGATAGACCTTATAGAGGTTATGACCCATGGGGAGCCAAAAGAAAAACTATTTTTTCTTGATATGCATGTTTGTATGATTTATTGCTTTACATGCCATGATTAGTTTATTTTCATGCTAAGTTAGAACGGCTAAAAAGATTGTATGAATTTGATAGCCTAGCATCAGAAAGGGTTGGGATAATAGTAAGCTAAGGAAAGTCTATTAAGAGCATGTCTAGGTTGAATCATATGTGTTCAACCTGGTGCAATCAACTTACTAGATCTAGCTTCAACGTGAGCTAATTAAACCAAAACTTAATATTAAGTTTTGTGGGTTGATTATTTTGGTGAAACTTTATCTTAGGCACATGGTTACTTTAATGATATCCTAGTGACTCACCACAGCCTGGAAGCTTATGCTAAAAACACCAACTTGTGGTACCCAAAGCAAAGTTTGAATCTAACACAAATTCAAATAACTCTTTTTTTTTTAAATAAACCAATTCTTAACCATCTCACCAACTCTATAAAGCTCCCCTAATTGATAATCTGTTAGATTTGGCATATAAATAATCATAAACTGATAATTTTTATTTGCGGAATAACCTTATTGGAAGTTTTAGGAATATTTCTTGATTTAATCGGAGCTTATATGATGAGTTTAAGGGGATATAAATAATAGGCTTTTGGAAAGCCTATTTGAAATATCAATTAAGTGGAAGTTGTTTGTTTTGATTAACCTAAAGTTTGAAATATTAACCTAAGGTTATATATTAAAATCTAAGTTCTATCTTACTTTCCCCTCACAATCCGCAGACTTCCTCTCGATCTCCCCATTCTACTGGTGACATATGATCGTCGATCATCGTCGCCTTAAGATTTAGGGCTAGCCGTGACCGGAGAGCCTAAGGTCCTCTCTCTCTCTTCTCCGATCACAGCCGCCGACCACTCATCCCCGCTTGATCTCTCCTTCTCCACCACACAGCTGCTGCCAACTTCTTTTCTTTGGCCACTCGACCAGATGCAGGTGACCAGGCTGCAGAGATTGCGCCCATCCCTCGCTCGTGGAAAGTGTGCCCAACCGCGGCTAGCAACCAGTCCGTAATCGCGGGCACCTCAGCGCATCCACAACCATTGCGGCCAACCCCCCTGGCCTACAACCGTTGTGGCCACCGCCGCCCTTTTCTCTCGAGTCTGTTGCCGCTGCTGTTAGGTAAAATTCCGGCCACCACAACAACTCTCCCTCTTCTCTGATCTTCTTAGCCGGATCTCACCACACGACAGGCGAATATGGAAGTCATCTCACTAGAGCCACCACCATCAATTGCAGTCTTATTAAGGGCCCTAACATCGCCGTCCAGCCGCAAGAGAGCCTGATACGACTCTGTCCAGAATTGATCAGTCAAGTCTTTGTCCCATCCACCTTTCCTCCAGCTAGATCTAATCCTGATGTTATTGTCGCTGCTCTGGCCAGCCATCACCAGTGAGGGTGAGGATTTGGTTAGTGATGAATTTTGGGGTTGATTTAGCTCTTGATTGTTGGTTGGATCTATTCTTTTGGCTATTTCCAGTATTACTGTGATGATTCCGGCCAGCCAGCCACTGTGTCAGACCCCGAGAGTATACTTATCCATAAAAAAATGGACAACTCCTCCCTTATAACAATCACAAATTCTTGGTACACAACCACGCAATTGATAACAAAATTAAACCATGCAAATATATAATCAAATAATAACTCAACCTGTAAGAAAACAATCCATACACATGTAAAAACATAAAGTGCTTACTGGCACGACTTAACATCACAACAAATAGTCTAAATGAAAAAATTGAATTAGAACCCAAAATCCCACAATACAATTTTCTCGTTACAACATAAATACAGAAACAAAATTAAGTAATGAGTAAAGAAATTTAAAATGGGAAAAGAAACCCTCCATGTGACGTAGGACAGGCAGACAGGATCTCCCGACGACATATAGGTCATCTGTCTGATACCTGAAACAATAAACACAACACAAGGGTAGTGAGTCCAAATGACTCCGAGGGTATAAGAAAGATAGTGCATGATAAATATAACAGTAAGAGATCAAGGTACATGCAGTCTCTTGGAAAAAACTCTACCATGTATATATAATCAAGTATCATACATATGATCAACTCTGCAGGTAAAACTCCAATCTCCAACTAACATAACAATGTTACTAACCATACTAACATAGTCCGATATTAGGTATAAAACCTAACACTGATATATGGGAGCTATCACAGAGATAGTTGAGTCATAAATGTACATATATATATACATATACAATCCCTTGAGTGCACAATCATAACATGCAAGTGCAACAGAAATCAAATGCATATGCAAAGCATTGTCACTCCGGTGAACCCCTCCAGCTATCACGACATCTGTGTGGCCGAGAGGGGTGGGATGGTGACACTAATCGCACTCCAGCTACCACTACTCCGAGTGACCGAGTGGTCAAGATGTAGGATAACTATCTAGCTATAACAAGAGGTCTCTGTCGGCATGATGCTCCAGCTACCACTACCTAAGTGGTCGAGCGGCACGACAAGACAAACTGCTCCACTCAAGACTACTACCTAAGTGGCCGAGTTGGCAGGAATATGACTGATGACTCTCTCGACCACAAGGAAGACAATGGTTGTCAGTATGCAGGTGGTATACCGTGCAAAATGAAATGAGCATCACACACATGAGCAAGTATCACACATATAGATATATATTCCATAACACAGTATAAAATAACTCACATAGGGTGGACACCTATGAAACACACCATACACGTGTGTAACGACCTACGATGCACACCATACTCGTATGTATCAAACAATAATATATATATATATACAACAATAAACAACATAAGTAACACATGAAGCAAATACTTATGAAATACTCCATACACGTGTGCAACGACCTATGATGCATAGCATACACGCATGCACCCAACTACGATATACACCAGACACGTGTGTACCACTACCAATCATGGTAATCAAAATAGACTAATTCCAAGATCAAGCATGTAAGAGTCCAAAGCAAGAAATAACATGAATAGATTTAAGATAATCCAATTTACCTATCAAATTCATAATACTCATGCACTAAGTACAAGGTACTATAAAGAGACAAGGATAGAAGTACCCGCCTCAAAAGTAGATCATGCTATAGAAATCCTCGGAGTCGGTACTCCGTCTTGTATCCAAAGCCTATAAGTAGCATTACAAAAGTACTTTAGTGCAAGAACGTAAATAAGAATCAACACTCACTATTTAATATAGGTGTGTTAATCATCTATTTATTCTTATTTAGCTAAACCCTTATTTAAGAGCTTTAAGAGTTAAAATTTCTAGGTATCAGTATATATATAATTTCCAACACCTAATTACATGGATCGGTTGGATATAAATTTTAGATTCAAAGATTTGTTTCCCTAATCCCGTTAACAAATCTCACAAAACCTCATTTCAATTCCCAATCCTTTAACTACAAGAAAATACCTACTAATCAAACCTAACATAACAACTTTGTTTAGGTTCTAATATCCCATAGATAGAATACCTCCCTTGCCATCAAGTGACAATATAACCAATCCATCACTACTTAAACATATGTAAACAACTTATTCCACATCTTAACTCATC
>JBBUKS010000100.1:4851330-4866368 GCA_038050645.1 Hedychium gardnerianum
ACTAGCCTCGACGATTTCAGTTTGCATCCTACCCGGCGGCAATCCCCGACAGCTCCGACAGTCGTAAAGCGACTAAGTGGAAAAGGCGGGAACCAACAATATACACATTATGTCTACCCACAAAATCAATACGTGATAGCATATTATTATTCGTAGTCAGTAGTTATATAACTATCTACATATTTTGTCTATCCACTAGATTTATTCGTGATAGTATATTGTTGTTTACGGACAATGATTATTTATATACTTTGACTACTCACGAGATCTATTTATGGTAACATATTATTGCCCGTAGTCGGTATTTGTTATGTATAAGATCTTGATTGATTGTATATATATAACATACTATTTGTTATATCTTGTTGATCATGTTAGTGATTGATTATATTAGTGTCCTTGATATATGGTAATAAGTAAGATTATTTAAGACGGTTTCCTTTAACCTTCATATAATTTATTATCATGCACTGTTTTACTATATGCCTATAAAGTAATTTGTACTCACTATTATGTTCTTTGACTCTAAGTTAGCATACAGAGGACATATTGTGTCACCTATCTTAGATCATGACTTTTCGATTTCTCCGTGACTTTGAGACAATTTTCATTTCCTTTCTTCTAGTCGTTGAACTTTATTTCTTTGATACTTGACATTTAATATTTGCTTCTGTTCAATTTATCGTATTTTTATATTTTTAGAAATATATTTTTAAAACGTACATTGTCCTTACTTATTGCAAACTATCTTTTGTTACTTGTGTGATATTTGGCTCCGTTATCCCGTTGTATAGAGGGTCACTAAGAAGTACTTTATCATTGGGATGATGATTTATACTCACTAGGCGTGACATAAATTTTAAATATAGATATATGGTGATAAAAAAGATGAAACACTCATCCCAGCGCTCTCGCCAGCTTATTCCAGGACCAACACAGAGGAAATAAATCACGAAAACTAGTCTAGCTAGCCCGAATAGTAACCAGTGCATGAGAGAGGACAGAAACCTGACTACTAGTCAGGATTTGACCCTCAAATCTCATCATAACAACATCTTATGTATTAGCCATCGGTCCATCCTGTAAGAACCTTAAATATAAATATATAAGTGCACTTTAGGATGTCATTGAAGTCCAACCATGTTTTAAAAATGACAAAATAATTCAAAAATAATTATGTAGTAATTTTAACCTTATGTGTAATAGTTTTGACCGAACAAAATTATTAGATTTATGTAACAATTCGATCAAGATTATTTCATAATGGTTAAAATTGCTAACATGTGCTCACAATTATTCTATGATAATTTCTTAGTCATTTAATTATTTTAAAATCACTATTGAACTTCAATAGAAAAAGAAAGAAAGCCCAGATTCAAGTATTTCTACCCTTCATTTATCTGGAAGTGATCGATTATGCCCTATGAAAATTTCTCATTGGCCAGCGAATAAATTCGGGAAGCGCAAATGGGCCATGGGAGATGGTCCAGTATCACGAGTGATTCGAATACCATGAATATTTATTTATGCTACGTGTGAATTAAACCCTCATTGTTTGAGAAATTCATCTATCCATTTATCATTGCATCAAACCCCGAGGGAAAAGTCATTTAGAGTCTATTCTCAAAAGCACTTCTAGAGTGCATTGATATATTTAAATTTAAAGCATGAGTGACAAATGATTGTATAATAATTTTGTATTAACATTACTACATAATTAGTTTAAGTCATTTAGTCATTTTGAAAGCATAAATAAACTTCAACGGCTTCCTAGAGCACATTCACTTGGTGTGGTGGTAAGAGGCCAGGTGTATTTTTTAAGTAACCAAAATTTAATTTTCATGTAGAGCACATTTACAACAATTGACTTACAGCTGAGGCGCTACATGAGGAGCCATCGTGCTTTCTGGATTTACTTGGTAGGCGAAATATGGAATCGGACTGTTGAATTAGTCAGATTGTAAGTTTTGGTCACATATATATGAATGAATTTTAATGACATCCTAAAGTGCATTTACATGTATTCAAATTTAAAATCTGATCAAAATGACCATTTAGAAATTTTGGATCAAAAAACACAACATGATTAAGGCTGTAAATGAATTAAATATTCATGAGTAAGTTTGGTAAGAGCTTGTTTATATTCATTCAATACATATAAAAACAATTAAATGAATAGTCTTAAATAACTTGTTAAATTAAATAAATAAACTTGAACATATATGTGTTGAGCTCGATAATATTAATGAACAAAGATTGTGAACAATATTCACGAACAAAGTTTGTGTACAATGTTCATCAATAAAACTCTCATCAACATAATAAATAAACAAATAAACTTTAAAAATGAATAGATAAACTTATATTATCAAGTTTAATAATCAATTAAACAAATTTAAAATTGTATAATTTTTAAACCATCAAACAAGTTTAAATTGAGAGATCGATAACATATAAATGAACTAAGCTCAAACTTATAAAAAAATAAATCAAGTTTGAATAACTATTTTAATGGCTTGATTCATTTTAGACTTAACTTGATTTGATTATCTAATCAAACAAGTTTGAACATCACAAAACTTGAATCAAACTCGTTTAAGGTCCTAAACATGATTATTCTTGATTATTTTTTTTTTTACATTTTTAAATTTATAATTCATATATATCTCAATAATTTATTGCAAAATTTATTCTACTGACTACCTATCATTTTTTTTTGATAAAAAACTTATCATTAATAATAATTTTTAATATTTTAAACATTTATAATTCATATAGTAGTTTGACTAAAATGGTGTCTTGTTTGAATAATCCTTTTGATTTTATTAAGGCGTTCATATATATATATTTAAAATATGAACCTACTTTTGTTTTAATATTTTTTTTAAAAAAACAAAAGGCATCTTTTATCTCAACATCCTTCTACCCACAACTTACATCATCACAATCTTTCACCTTCTTCCCCACATCAATCACACCTCCTCATTAAATATAATTATCCTCCCCCCTTCCCACCTCTCCCTCTTCTTCTCTCCCTCTCTCTTACCATCCTTCCCTTCATAGTTCATCCAACACCAGAACACAGATCAGACGAGAGAAGAAAGCAAAAAAAGAAGTATTCATTGCCTGCATCAAATTACAGAAAGGTATTATTGCACTCATCGAAATAGATCACAGCACCAATTTCAATTCTGCTCCTTCCTCCAAGCTCAATCAAAACAACAAAAATAGCATGGCATCATACACCCTTCCAAGTCTTCTCAGAAACCCTAGCTACTTTATTGTTTGATTGCTAATTACAACAGACATGCATCTCTGTTCCTTTTTCCTCACCAGAGATCCGACCTCGTATCTTTTCTTCCACTCATATCTTTCTGTCCTTGCTTTATTTTATTTTATTTAGGAAACTGAATATAGCAATTTATATATGATAGCTTGATCAGTTTGTGGAGGTAGTAGGGAGGCCGGGGAGGGAGATTCGATCAAATGGCGTCGTCGTCTTCGGTGGTGCAGGTGTCGTCGTCGTCCGGGTCTGCAGAGGAGGCGGCGGCGGCGGCGGCGGTGGCGTCATCGACGAGTTCGCCGTGCGCGGCGTGCAAGTTTTTGCGGCGGAAGTGCCAGCCGGACTGCGTGTTCGCGCCGTACTTCCCGCCGGACCAGCCTCAGAAGTTCGTGCACGTGCACCGAGTGTTCGGCGCCAGCAACGTCACCAAGCTCCTCAACGAGCTGCACCCGCTGCAGCGGGAGGACGCCGTCAACTCCCTCGCCTACGAGGCCGACATGCGCCTCTTCGACCCGGTCTATGGATGCGTCCGCGTCATCTCCATCCTCCAGCACCAGCTCCACCAGCTCCAGATCGATCTCTCCCGTGCCAAGTCTGAGCTCTCCAAGTACCAGTCCGCCGCCGTCGCCGCCGCTACCCCGCACCCTTCCTTCCTCGACCACCAAGCCGCCCTCCCTTTCTTCAGCACAACCACTGGTTTCGAGTTCGGCCGCGACATCCCACAAAGCGCTGGCCACGGCATCAGCCGCCACCAGATCATGATGCCGAGGAACCACCACACCGACGCGGATCTGCTGTCCGCCAGCCTCAGTGCCACAACTGCTAACGGAGAGTACTGCGCAGGGCTCTTGGCGGATATGAGCGCCGCCGCGGCATCGCCAGCTGCCATCGGGCTGTTCGGCGTGAGGCGCCAGTATTCGAGGCAGAGCGCCGGCGGCGGCGACGAGCAATCCAGCGTCGGATCTATGTAACGATCCATCTCCGAAGGTCAGTGCACACCGTGAAATTAAATACACGAGAAATTAAAGAAATTGCTCATAACCTAGCATTTTACTCTTCCATTCTCTCAGTAAATTCTTCAGTATTCTTCTACTACACCTTCATTAACATTTACTTCAGGAACGGTTTTTATTTCATGTTTTGTTTAACGATTATCACTTTAATATGTTGGTGATTTTTTGCTCTCCAATCATGCTCGTTTTGTAACCTTATGCATGAATTGTAAAGAAACTTGGAATTTCTTCCAAGGTTTCTCTGATTCTTCCAAAGTTTTTCTCTTCAAACTTTCCTGTTTTCAATGAAGTAGAAAAAGTGCATGGTAAAAATGTTCTCTTTCATCGTCTGCAAGTACAGATTAACTTTATTGATCTTGTCATGAAATCTAAGAACAATATATGCTTTGTAGCACAGATTTTTAGGTAAAACTGATCATATTGAGTCTGTAGACTTACTGGTTCATCAGGGAAGAAAGAAATCGATTTGTGTAGTGAATATTGCTTTAATTATATAATTTCCGATGCCTGAGCTGCAGGTTCATTTAAACACTGGATCGAGCATGGTTTGCTGGATGGATGGATGGATCACGTTTTGTCAAACTACAAAGAACTGAATTATATTCTCCTTTAATATGTCTGCTACAAGATGATTTATATAAATGCTTTGTTCCATCTCAACTGATATATATCATCTCTATATACCGGACAATTTGCATGTTCTTGTTATGGGACATCTCCTTTCTTAATTTATATATGTTTGTTTAGTTTTATATAATTGTATAACCTTAAAGTGGACTCCATGGATGGAGTAGCTTGGGAGACAAAAGGGATGGATACATTTAAGGACTCAATCCCTATAAACATAAAAGTATGTTCACTGTATCTTGCCTCTTTACACACACATCATCATTTCCTTTGCTTGTGGATGGGCAACTTCGCCATTGGAATCCCAAGAAGGTCAATCTCGAGATCGTAACCCTCATCAAAGCCTTTTAGGGGATCTTATTCAGCAAGGTCGGTTGGTAGAAGAAAGTAGGGCAAGTATGCAAGGCATTAAAGTTTGTGCAGGGAGAGAGACTAGAAAATATATATATGATATCCACAGACCACAGCAATGATGATGACTTTGTGGGTTCTTAAAGGCTATCGCACCGCCGCCGGAGCCTCCCCCTCAGCGGGCGGCTCCACCGTCGGATGTGGCTCCCGCTACCGGAGGAGGAGCCATGCGACATGCTTCTTCAATGCGATCAATGCGTCTCTTGCATTGCATGCATGACTCTTTAACAATAGTTAATCCAGAAAAAAGTAAAAAAAAAAAAGAAAAAAGAGGGGATGTTTAAGGAAAATATGAAAAGTAATCAGAATACATTCTGATCAATTTCGATATTATATATGGCAAAAGGTATGAATGAGCTGAGAGGGAGAAGATGAATGAATGATGAATGAGGGGTGAAGGAAAGCAAAGAAAGTACTTATTTTGACCATTTGTGCGTCTTGGAGTTTGGCGCGGGAGTTGCACGGTCTCCGAAGACCAGGGGAGGAGAAAAAAAGAAGGGAGGCAGGTGGGAGTGTTTATTTATCTGCAAAATTAAAAAAAAATAAAAAAAATAAAAGGCCTCCTAAATTATATAAATCATCCATTAGGTATTTAAAAAAAAAAACTCATTATATTTTATATAAAAAAATATTTTTTATTTCAATTTATTATAGTAACTACTATAATGTAAAAAATTAATTATTTATTTTAATCAAAATTACAATACATAAAATATTATTATATCAAAATACTTTTTATATACTTATCAAAATTACTTAAATTTTATTAAAATCACAAGATAATTGTAGTAGAATCCTAAACTTTTAAACCTGGTAGTTGCTACCCAATAAATAGCTACTATAATACTACAATAATATTATATTAATTATTGCACGTTTTATCAATTAATCGTAAATATTATAATAAAACTAAAAATAAGAATATTTTTGAGATAAAATATATAATGAAATATTTATTTGCCGATTTTTATAAAAGAAACGTCGATGTAAAGGTACCTTAATTATTGATAGGATGTATATATTTTTTAAAAAAATATTAAAATAATAATTTATCTATAGATATTTAAAAATATCCTTTTGTTGATTAAACTCATGATGTAATTTTAGTTAAAAATATTTTAAAAATAATAGTGCGTGGTAAAAAAATTTAGTTAAAACTATTTTAAAGTAAAGTATAAAAAGATATTTGAGATATTAAATTAAGAAGAAAAAACATGTAATTTTCATAATTTTTAAAAGAAAAGTACTCTTAATTTTCTGCTAGTAATGTTTTATTTTATTTGTGGTTATGTTTGTGTATTGTTTATTGGAAGGGAGAGAGAGGGGTTAAAAGAAAAGGACATGTACACTTTTGACATGACTTCCTTAAATACATGCTTACTGCCTCCCTGTCAGTCTATGGAATGGCATTGATTGAGATCCAAAGGCAAGGAGAGAATATATATCTAATTGACTCGTGCATTTTTAAAGAAAAAAAAAAACATAATTTTTTCAACATTTTACTAAACGTCGTAGGTAAAATTTCATATTATTCAATTAATGTATCAAAATAAAACGCATAGTATATTTCTATTATACCCCATCCTTTATGAACCATCACAATAATCGACTATTCACAGATACTACACACACAATAAAAAATAACAATAATTTTATGATGAATTTTATTACAAAATTTATCACAAATTTATTTTACGATGAAAATTTTTTCATCACTAATAGCTCACAGAAAAAATTTGGGACGAAAAATCTATTTTCGCCGCAAAAATCAACGACGAAAGCAATTTTTCATCGTAAATTAGCGACAAAATATTTTTGTCACAAATTAACGACGAACTATTTTCGTTGCAAATTAGCAATGAAAAGTTGATTTTGTCGTTGATTTTTGTGATGAAAATGGATTCGTTGGAAATTATCTGATTTTTTAATTTGTGACGAAAAATTAATCGTCGCAAATTTCATTGCTAAATTTTACGACAAATCTCATTTTCGTCGTAAATTTCGTCCTTAAAATTTGTGACGAATACATTTTCGTCGCAAATTTCATCGCTAAAGTCCCTATATTTTGCGACGAATTTTATTTTATCGCAAATTACGTCGTAGAATAATGATAAATTTGCGACGAATTCATTTTCGTCGCAAATCTCGTCACAAATCTTAATTTTTTCACCACATACAACTTATAAATGCAATCCACCATATATACAAACAATCACAATCTAACAATTTCTTCACATCATAAACATCAAACAAAAAATAACAACAATAACACCACAAACAATAACAATCTAACAATTCCATCAAATATCACAATCATCATATATAACAAAAATCAAACAAGTTCAAATAGTTTGAAACATAACAATTCTAATGACAAAATTAAACATCACAAACATCTAATAGTCCAAAGACAAATCTAATACATATCCCATAACATTATTCAAATAGAAATGTTCAAACACTACCTCCTCTTCTTCTTCTTCTCTTCCTCTTCCTTTTCACTTCTTCTCCGGCATAAGATCAAAACAAAAAGTAAGATAGTTAATATGAAAATACAGAGATAGTAATAAACTAATACAAAACTAATATAAATGCTTACATCTTTTGACATAAATTTTCATTTGTCACCAACTTCCTTAGCGACCCTATTTGAAACAGGTTAACACAAATAAAAAAATTCACAAATTTAATCAAATACCAAATGAACTAAACACACTAAACATGCGAAAAATACTAAACATGCGACAAATAATATTCATACATAACAATTTTAATCACAATCATCACCACCACCATCATCATCGTCGTCACTATCATCACCATCATCGTCATCACGAGGAGGAATCTCACTTCGACCAGAGGCTAACTAGAGATGTTGCATGATGAAGTTTTGTTATTGACGCAAATTGCTAATTTTCCGATCCCTTTGCCTCATTATGTCATTCCTTTGTCTCATTTTTTCATCCCTTTGTAATAGTAACTCTTTCAAATTAGTAACCTCTTTAGTCAATTGATTTATTTCAGCTCTTACTACTGGTGGGGTGGAAGAAGATGAACCTGTAACTCCAACTCTATGAGTTCTGCTCAAAGAACTCATTCCAATTATTCTTCTCTCTTTTGATTCAGCACTCGCCTCAAGCCATAAACTCATAGTATTACCAACGGATGACTTAGATTCGTCATTATCACTTGCACTCAAACTTCTCTGAGCTAGGTCATCATATCTATCCTATATTATTATTAGAAATCAAGTGATTGATTGGAAATCACACAATCTAGTAAGTAATGAAAATAAATTTTGGAGAGACTAACCTAATAAATTCATGTTACTATACATTAATATGGTATAATCGAAAGTTCTACAAACCTTAATTGCTTTCGCACTCTTCCCGCTCCATGATTTGTCTTTTTTTTTTTAAAAGTCCACATAAAAGTGTTTATGAATAAAGGCTCGGTCCCCATTTCCTTCGCATAAAAAATTACTATTAGAAATAATAAAATAATCTAAATTTGATTCAAAAATTAGTGTTTGAAAAAATTATCATTCTTTGTTTATGTTCACCAATATTTATCAAGCCTCAAGCATATGTCGTAGACGATTCTACATAATTATAAGCCTAATTTATTCTATTCTGTTGACCTCTTTGTCTGCTCTGATCAGATTCCCATGCACTCACAATATTGACCCAATTTTTCTTAGTGATGCAATTTGGCTTTTTTTTCCTTTGGTCTTGGCATGATTTAGTGTATGTTGGATGTGATCATCACATTTTTTTCCCTAAAAATCTGACGTATTTCCAACTCTTCAATATTGTCTCAAGTGAATACCCGCTATAATGAAAAAAAAAAGAAATTGATTAGATTCACTTTAAATTCATATATAAAATCACAATCTTTAGCTTACCTTAAATTCGTTCCATCATAGCTCTTTTGTTTCATCTGGAGTGCTAGTAAAAAACATCGAATCTCCTCTCCAATGGTTATTCACTATTCTATTTAGCTCGTGAATAACCTGTACAGAATTCGAAAATCTATTATAAAGTTACAAAAAACAATATTAAATAAATAGGATAGTTGCTAAAAAAAATATAAAACATGGATAATAAATAAAAAATAATACATGTAAAATGTTAATCTTTAATACTTACGAATCTTCGCACGAGGCTATCAACTCTCGATTGTCTTCACACTCAACATTGGATTGTCACACTGAAGGGACTGGCGAAGGTACTAGGGAAGACATTTGTTGCGAATGGGAAGATCCTGCAACCATATGGGAGGGGGCAAAGGTACATTGCTAGCAAGAGATTGAGATTGTGAAGGTGCTGAAGCAGACTCCGATGGTGATCTGCGTCTATGGCTGCCATGTCGAAACTATCAACCATAATTGTTAGGATAAGGTAAATATAAATTACATGTTAATCGGATGCATAATGAAAATCATTAAAAAGCTTACCATATTTAATTGTGTGATGAAACAAGACAACAATATATATGTCACCGCTAGTCTTCAATGACCTATTGAAAAAAAAAGACAATGCATGTAAAAGACAACTCATTCCTTTCTACATTTTTTCTGTTTTAAAATTTAAAATTATTAAAATATTAACTCTGATCTAATACAAATAAAAGCTAATACTAACCTCATCAATAACAATAACATAATTAATGGCTACTAAATTGATATAATAATAACAAATATAATTAAATTGGTATAACAAAAATAGTATATATAACTAATTACTGCTAAATTTGTAGATATACCTAAAGTAGGTGAACAAAGATGAGTGTCTCCAACTACTTTCAGTCCACGCCAAATAAAGATTTGCACAACAACATTACGAAGCCAACAATCAAATATAAGTGCACAAACAACTGATCTTATGCAAGTTCATATCTTTAACGACAAAAATAGAGTTGATGCAATTAAGAGAAAATCAGTTAACCTTCGTTGCCCATTGATAAACCCCGTATGTCGTATTACACGGTTACAATTCAAAATGAATACTGAACTTCTCTATGCTAATGCATGATAAGTTTTAGCATCAGTTTTATTTAAAAATGGAGTTTGAGGTTTTGAATTATAAGACTACTAATTGAAAGACAATACGACTAATGAAACCTAATCTAACTTAAACTACAATTGCACGGGAATTGTAAGCAATATCAAGTAAACCTCTAGTGAAACGAACCCTAGAGCATGTAATGAAACATAAACTAATCTAACTTAATTACATTGAACACAAATATATTGGATTTAAAACTAACGAACAATGCAAACAATTAACTAAAGGAATTATCAAACTAAAACCTAACTACTCAAAGAAACATTCCATCGAACATTTTGCAAGCATCATCCAATCAAACCCTTTGTTTATGAAATCTAAAACATGGGAGTTAAATCTGTTACAATTCAACTAGCAATGAATTCATACAAGCATTTAATCCTGAAATCAAGCAAGCAATAGATCAAAGAAGTAGATGATCAAATCAAACATCAAACAAAATAATCTAAACTCAAGATTGCTTCGGATAGTGAGGCTATCTGTAATCTTAAAGGGCTGGGCTGATCAGTTGCAAGGCCGACAACGAGGTCGGCAACGCTCGCAGCGAGGCCGGCTGCGCTCGCAGCGCTCATAGTGAGGTCGGAAGTGTTCGCAGCATTGGTAGCGAGGTGGGCAATGCTCGCAGCTCTCGCGGCGAGGACGACAACACTTGCAGCTCTTGCAGTGAGGCCGACAGTGCTCGTAGTGAAGCTGGTAGCAAGACCGGCCTCTCTTGCAGCTGATCTCTCTTGCAGCATGCTAGCTTTGCTTTCGGCCTGCAAAGCAGTCGACTTACGCAGCCGGGCGACTCTCCCAGCCGGACGCAAGGTTGCTCGTCTCTCACAGGCAGGCGCAAGGCCGCCCGACTCTTGTAGCCGGCTGCAAGGGAGACTCGACCGCAAGGGCGACTGACCTCTCTCATAGCCAGTAGCAAGGGCGACCGCCCCTCACAGCCGGAAGCAAGGGCGTGCGCGACCATCTCCCGCAGTCGGTCACCGCACGAGGAGGGGAGTGGTTGGAAAATAGCTTACCGAAGGAGATCGGCGGGCTTCATAAGTTGGAGACAGCGAAGAACGACGGTGAGAAATAGAGAAGGAGCTGGCGGCACGAGTGGGCGGGGGAGAAAACCTAGACCTAGGGATGGGTTAAATTACATATTCGTCACTGATTTAACAATGAATCACTGATTCGTCGCTATTTCATTTTAACTTATTTAATAAATACATCATTGAATTATATTTTTTAATCATTTTCATACTCAATATTAATATTTATTTAATGTTAACATTTATATTTATTTTCAGAACTATCTAAAACTAGTGAAATAAAATGGAAGGGATAATAAGAATAGAATAAAATAATTATTTTATAATTTCCATATTAGTTCATTTAATTCATTTAGTCAATTTAATTTGATTGATATATTCAATCTATTCGATTATCACATTAAAGTCATCCATTAACTTTAATCAATTAAATTGATAAATCTAATAAATTTAATGTTACATATAAACTCATCCAACTACTCGTATAATTAACTTAACCCACTATACTATTCAAAATTTAAATAATAATTCAATAAAATCACACAATTATTACCATATTGATTATATTAAATTATCTATAGACAAGTATTCTAATTAAATGAATTAATGAATTATTATGTTATTGGGGTTGGTCTCAATTAGAGATGAATCAGTGATTTGTTGTTGATTTTACGATAAATCTTCAATTTGTCATTGAGTTTACAATGAATCACTGAGTCGTCGCTGATTTTGTCACGAATTAGAGATTCATCGCTAATTTTAGCGACGAATCAATGATTCATCGCTAATTTTGCGATGAATATCCAATTCATCACTGATTTTGTGATGAATCTCCGATTCGTAGTGAAATCAGTGATGAATCATCGATTTGTCACAAAATCAGCGACGAATCACTGATTCGTAGCTAATTTTCAATGAATTTAGGGATGAAAATTTTGGTTGCTAAGTTTGCGATGAATTTTATTTTTGTTGTAAATTTTTTACTATTGTGCGGCGAATATATTTTCGTCGCTAATCTCGTTATAAATTTACGATGAAAATATTTCATCACTAATTTTCATCCTTAGATCATTGTTTTTTTTAATGAGAGACGGATTTTTTTAAGGGTCGTCCTATTCTAGTCCAGCCCATTTTTTTATTATCTATTTTCAAAAAGTTTTTACTATTAGACATTGATTTTTTTTATATATATATATTTTATTTATTTAGCCTACTTCTTTTCCACAACAAAAGCTCTCTCACCTTCATGAGCTCACTTGGCATTGAGCTCGTCTATTTATTTATTTTGCTCTTGGGGGCTTGGTGCGATGGTAAATGAACTGATGAGTTTCTTAAGTAATGAGGGTTCAATTTTCACACAATACAAATAAATACCTATAGCGTTCGAACGATTCGTGGTGCTAGACCATCCTATTGCCCATTTGTGCTTCTAGATTTATCCAGTGATCGATGAGAAACTTTCGTAGGATCAGGTTGACCACCTCTAGATGAATGAAGAATAAAAATACCTAGACATCTATGCTTCTTTTTCATCTACTTCTAGCCACACTTAACTAGGGGGCTCGTGGTAGTGACTTGGAGTTGGTGAGTTGACAATCAAGACTAGAGTTTGAGTCCTCATGAGTTGACCTAGCCGCTAGCTATACCATAAGCTCACAAAAAAAAAAAAAATTGGGATCCACCACATTAGTGCACCCTCATAATTGCCCTACATTTTTGAGAGGGAGATAAATCAGGAACCTAAATTGTGAAGTGCATGGGCGGGGTCCGCAAAGATGATAAAATATTTCTCTGTCAAAATTCATCCCCGACCACTATAACTATAATCCCATACACTCACCAATTGAGCCAAGTTCTTATAATGTGCACGGGTGTACAATATATCATTCCTATATATATAGGGAAAGAAATCATAATAATTTTTCCTATAACATGTTGTTGGCTCAGGTTCCACTACAAAAATAAAATTAGAAATTTAGGGACGAAATTTTGTGACAAATAATTTTCGTCCTGAAATTGCAACAAATTTTGTGAAAAAATTTAAATTATCACAAATTAACAATGAATTTGCAACAAAAAACTTTCATCATAAATTAGCAACAAATTAATTTTCGTCGTAAATATCGTTGCAATTTAGCAACGAAATTTAATATTTATCACAGAATCAACAACGAATAATTAATTCGTCATAGATTCTATGACAAATATCGATTTTGTTGCAAAATCTACAACAAAGATTTAATTCGTCGTGAAATTTGCATCGAAATCTTTATTTATTGCAAATTTTGCGACAAATTAAATTTTCGTTGTAGATTTTTCTAATTAATATTTATAATTCAGGGACAAATTTGAGATGAATCCAGGATTCGTCGCAGAATCTGGGATGAATCTAGGATTCGTCGTAGATTTCGGGATGAATATTGGATTTGTCGCAACTTCTGGGATGAATACAGGAATTCGTCGCAGATTTTGCAACGAATTATTGGATTCATCCCAGAATCCGTGACAAATCCAATATTTGTCCCAAAATCTATGACGAATCCAAGATTCGTTGCAGATTGATGCTAGTTTTAAAAAAAATCCTCCAAAATTGGTTGATTGACCTAGAGAGTTCGAAATTATACGAAACTAGTTCCTATATGTTCGTGTAGTTCTCCTGATTATATCCATGATCTCAAATCTAAATTTTACCTAAAATATTGAGATTAGTGATTTCTTATCTGAAAAATTTAATTTATGTCAAAAAAATTAATTAATCAAAAATATATTAGGCAAAATTTAGATTTGAGGTTGTAGACATAACAAGGAGAATGACACAAGAATATAGGAACTGGTTTCGTTTGATTTCAAGATCTCTAGGTCAATCAACTAATTTTCTGAGGATTTTTTTTAAAATTAGGACCAATTTGTGACGAATCTTGTATTCATCGCAAATTCTGGGATGAATTCTGTCACGCCCCAGGAGGGTATTTATCCGACGAAAATTAGACAACACCTCTCCTGTACGGCGGATAATTCCCTGATACATAGTCATGAACAAATAGCTAAAAATACCCAACACGGGTAGCACAACCACGCAGCAAATCATATACCCCACTCGGGTAGCATACAACACAAAATAATGATTACCCCACTCGGGTAACATAACCACGCAGTAATAATCGATAAGAAGCAATAAGAACTCACAAAAGAAAACAAAGTGCGTGCCGGCACGACTTAAAACTCCAAGTATGTATCCAACTCCAAAACAAAGTCCAAAGTTCGGAGTTTTATTACAATGCGGAAAGAAACATCACATGCGAAAACAAAAGTACCAAAGTAAGAAGAAAATCACCAAGACTCAATGCGACAGGGGAATGGCATGGGCAGAACTCTCCAAGCGACCCAAACTGCTAACCTGAAATAAAATATCAAGCAGGGTAGTGAGCACAAGTAATACTCAGCAGGTATAGATAGACGGTGCATGAATAATAACAGTCTAAGGAGAGCAAAAGTATACAGTCTCAGAGATAGATACTCACCAACAGGAAACAAGATCATGAATGTCTCTAATACATAGACACTCTAAATAACTGCATATCATATCATGAGTAGTGCAAATAGTAAACAAAAG
>JBBUKS010000100.1:4867703-4877996 GCA_038050645.1 Hedychium gardnerianum
ATGATAACATAATAAAATGAGGTGCGATAATGTAGATCATGTCAATGAAATGTAAGTAGATATGCAATATAAAGTGTTTAAAAATATATATAATCTACGCACATCAATGACTTAGATCTTCATGATTTTAGATGAATGGTCCAGATTATACCAAATTGGTTTTCTTCCTTTAGCCCTAACTTTGAGCTCAATTTGAATTGATCTGACTCGAGTCAATAGCTCCTTGATGGCCTACAAAGATCACATTCAAATAATTAGCAATAATTCATAAATAAAAGATAATTTGCATTTAAGACCAAAAATGATTTCAACTCATAAAATATAGTACGAATGCAAAATTAAACCAACGAAAGGGTCAAAAATATGAAAATAGAAGCCTAAATATCGTGACAAAATGATGGTTATCATGCTTCCCTCTAGATCCTAGCAAGTTGAGGCCATCCACCCAAGCATGGTTGTGCTTCGTCAAGAATTTTTCCAGAATAGACCACGGCCAAGCCGTGCCTCCCAGGAACGACTATGCCTCTCCACCTTGGCAGAACACAGGAAGGCCATGCCTCGATGCAAGATTTCTAGAGACGAACACGACTCAACCATGCCTCCTAGGCATAACCATGTTCTCCCATCATAGTCAGACATGACCAGGCCATGCCACCTAGGCACGGACGTGGTGCGATGTTATGCCTCGTCGGTTGGGTTATTTTCAATCATTTTTCGACGGTTGGAAGGGATATAAAAGCCCAAATATCCTTTAGATCTAGGGGAGGAGGGGTCTTCTCTTTCCTAGGGGAACCCTAGAGTAGTTGTTCCACCAGCCACCGTGATAATCTGTCCACCATCGGAGCTTGGAGATTCTTCCGAAGACACGAGCGACCCTTAACTAAGCTTTCTATTCTCTCTATTTCTAGCTTGAGTTGTAGATTGCTATATTTGATGTCTTTCAATTGTAACTCCATTTCTATGGAGTAGTTCTCCAAATTATAGGATTAGAGAGTAGCCCGATGTAGTTGTTGACATTTGAATTAAGTATTTATTTTTCTTTCTCTATTGCATGATATGTGTATTTCATGGTCCGACTTTATTGTATATACACGATTGTGACACTAATCTGCACCTTTGTAATCTCATGAGGCGCGAGGAAGAACCAAAAGGTGAACCCAAATCTCTGACCTATAAATGTCCGAGACATAGAGAGTTAGCCATGAAAGTAAAGGAGGGAATCTAGGAGACTGTGGGGCTCTAGTGACAGGGGCTTTCCATAGAAACCACTCATACTAGTAATGCAGCCTTGAGCATAGGTCGATTTTCCATAAGGGTATGACATTCTTTTCTAGCAGGGGCACCATTGGCTATCATAGATCCTAATTAGTCTGCCCCAATACGATGTCTCAAAGTAAAGAAGATAACCTAGGGGAATCATGGGGCTCTGTGATGGGAGCCCCCTTTTGGAATGCGGTCGTACTAGCTATGCCTCCTTGAAAGTAGGCATCGTGTTTGGATATGCATGCCGGTATAATTCCAAAAGTCTATATCAATAATTCAGGATAGGTGTGGCTACATGAGAATAAATATAGAGATAGGAAAGTAAACGATACTTAGGATGTCAACAATCATCGTGGAGAAACCGAAGTACTTGAATCATTTCTCCAATCCATATTTCTCCCTCAACCACTTGATTGTTCTCGACCTCGTAATTGCTCTAGACCCTCTCTCAACTCTCCCTCAATTCACACAACCAACGATTCTTTAGATAACTAGCTTCGCAAACTTGACCAGTACTTAATCAAGAATCCTCTTGGGATTGATATCTATTTATTACTTGACGACAACCCATTTGCGGATTGAACATATTAAGTTTTTGATGCCATTATCGGGGATTGTTTAGATTGATATTAATTGAAAGAGTGATTTAGTTAATCTAAATTTTTTCTTGTTGAAATTCTGCATTTCTTTTTTTTCTTCTTTACTATTTCATCTCTCTTTTCTTTTCTTCTTTTTTTGCAGGACTTAAATGACAACATTTATTCGATGAGTACTGACAATGGCAACATATCATTGAGAGATGTTGTAGCACCCATAACTGGGGGAGGGAGATCTCCCATTGTATGACCTCAAATTGATGCTGATAATTTCCGGATTGACCCAACATTTATTAACTTGACACTGTAGAAACAATTTGGAGACACCCACAGACTACCCATATTTACACTTAGTTTCTAGATTATTGTGATACCATAAAATATGAAGGCGTTTCCATAAATGCTTATTGACTACGAGAATTCCCTTTCTCCTTGAAGGATGAAGCTAAAGCATGGTTGTGTTCTCTTCCACCGGGAAGCACCACAACATGGAACGAGATGGAGCAAGTTTTCCTAAATAAGTGTTTTTGACCGAGCAAAATGACTTATCTTAGGAACCAAATCACAAGCTTTACCAAGGCAGATGGGGAGTCATTATACAAAGCATGGAATAAATTTAAAAGTTTATCGCAATAGTGTCCTCACCATGGTTTGAAAAAGTGGCTAACTGTGTTGATTTGCGTAAGTGCACGATTGTCGTCAAGTAATAAAATATTGATCCTACGAGGACTATTGATTAAGCACTGACTGAGGTGCGAAGCTAGTTATCTAGACAATCAAAGGTTGATTGAGTTCATGAATGAGAAAGAGAGAGTAGAGAGGAGGTTGAGAGAGGGTCTAGAGCTCTGAACACAAGGAATCATGGGTGAAATCTGAATTGGGGGAAACAGATCTAGGATTTCGGTTTAGCTATGATGGTTGTTGACATCCTAAGCATTGTTTACCTTTTTATATCTATGTATATTAACATGTAAGGTGTCCTATCCAAATTACCGATACGGATTTGAGAGAATTATACCGGCATGCTTACCCAAACTTGACGCCTCTTTGTATGATGATAATGCTAGAAGTCCGCTTTGTGGGATTACCCTTGTCACTAGGGCTCCACGGTTCATCTAGATTATCGTCTATACTCTATGACATGAAATTGGGATAAACCAATTAATCCCTAAGATAATTATCCCTTCGTGGGAAGACGATTTACATTCAAAGTGATAATTCTAGAAGTTCGCTTTGTGGGATTACCCTTGTCACTAGGGCTCCATGGTTCATCTAGATTATCACCCCTACATTGTAATCAACTCCCCATGTCCTATAACATTCTTAGCATACACAATAAAGCTAGAAACAAGGAATAAACATGTCATGCAATAGAGAACATTAACAAATACTCAGTTCATACATTAACACTTACATCGCAGCTACTTCTTACTTCTAAAATCTAGAGAACTACTCCATGGGGAACAAAATACTACCAAGAGACATAGAGATAGTATTCTACAACTCAAAACATGAAATAAAGAGAAGAGAATTTATCCATGAATTTTCGGTGTTGTTGGAAGAGTTTCCGAGCTTCGAAAGTGGACATATTATTGCGGCTCCTTGGATGGCTTCTCTAGGGTTTCCCCTCAAGGGGAGAACCCTCTTCTAGGGAAGGGGTGGATCTCCAAATCTCAGCTACTCCAAATAATAACCTCATAGGCTCTTTTATAGTCTCCCAAGTTAGTTCAATTTGTTGGAGTGTCGGGGCTCTGTCAAAATGAGTTTTTCGGACCTTAGGCATAGTTTTCTTGGGTTCACCCTAAACTAAACATGTAGAGCTTGAAATATCTCCAATTTGATAGGTCGAGGGCTCTATGGCTCCACCCGAGTTAAAAGTTATGCCCGTTCAAAATTTGGTCTGTTGAACCTATCCACCTCAGGATAGAAAGGCATGGCCATGTGGTATTTGACATGGCCGTGTCATTGGCATGTCTGGAAAAGAGCACGCCCGTGTGGAATTTGACACCACTATGTCTTTGCTGGAGCTGCTTCTCGGTGGTCAAACACACGCCCGTGTGAAATCCTTGTCGCTGAAGCCATTTTTCTGTGGTAAAAAGCACGGTCGTGTGAAATTTCACACGACCATGTCATTCTTTGCGTCTCATCCTACTGATGAAAGCACGATCATACCTTTTGGCACGACCTTATGGAATTGTTGTCGAAGTCTTTGTGGTAAAAGGCACGGTTGTGTGGAATTCCACACTGCCATGTCAGGAGTTGTTGTTGGTGCTGAGGCAATTGACATGGTCATGCCTTTGTGGTAAAAGGCACGGTCATGTGGAATTCCACACTGCCATGTCAGGAGCTGCTACTGGTGCTGAGGAAATTGACATGGTCATGCCTTGAAGGCACGACCGTGTCTTTTGAGTTGCTTCTCCTCGACGGTAATAAGCACGACCATGCCTTTTGAGTCACGACCGTGTGAAATATTGAAGACTTCCTTTTTATTATCTTCTTCGGTTAACTTCGGTCGGGGGGACACACTCGTGTCTTGGAATATAACCAGAGCATGTTCCTTGCTTTTCCTTCATATTCCAAAACTTTTAAGCTCCATTTTTCTCCTTTTTGCATCCTAACAAAGAAAACATACAAAGAGCAAATCTCCAAACAAGAAGAGTAAAAGTAATGAAAATAATAAAAGGTAGATGTATGTATGCAAGATATATGCTCATGAAATGACACAAAATGTATGCAAAACAATGCTAAAAACATGTAAGAAATACACACATCACACCCCCAGACTTAAATCTTTCCTTGTTCTCAAGCAAAACCTGCAATCTAGATCTATGTGTATAAATGATGCATCATAATCCCTAGTGAAATGGTCTAATCCTATCATGTAGTTTCATTTATGAGCTGGATAACAGAATTATTTGAGTGTGGCCTAAGTGGAAGTTCTCTGTACTCAGTGCAAAGAGTGGCTTAATCTTTTTAAGTGTTAATCTACAAGTCTAGTCAAGTCATCATCTAACCATATTTCTAATGCTTACGGTGATAGACACTTACCTGCCATAAGCAAGGTTCTTCTCCCACAACTACACAAGGTCTCAAAGGAATGTTTGGTATCAACAGAAACATAACAGTTATTTCCCCAATAACCTAACTCGGTCTCAAAGGGGTAATTTGTTAGTTTTCACTCATGACAACTATTTTTCTCCCTTATTTTCTCTCCTTTTTTTATTTTTTATTCTTTGCAAAGTGCTTGCAGAGTGCAACACTTGAACAAACTTTTCCTCTCATTATTTTTTTGGAATTTTGATTTTTTCAATGAGTATCATGATCCGAGTATATTTCAGTAACTAAAATGTAGTTGAGGTGTCACTTAGGAAACAAGAGTACTAATCCGGTTCTATGAATCATGACTATTTTCGAATGTATCTACTATTGAAGTCAAACATAGTATAAAGAGATCCTAAAACTAGATCAACACTTAAAACTTTTATGGTAAAAGCATTGCTTACTTTATGCTACTACGGATAGAAAAAAATAGATCACTAAGTATACTAGCATATTATCACACAAACACAAAATATCTAAAATCAACGTGCTAGTATCTTACTATAAGGGCAAACAAACAATACGATGCACGATGACATGTAAGCATGGTATGATGCACAAAAGGAGAAAATTTATTATGCAAAAAGAAATAACAAAATCTAAATTAGAAATAGAAAAACTAAGCTAACAAAACATTCTAACTAACAACACATCCCCCCAGACTTGAATCTTTAATTGTCCCAATGAAAATCAAAAATCTAAAATGGAGGAGGTGAAAAAGGAGGAAAGTTACCAAGTGATGCGCACCAAACATCTAAGTCATTCATCTAAAGAAGTTTCCCCTCCATCTAGTAGTCGCACTCCTTCTTATCTTTGAATCTTATAAAAAGAATATTAGTCAAGAAAAATTCAAACTAGGGGTTAAGGTTAGAGTAGAAGAAGCGAGAGGAGAGCAGAAGGAAAATTTCAAGAGGAGTTCTTCTCCAAACTTCTTCCCACGCCCGTGGTGGTTGCCACGACCAGTTCGTGGATCCCTATAGACCTAAATTTAAATAAAACAAAAAGTTAAAACTACAAAATAAAGGAAAACTTAAATGAAAATAAAGAATGAAACTTGGGTTGCCTCCCAAGAACCGTTTATTTATGATTATTAGCTTGACCCCTTGTTAGTTTCTAAATCTCACTCATGCGAGAGTAAGATACTTTTGGACTTTCTCGCCAAGGGATCTTGGCTTTTCATCAAATATGCTCATATTCAACGTGATTGCTGTGAAACATTTGTCCTACTACAAACATACTTGAGAAAAGGTTGGTTAGTAGCATTAGATAAATCAAATAAAATTTTACCTTCACCAACCACCATAGAGAGTATAACATCAATCAAAGTTTCAACTGTGGATAGGAAAGACTCTTTTGGATCCTCGAGGTTTGGAGGTAATTGAATTAAAGTAGTACACTCCTTTGTCAAAGTCTTAACTTCATATTTCTCGGGTTCCTCTTCTTGTGATATCTGAGTGACTTCCAACTCTTTGTTTCTTGTGTCATCATCATTATCCTTGCTCATCCTAGACTCTTCCCAAGCTGAAGGTAGTGATGAAGATCTAGAGTATGAGGAGGCCATTTTATCGAACTTCATGGTGAGGTTATCTAATGATACTTCGAATTTGTGTAACCTATTACAGTTATCGATTGTATGGTCTATTGCTTCACAAGCCTCACAATAAAACTATTTTTGCCACCACTAGTTGTTGTCAGGGAGGACACCCTATTTTTCCCCATGTACTCCATATGCGGGGTCAATAAGTAGCGGACAATTATCGACAACATGTCATGTTGCGCCACAAAGTTCACAATAAGAATCAGAAAAATTCATTGCATCAAATTCATTGAGTCCGAGCATCCATTTTGCTTAATTTTTTTTCCCACCTGAAAAGAGATGTCAAAAAGGCAGAAAAGAAATGCAATAGTAAAGAAGAAAAGTCATCTAGATTAACTAAATCACTAATCAATCAATGTTAATCGAAACAGTCTCCAGCAATGATGCCAAAAATTTGATGTGTCAATTTTCACAAGTGCATGGTTGTTGTCAAGTAATAAAATATCGATCCCATGAAGACTGTGGATTAAGCACTGACTGAGGTTGTGAAGTTAGTTATCTAGACAATTGAAGGTTGGTTGGGTTCACGAATGAGAAAGAGAGAGAGAGAGTTGAGAGGAGGTTGAGAGCGGGTCTAGAGCTTTGAGCACAAGGAATTAAGGGTGAAATCTGAATTGAGGGAAACAGATCTAGGACTTTGGTTTCGCTACGACGGTTGTTGACATCTTAAGCATTGTTTACTTTACTATCTCTATGTATATTCACATGTTAGGTGTCCTATCCAAATTATCGATACAGATTTGAGAGAATTATACCGACGTGCTTACACAAACTTGACACCTATTTGTAGGACAATAATGCTAGAAGTCCACTTTATGGGATTACCCCTGTCACTAGGGCTCCATGGTTCATCTAGATTATTACCTATATTGTATGACATCAAATTGGGATAAACCCATTAAGCCCTAAGATAGTTATCCCTTTACGGGAAAATGATTTACATTCAAAGTGATAATTCTAGAAGTCCGTTTTGCAGGATTACCCTTGTCATTAGGGCTCCACAATTCATCTAGATTATCACTTCTACATTGTAATCGACTCCCCATGTCCTATAGCATTCTTAGCATACACAATAAAGCTAGAAACAAGGAATAAACATGTCATGCAATAGAGAAAGCTAACAAATACTCAGTTCACACATTAACACTTACATCACAGCTACTTCTTACTCCTAAAATCCGAAAAACTACTCCATGGAGAAGGAAATACTACCAAATACATAGAGAATAACATTCTACAACTCAAAACATGAAATAAAGAGAAGAGAATGCTTATCCATGAATTTTTGGTGTCGTTGGAAGGGTTTTCAAACTTCCGGTGGACGGATTGTTGTGGCTCCTTAGATAACGACTCTAGGATTTCCCCAAAAAGGCACGATAGTGTGAAATCCTTATCGTCGAAGCCATTTTTCTATGGTAAAAAAGCACGGTCGTGTGAAATTTCGCACAATTGTGTCATTCTCTGCGTCTCAGCCTGCTGATGAAAAGTACAACTGTGCCAAAAAGGCACGACTGTGTGTAATCCTTGTCGAAATCTCTATGGTTAAAGACACGATCGTGTGGAATTCCACACGACTGTGTTAGGAGCTGCTGTTGATGCTAAGGCAATTGGCACAGTCGTGTCTTTTGAGTTGCTTCTCATCGACAGTAATAAGCATGGCCATGCCTTTGGAGGCATCGTGTGAAATCTTGAAGACTCCCTTTTTGCTATTTTCTTTGGTTAACTTTTGCCGAGGGGACACGCTCGTATCTTGGGATATGACTAAAGTGTGTTCCTTGCTTTTCCTTCATATTCCAAGGCTTTTAAGCTCCATTTTGCATCCTAATAAAGAAAACATGCAAAGAGCATATCTCCAAACAAGAAGAGTAAAAGTAATAAAAATAATAGAAAGAAGATGTATATATGCAAAATATATGCTCATGAAATGACACAGAATGTATGCAAAATAATGCTAAAAATATATAAGAAGTACACACATCACTGTCCATATATTCTACATGGGAATATCCTTCTCAAATAAGACTTTATTGGATTTAGTTTCAGGAGGTTCTTTGATGAATAAAAGTTTGAATGAAATATATGATTTTATTGATCATGTGACACTGAACTTACATGAATTGCCATATGAAAGTAGGATGATATTCCTTCCAAGGAACCTTAGAAATGCAAGCAATGGACATTAACTTAATTGCCGAACAAAAGAACTCCGTCGGAGCGGAACTATACATGCTTGTGCCCACAGGCACGATTGGACTATGCTATACTTGGGATCAAGGGGCGCTACAAACTTTTGGGGGTTTGATGAACCTAATAAAGACTGTCATGAAGCTACATAATGAAGGGTTCAAACAATTAGATGCTAAGATAGAGAGGTTGGCTTCACAATGCATTGAATCTTTGACACAAGTTCCAAGTAAGTCCCCTCTTCCAACTGAAATGAGAAATGTACCTTGTAATGCGATCAAGTTGAGGAGTGGAAGGAACCTTGAAGAACTATAGGAGAAAGGTGGGAACACTAATGAAGAGACGGGCATGGTAGAGCCGGATTCCCCAGAAAAACTAAATTCACCACTTCAACAAGGGTGTATAGACCACTTGTACAATTCCCTCAACAATTAGTCAAGACAAAGCTTGATGAGCAATTTGGGAAGTTCTCAGAGGCGATCAAGAAATTGTACATCAATGTGCCTTTCACTAAAGCATTACGACAAATGCCGACGTATGTAAAGTTTTTGAAAGATATATTATCTCACAAAAGGAAAGTAGAGGAGTACGAAATAATGGCCTTATCAGAAGAGTGCAACACATTGATTCTGAATAGGTTACCTGATGTGCGTAGATTATTTGACGCACATCTTCTTATATTTCATTGACATGATCTATACTATTGCACATCATTTTATTATGTTATCATGATTTTTACTCCATATTATTCGGAGATATGCTCTTCGTATGTTTTCATTTATAGGATGTGTTTCGGAGTGAAACAGAACTTCCACGGAGAGCAAAGCATAAAAACAGAGCAGAAAGTAGAGTAGGAAGCTAGGAAAAACTCTGGTCGTGCCTCCCAGGAACGGCCAATGTCCAGGTCATGTCCCCCAGACACGACCAGATTTAGGACGTACCTCAAGAGCAGTACAAGCTCAAGGCACGACCGTGTCTCCCAGACACGGCTATGTGATGCCTGTTCATTAGGTCAAGCCACGACCATGTCTCCCAGACACAGCCGTGTGGCTAGTCTTGGCAGACTCAAGGCACGACTGTGTTTCACAAACACGGCCGTGTCTCACACGCAACTCTTCCTCAACCCTGGGCCATGTCTCCCAGACACGATCGTGCCTCCAACCATCAGAGCCTCAAGACAGGACCGTGTCTCAGAGACACGACCGTGTGCCAGGAGTGACCTGGGTCGTGCCTCATAGGTATAAAAGGGGTTTTTCCCCTTTCTCAAGGGGAGGTGGTTCTTCCCTTCTTGAGAGAACCCTAGGTCCTTCAGACTTCATCTTCCAGAGATTTCTCCGATGATTCAAGATGGATTTCTCTGATCATATCATCCAAGGAAGGAGAGGACTCCCGAAGACAAGACAACTACCGGCTAAGAATTCTTTCTCTCTCTCTTCTAGATTAGGGCTTGAATGTTTATCTTCATGTCTTTGTGTTCTCTTCCCCTTTCTATGGAGTAGATCTTGTGTATTCTAGGGTTAGGGAGTAACTATGATGTGATTGATGATGTATGAA
>JBBUKS010000100.1:4888567-4904971 GCA_038050645.1 Hedychium gardnerianum
GATGATATAGTAGGGGATAGAGCTCAATGGCGTAAAAGGATCCATATAGCCGACCCCACATAGTGGGATAAGGCTCGATTGTTGTTGTTGTTGTTATTGTTTAGTGCACTTTTAACAACACTACCAATTACAACAGTTTTTAAATGGCAAATACAACGGATAAAATCCGTTGTCTTTGAGGGTTTTTGTTGTAGTGTGATGAGGTACCCACTAATTGTGATCCAATCACAATTTCTCTCATGCTATGCTATTGTGGACTTCATTAATTGAATTTAAGATCAAATCACATACATTGAGAATGTACACCCAAATAGTGAATTTAATTTATTAAATAAATAATATAATATCTAAGGTGATTGTCTTAGGGCACCTCTCAAATAAAACATGTGTGTCCTTGCTAGTTCATTAGCAAGAGAAATATCGATTTTAAAATTACAAGTACGTTATTCACCCCTCCCCTCTAGCTACTTGAACCACTTTTGCTGCACCAACAACTGATATCAGAGTCTGAACCGCTAGAAGGACTAACCACAGACTATGCAACAAAAGAAGGGGATCAAGCAATGGCCGGATCAAACATCCATTCACCAAAGTTGGAGGAGGAATTCACTACATAGAAAAGAAAATTGGAGATATTCTTTAAAATTAATTTTGATATTATGTTATGTATAAAACATGGTTTCGAAGTGCCCATGAACGAGGATGGAGAAGAAATCGATGAACAATGATGGACCAAAAAGCAATGAGACGAATTCATGGCTAATGGTAAGGCGGAGTTCCATCTTCTCAATGTGTAACTTGTGTAGGAACTCAATCAAATTGGCTCCTACGAATCGACCAAAGATCTCTAGGAAAAGTTCATAGAACTTCACGAGGGACCTCAGAAATAAAGCTGGCCAGAAGGGATTTGTTGAGGAATTAACTAACTCATCTCCGACTAGAGAAGGGAGAGATAGTGGCGCAACTACATGTGAAGCTTAAAAAGACAATCACCGACCTCAACAACCTCGGAGAGATAGTTTCAAATCGGGATGCTCTCATATATGTATTAAATGCATTCCCGAAAACTCAAGAGTGGACATCAATAGTTGATTCATATTACATCTCGAAGGACTTGGAGGTAAGTATATTAGAAGAATTATTTTCAACTTTGAAATTACATGAATCTTGATGTGCAAGATTTAAAGACATAGAAAAGCCAAACAACAACATTGCTTTACAAGCCAAGAAAAGCGACTCAAATTTGGACACCTCACTTGATGATCAAGAAGCATATCTGGTAAGGAAAATGAAAATATTTTTAAATCTAACAATTTTGATAGAGACATGCGACAAAGATGCTTAGAAGAAAATAAAAAAAGAAAGTAAGATGTTTCAACTATGACGTGGAAGGTCACATTGGGGACCACTGCCCAACCTCAACACAAAGAACAAAGAGAAGGGAAAATACAAGGAAACTATTAAATTCAAGTACAAGAACCTAAAAGTAACTTGGGATGAATCATCAAAAGATTCAGGATCAGAAGAGACAGCAAGACTGGCTTTTATGGAGATCCATGAAGAAGAAGAGATCGTCTCATCCGAAGAAAGCAACAGTGTAGAGGAAGCCTTGGCCTACGAATCTGATACGGTAAGTGAGGTACATAACTTATCTTCTGATAAATTATATGAGGCAATTACCATGCTTTCTAGATCCTTATGCAAAATTAGGAACAAATACTTTGTTCTAAAACAAGCTAAAATTGAGCTAGAAAATCAAATAGCTAATTCTAGCTTAATAGAAGATTTAAAAAAGGTTAAGGATGAAAATGCAATATTAAGGGAACAGGTAGAAACACTTAAATTAACCCTAGAGAAAGTTGTGAGATCAAATTTGAATCTATTACCAACAAACTGTTGCCCACGAAGTTTAGAACATGGAGGACTAAATAGGTATTTGAGAAATTATAGGGGCCAAATTAGAAAAATGTCAAGATTTTCGATCCCTACCAAATAAATGGTAAATCCAGTTGGCACAAATTTATTTTGAATACCAAAATTAATTTTGGGATATTAGAATTTTTTTTTCATTTTTTTATTTTATTTTTCTATTTTAAATGTCAATTATTGAAATTACTTGTGGTAAAATAAAAAAATAATTCGATATAATTTCTAGTCAAATTTTTTATGAAAATAATTTTTTGTGAAAGAATAACATGTATTCTGTGGCTAAGTAAAATTTCAAAAAAAATTCTAAATTTTGAGATTTTTATATATTATTTTAAGCAAAATCACATTTTTGAATAATATATAATTTCTGAAAATAGATTTTTGACAAAATTTATTTTTCTGTGAAATACACTCTGATTTCCATACTTAAATTTCATAATTTTTGGATCTAGAAATTTATGTTTCATCATTTTTCTTTGTAATTCATACTTTATGTGAATAAAAATTGGTTTTCTTGAACAAACAAATAATTTTGCATGATTTTTTTTTTCTGTGCCAACATTACTGATGACTTATACTTAGAAAAAGTTTCAATTCATTTTTTTTTGGACAAACAGAAAATTTTCTATAATTTTTTTTAAGTAAGTTTTAGTTTATGTTTCATAAACAATTATTTCGAATGAGTTTTTGGTGCAAATGTTTTTTTTTCGGTGATAGAAAACAATGCACTAAATATCTAGTAAATTGATCACTTTTTATATTTAAACAACATTTTTACCAAAAAAAATACAAGTTTTTGATGTGTTCAATGGGGGAGAAATATTAAGTTAGAGGGAAAAGAATGCATAACTCTAGGGGGAGTTTTAAATACTAATTGTTTTTTTACTTTCAAATACTTATTGTATTCTATTTATTTGTTGCTAACTTAATCTGTGTTGACTCACATCAAAAAATAGGGAGATTGTAAGTGCCCCAAGTGGTTGAGCCATAGTTCTGATGTGAGTTCAACACAGATTAAGTTAGACCTTTTGGATTTAACTTGTGTGTCTAAATGTACAGAGACTTGGGAAAACACATAAGCATCTGAGATGATAGAAGATGCAAGCGGTCATGAAGGATTGCACAGGAAGGAGCCGATGGACTTAGTGCATCCGAGAGACGAGAAATTATGGAAGAGTACTCCGGTGGAGTGAGAAGGATGCACAGGATGCATCCAAGGGGAAAGAAGCTAGAAGAAAAAATGCTCGAGGAGAATAATGAAATTGAGTTGGGGTGAAAATGGTCAACTTCACAAGTTGACCATTCCAAGCGCCCAGAACAAATCTAGGCACCCAAATGATGTGGTGATGAGTGTAGATTATGCATGTTTTTAAGCATCATTTAACATATATCTTATAGCATTTCATGAGCATAATTTACATTCGCACACCTTATTTCTACTTTATTTCATTGCTTTTACTATTTTAGTTCAGAGAGCTGCTTTTTGCTTATTTTCATTGATAGGACACGAATTCAGAGCTAAAACAAAGGTCAAAGGTCAAATCCTGAATACTTCTCAGCTGCCATAGCCGTGGCCACGGTTGTGTCTAATTTGGAGAGGTCATGCCCCATTTTTGGGAGTTCACACTACGCGCCACGGGCAGCCTATGCCAGCCGACACAGGCCGTGCCAAACTCTTAGACCTCTTCAGGGTGCACCATGGGTAGCCCGTGCCAGCTAGCATGGGTCATGCCCAACTCTTAGACCTCTAGGCCCGCCACGGGTAACGCATGCTAGCTGGCACGGGCCGTGCTAGCCGGCACGGGTCGTGACTAAGGTCATGGCTCTCCAGGAGTGGCTGTGTCATAGCCCAAAAGCTCCCTCGGCCTGGTCATGCTAATTTGGCATGGTCATGGTCGATTTTCAGCCTAAAACAGAGTCCACCTCGGCTAGGCCATGGCGATGGGCATAGCCTGTGTCAGCCTCTGGTTTAGCATTGCAGACCAATCTTAAAACGGTCATAACTTTCGGCTCAGTTGAAGTTACAAGGCATTCAACCTATCAAATTAAAGATAATTTTTAGATCTACAACTTTACTTCAGAGTCCAACTCCAGAAAACCAGATCTAAGGGGTGAAAACCTGATTTTGGTGGAGAAAACAATGCCCACCACGACCAACCCGTGGCGGCAGACACAGACCCATGTCAGCCTCCATTTCAACACTACATATCAATCTTAAAATAACCATAAATTTTAGCTCCGTTAGAGTTTTAGGGTGTTCGACCTATAAAATTCAGGATAATTTCAAGCTCTATAAGTTTGGTTCAGAGTTCAACCCAAGAAAACGAGGTCTAATGGATGAAAAATAGGTTTGGGTGGAGCCCAACAAATCTGGCAGATCTGAATAATTTGTGGAAGGTATAAAAGGGTCAAGCAAATCCTTGCTTGACTCATCTTGGAATAGGGAGATCCGCCCCCTTCTTGGGAGAGGGTTTTCACCTCCTAGGGGAAATTCTAGAGCATTCATCTTCACCCATCAAGATGATCCATCTACCTTTAGAGCAAGGAGACTCTCCCAAAGACATTAGCATCGCATTGATAAGCATTCTCTTCTCTTTTCTCTATGTATTGAGTTGTAGAATGTTATTCTTCATGTCTTTTGGTTATTTCTTCATTGTTATGGAGTAGTCCTTCGAATTCCAGGATGTAAGAAGTAATTGTGATGTGAAATTAAAGTATGAACTATGGATTTGTCAATCTCATTATTTTATGATGTGTTTATGACTTGTTCCATGTGTGTAATGCCTAGTATGTGTTTGATTTAATGTGTGTGTGAAGTGTATGCATATGGATGTGAAAGATTAGTCACTATGTATAGGAGAGACTTTAGATTGTATGATCGAGGAGCTCTTAGTGACAGAGGGTAATCCTTTAATTGAATTTTTTAGAGTCATCGCCTTGAAATGAGGATCAATTCTTCGCAAGAGATTAACTAATTTGTTATTAATGGGTTTACATCAATTTAATGTTAGGAAGTAACTTGTGTAATCTAGACTATATGACTGAGGAGCCCTTAGTGACAGAGGGTAATCCTTTAACTGAACTTTCTATGTTACATCTTTTATTTAATAACATTAAATGAACAATGGTGTAAACACACCAGTGTAACCTTCACGGGCCTATAACAGTAATTTGGTTAGGATCCCTACAATATCATAAACATGGAGGGTAAGGAGCTGAACATTACTAGGAATATTAACTAGCATCATAGTGGAACCGAAATCCTAGAATCATTTCCCCTAAGCCAACTTCTTTTGGTGATCTTGCTCACTCTCTCAACTCTCTCTAGTGCTCAGCTCTCTCTTAAGCTCTTGCTCTCAAGCTCTCAGTCATGACATCAACTCAACCCCCTTGATCAGTTTAGACAATCACATTTGCTTAGTAAACTAGTACTTAACCACCAGTCCCTGAGGATCGATATTTTATTACTTGACAACACACCGTGCACTTGCGGTTTGCACACATCACGTGGCCACATCGACAGGGGTCATTGCCGAAATGAATCAGGACGACGTCCACATCAGTAGAATCCAGGCCCCTAGATCACTTCTAGGCGCTTGGAATGCAAGAAGTCATCCAGAGCCGTTAGCGGACCATTGCTAGATGGATCAACTTTGACAAGTCCAGACGTCCAGACTGCTTCCAGGCTCCCGAAAGGTGCCACATCAACAAATGGTCAGATTGAAGATGAAGGCTATAAATAGAGAACTGAAGCTTGAAGTTCAATACAACACACTCATTAAATTCATTGCTTTTCAATTCTTTCATTAGTCTTGTACTCAACCGCTGTAAAGGGCTTCTCCGCTTCCGACTTGTGTTCGAAGAAAGTGATTCTGGTGGAGCTTTTCATAGTCTTGGACTAGCAACTTCCTAGTTGCAAACTAAGTAAATTCGACGTCTTTCTTTTATGTTCAAGTTAGTTTTTAATTAATGTGTGTGTTCTTGCTAGTTTGTTAGCAAGAGAAATATCAATTTTAAAATTGCAGGTATGCTATTCACCCCTCCCCTCTAGCTACTCGAACAACTGCTCTATAAAATCTATGAATATATCAGATGGATGTAAAAACCGCCTTTCTTAACAGAGATTTCAAAGAGGAAATCTATATGGAGCAACTTGAAGGGTTTTCAGTGTTAGGGTAAGAAAATAAGGTTTGTACATGGAGCAACCTGAATGGGGATTCAAAGAGTTCTTTATGTTGAGAATTTAAAGCTTAATTTGTTAGTGCAATCAACCTCCAGGATTTTGATGTTTGACAATATATTTGTGTCTGGTCAAGTTTGACCAAGGGTTGATCCAAACATGACTTGATGTCTAAAAGTGAGAAGTTTAGTCAGGATAAGGTTAACTGGATGACTAGTAAAGAGAAGTGTAGTCATGTCAAGGTTGATCGAATGACTAGAAAAGGGAAAGTCAAGTCAGGTTAAGGTTGACTGGATGACTAGCAAAAGTCCAAGCAAATCAATGATGTACGGATGTTTGGAAGTGAGATGTCCAAGCAAATCAAGGTGATCGGATGCTTAGCAAAGAAATGTCCAGGTAGGTCAAAGATGACTGAATATCTAGAAAGTGACAAGTCCAAGCAAGTCAAGATGACCAGATGCTTGGCAAGGAGAAGTCTAGATAGGTCAAAAAAGACCGGATGTCTGGCAAGTCTAAGCAAGTCAAGGGTCAGTGCATGTTTTGCATAGGGAAATTCTATAGGATTAGAGAAGTGCTAGAGGGGGCTGAATAGCATGTGTCTCTTTTTCATATATTTTGAAAACTCAAGAATACACAACGAAAATAGAAATTAAATGAGCACAATGCTAACTCATTTTCTTTTTACTTGGTTCATAGTCCGGCGACTGTTAGTCCAAGGCTCTCGATTGTTGATCGCTTTCGTTGGGAAATCCACTAAACATTTGGTGATTACACAAGTATAAATAAGTGAATTAAAACAAACATTAATACCAACAAGAAAGAGTAAGGCTTTGGCCTCAATGTCGGAGTAGCATTTCAGCGTCATAGAGAGACATTCAGAGCAATACGCAAGTACGAAAGTCATGGAGAATGATGTTGTGGAGTTGCTGGTCGAAGCCTCTTTTATTGACCTTTCCAAGCGTTGGATCCCTTCCAGGTGCCTCAATCAAGGCAGACGTGGCGAGGTCTCAGCGAAACTCTATCCGTCAAAACTTATCCTAGTCTAGGCGCTTGGATCCCTTATGTAGGATCGGTGCGCATCGATAGAGGTGGGGTGAATATCAACCATATTTTTTCTCGTGTTTCGTCATTCGATCTATCAGATTAGTACTTGTAGTGGAATAATAAATAACTGAAACACAAGACAAAATGACACGCGAGATTTACTTGGCTCCCAACCTTCTAAGGTCAGTACATCCAATGCCTAATCACGGGAGATGTCCGTCCGCTAGTGGTCTCCTTTCCATAACATTTTCGTAGGCGGAGAAACCCGTCTTACAGTTTAACAAGAACAAGAATAAAGAGTATAAATTAAAGCATAACTTGTAAATAGAGAGACAAACAAATGATAGTGACTGATCCGAAAGTCTTGAGCACAACGTACCCTTCCTAGAACTTCCCCAGTCGCAGAGCTTCGCCTTGTTGCCTTTTCTTTCGAGCATAGAGATAGAGTGTTAGGAGAACTTGTTGATCTTGAATGTAGAGCCTTTTTATCCTTTTATAGAGTTGAATCATATTCTTATCTGGATCAACTCTTATCTGGATGAAGTCATATCTAGATTAAGTCTTATCTTTATCCACATCATATGACTTATCCTTATCCTCATCCAAATCATAAACTTGAACTTGATCTTTTTTCAATCCGAGTTTGAACTAGAACCCAATCAATCAAACTCAATCGGTCTATTGATCCTTGAGATCGGTCTACCAAACTCATTCGGTCTACCGAACTAGCTTGAATCAGGTTCTACCCGAGTCAAGTCTGATTCACTCCGGACTTGATCTGGCTACGTCTAGTTTGCATCTATCTACTTCCTCAGTCTTGCTTCCAGCTCTAAGTTCCTGCAAGACAAGGATACAATAACAAATAAGCAACCTAAGCCTTAACTGTAGTCTGTTTGACCTATTAGGCTTACTTAAGCCTTACCCAGTAGGTCAAATCTACTAGGCTTACCTTCACTACCTAGGGCTCACTCCCCAAGATTTTTTTGCCAAGCATTCAGTCACCCTTGACCTTCTTGGACTTACCCTTGCCTAACCTCCAGTTAGGACTTGTCACTCGATAGACTTCTCACCACCTAAGATTCACTCCCCCAGGATTTTCACTGCCTAGCTTTACTCATTAGGACTTCCACCGCCTGGCTTCACTCACCAGCACCTTTACCGCCTAACTTCACTCACTAGGACTTTCACCTCCTAGCTTTACTCACCAGGGCCTAGTTTCACTCACTAGGACTTTTACTTCCTTGCTTCACTCACCAGGGCCTAGCTTCACTCACTAGGGTCTAGCTTCACTCACTAGGACTTTCTCTTGTCTAACCTCTAGTTAGAACTTCCTTTGCAAGTCATCTGGTCCTGACTAGACTTCTCCTTACTAATCATCTAGTTAACTTTGACCTAACTAGACTTCACTCACATCCAAACATCAGATCCTGTTTGGATCAACCCTTGGTCAAACTGACTAGACCTTGGTATATTGTCAAACATCAAAACCCTAGAGTTTGATTGTTATTATCTGGTATTCTCTACACCAACACCTTCTAGGGGCCTGGATGTTGATGGGCTTCGGCTAATCAGAGGCTACCATCTCATCCGGCCTTCGGGCTAGTCTTAGGGTCCCTGGATTCCTTCTAGGCGCCTAGAGATGCTTAGGATGCTTGGATCCCTTCCAGGCATCTGGATCAGCTTATTCCAAACTTTTCATTCATACTTTATAGAGTTAATATAGAACATAATAATATTAAAAAAAGATAGTTTGATCATCTTTGGACTGTCTAGTCTTGACTTTTGAGTTTCTAGTGAAACCCTAGGTCAGACCGATGCCTACTATTTTCTCTCGGGGAACGCGTCCTCACCTACGCCTCTCAGGAGAGATTACCTGTTGCCAAACATCCGGTCCTCCAAACCTATCTGTACTTTTTCTCAACATTCGATCTTGACCATCAGGACTTCCCGTTAGACGTTCGGTCCTCAACCCGTTTAGACTTCTACCTAGTGTGCTTGACCCCCAAGGCTTCCCGCCTAGTGTCCTCAACTCCTAGGACTTCTACCCGACATCCTTGATCTGCCAAGTCTTCTGTCCAGTCACTTTGACTAGGACTTCTGTCCAATCACCTTGACCAGAACTTCTTTGCCTAGTCCACACTGACTAGGACTTCCTTGCCCAATCCAACTGATCAGGACTTCTTTGCCACCCTCAACTAAGACTTTCTGATTGAGCTACCTGCACACTTGATCAACTTCATTAGACCACTTATCAGCTTAACTTTGAACCTTTGCAAACATCAAAACCAAGTTTGATTATCTGGTGCTCCCTCAACAACAAATTATGAAGGAGTGAACCCTAGGTGGTGAGAAGTCTTAGAGGAGTAAACTTTAAGCAAGAGATAAGCCTAATATGTCAAGTAAACTTATAGGATTAGACTTGTATGTTTGCTTGTGTTTTGCATGTTATTTTGCAAGAATCTGGAAGCAAAACAAAGAGCAAAAAAATGCAAGCAGACGAACATGGAACAAGTCTAGAGTGAACCGAACTTGACCCGTGTTGAACCGGACCCATACAGGTTCGGTCAAATGAATAATCGATTTGGTAGATCAAAAAATTGATTCGGTAGATCAAAAAGATTCGGTAGACTGATTGTTACATTCCACAAGTGCACGATTATCGTCAAGTAATAAAAGATTATTGATCCCACGAGGACTGAAAAATTGAGTACATGTCGAGTTAGCATAATAGGTTATCTAGAGAATCGTAGATTATCTAAATTGAGAGAAAGAGAGAGTATGAGAGAGAATCTAGAGCTCAGATCGCATGAGGGCAAGGGTGAAATCCAAAATTGGGGGATCAATCCTATGATTCCCCCCCCCCTCTAATTTTGGTTTCGCCACGATGATCATTGACATCATAAGTATTATTTACTTTCCTATCATTGTGTTTGTTCGCATGTAGGTGGTCTATCCTGGCCACGATGATCATTGACATCATAAGTATTGTTTACTTTCCTATCATTATGTTTGTTTGTATGTAGGTGGTCTATCCCAACTTACCAATATAGACTTTTGGAATTATACCAACGTGCCTACCCAAACGCGACACCTATTTTTGAGGCGACATTTTTAGTACGATCGCTTTCTCAAGGAGGCCCCTATCACGTAAACCTCATAGTCCCCTAGTTGCCCGCCTTTACTTTATGACATCAAATCGAGGTGAACCCATTATGCTCTGTGATAGCCAATGGATCTCCTTCTAGGGAAGAAATCTAATACCCCTCGTGACAAACCAACCTACTTTAATAACTGACTATCCACATCTTAGTTATCTATGGGTCGGAGATTTAGGTTCACCTTTCAGTCCTTTCCCTCGTCCTGTGAGATACGAAGGTGCAGGTAAGTGTCACAATCGTGTATGCACAATAGAGTCAGACCATGGAATAAACATAATATGCAATAGAGAAAGATAAACAATAACATAAATCGAATGTCAACAATTACATCAGACTACTCCCTAATCTTATAATCAAGATATCTACTCCATGTAGATGGAGTTACAACCAAGATACATGAATGAAAGCATCTACAAATCAAAACTGGAAGTAAAGAGAAGAGAAGGCTTATTGAGATGGTTGTCGATCTTTGGAAGGAACTCCAAGCTCCAATCGGTGGATGAATCACTTTTACGACTCTTGGGACAATGACTCTAGGGTTCCTTAAAATAGGAAAAACCCTCCTCTAGGGAAGCGGCAGAGGCCCTAGTCGATAAGCTAACAAGAGTTTCTTCCATTCTTTTATAGCTTCCCCTACCTAAATCATCAAGACGCCACCAAAATTAGGTTTTCACGGGTTCTACCCTTAACCAAACTTGTAGATCTTGAAATTACTTCAATTTGATAGGTAGTAGGCCCCATGACTCCACCTGAGCTAAAAGTTATGCTCGTTTAAAGTTTGGTCTGTTGTTGGGTCACCTCGGGACAGATTGACATGACCGTGCCTGTGAGGCACAGCCTGGTCATGCCCATCTCTGATGGAGAGGCACGGTTGGGCCGTGTTGAGCTCAAGACAACTTTATAGCTTCCAAATGGAGCACGGTCGTGCCTTGGAGGCATGACCTGCCTGTGTTGCCTTCGGGAGAGAAGAACAGTCGTGCCAGAAAGGCATAATCGGGTCATGGTGAGCTCGAGAGGTCTTTGTGCATGTTGGTTGTTGTTGCTCTTGTTTTCGCTTCGTTCTACATTTAACTTCAGCCATAGGAACACGCCCGTGTCATGAGACACAGTCAGAGCGTGTTTCTTGCTCCAACTCCATGTTATAAGGGTTTTATGCTCCACTTTTGCTCCGAAAATGCGTCCTCAACAAAAATAAGCAAAGAGCAGTTCTCTGAACTAAAAGAGTAAAAGTAATGAAAATAATAGAAAGGAGATGTACGTATGCAAAATATGCTCATGAAATGACACAAAATGTATGCAAAACTATACTAAAAACTATGCATGAAATACGCTCATAAAATACCCCCAAACTTAAACTTTTGTTTGTCCTCAAGCAAAACCTGTAATCTATATCTATATGTGTAAATGATGCATCATAATCCCTAGTGAATTAGTCTAGTCCTATCATGTAGTATCACTAATGAGCAAGATAACCAAATTGTCTTAATGTGGCCTAATTGAAAGTTCTTCATGCTCAGTGTAAAAGGTGGCTTAACCTTTTCAAGTGTCAATCTCCAATCCTAGTCAAGTCATCATCTAACTGTATTCCTAATACTTCTGGTGATAAGCACTTACCTATCACACACAAAGTTCATCCCCCCAAAAGTGTTATGCACTGTCTATACAAGATCTTAAAGGAATACTCGGTATCAAGAGAAACATGATAGATATTTCTCCAATAACCTAACTCAATCTCAAAGGGGTACTTTATCAGTTTTCACTCACAACAACTATTTTGTATCCCATATATATATATATATATATTTCAATGTGCAAAACTTTTAAGAAACTCTCTTTTCACACAAATTTTTTTCTCGCATTGTCTTTTTTTGGGATTTGATTTTTCCCAATGAGTACTATGATCCGAATTTATCTAGTAACCAAAATATAGTTGAGGGCCTAGAAAATAAGAGTACTAGTCCAATTCTATGAATCATGATTATTTTCAAATATATCACTATCAAAATTAAGTGTAAAGAGATCTTAAATAACTAGGGTAACACTAAAAACTCATACGGCAAAAACATACTCAAGTTATGCTACTATTGATAGAAGAAAATAGATCACTAAGCATACTATCATAACAACATAAAAATCTAGAGTCTATCGTGCTAATGTCGTGTTATAAGGAACAAACAAATAATGTATGATGACATGGTAAACATGATATGATGCCACAAAAAAATGACAAAACCAACAAAACTAAACTAAATACTAACAAACTAACTAAACCAAAACCCCCCAAGACTTGAATAAAATATTGTCCTCAATGATAAAATTAAAAATTACTATGGAGGGGGATGAAAAAGAGGGAAGTTAGGGAGGTTATCAAGTGATTCATGTCAAGCATATAAGTTATTCCACCATCGGCGTTACTCCTCCATCTAGCAGTAGTGCTCCTCTCTAATCGAGGAGAGGGTAATCATCATCTCTAAAAAATCATACACCGAATGCCTTGCAAAAGAACTAGCAAAAGAAAGAAAAGAATGTCTAGGTGTGACAACTCGTGTGGATGGGTGAGTTGGGTGCTCAGGAGATGAGGTAAATGGTCTTTAAGAAGCCACTAGTAAAAAATCACCATCCCTAATAATCATGTGTATAGCAATGCAATCCTCCATTTCCATTCTAGAGCTACCTCTAGCTTCCTCAAGTCATAATCAAGGGTTCGGGTTATGGTGGTGATTATTCCATAAATGACAATATTCCTCGATTACAAGGTAATTTAAAATCAAATCAAATTCCTCTAAGGTCATATGATGATCATTTTTAAACAAACGAAAAGTAATTCGACCTTCTTAACATCTTTTACCTTGCAAAATATTAACTTCCACCGAATTCAAGAATTTAAGGGTAATCCTAAGATAAGTTGGATACATCATATTCATCAATTTGTTCCATCCTACTCGACTTATCATTTAATCAATATCATCCTTAAGGCCTAGACTAGTCAAAACATGATCGTCGTCTAAATACCGAATATTGACAATTTTTCTCATAGCAAGTATATCATGATGAGTTCCATGATTAGCAATCCCAAAAATAATAAAGCCAAAGGGGTTAGAATCATTACCCTTATCGTGTGTTTTGTGCTTGCCTTTGTTGTGCGAACTTGAGCCCTTCCTATGTCGTTTGAGTATCTTTATCCTAAATAAAGTTCTTCCGAGATTCAAAAAGGTCTTGTAAATAGAATTTTACAGGTCTAAAACTGAGTCATTACATATTGAATCTAGTACTAAATCATAGACCTTCGAAAGATCTTTGATTTAAGTGGTTGTATGCCCCGTAAATCATCCCGGATCAAAAGTTATGGTCATTTGAAAAATTATCTACAGTAAGACATGGTTGTGCCAAGGAGACACGATCGTGCCTGGAAGACATAGTCGTGGCTGGGAGGCATGGCCTGACTGTGCTTAAATCTATTTGTGCAGACATGGCCATGCTTGGGGGCATGACTAGCCCATGTTGCTTGCTGTTTTTGATGTTTTTGCGATCAGAATGTGGCACGACCATGGTTCTTGACACGACCCACCCGTGTGCATCATTGGAAAGCTCCCCACACCCATGGCGGTTGCCACAACCAGTTCATGGATCGCTCTAGTCTTGAAACAAAACAAAAAGTAAGAACTACAAAACAAAAGAAAAACTTAAATGAAAACAAAGAAAGAAACTTAGATTGTCTCCCAAGATGCACTTGTTTATGGTCATTAGCTTGACCCCTGTTATATTCAATCGGGAGCACATGGTTTGAGGTGGTCACGCCTCCCTTTTCTCTTATTAAGTTCATCAATGGAGTATCTTTTAAACCTCGCTCATGCCAGAGCAAGATACATTCAGACTTTCTTACCAAGGGCTCTTGTCCTTGCATAAGATTTTCTTGATCTCAATAGCTTGCCATGTCTCTTAAATCTTGCTCATGGAGGAGAAAGATACTTATTAGCTTCAACTCTTAGTCCGTTATCGAATATGTTCATCTTCAAATGGTCGTCATGAGGTCATCCATGTGATTGCTATGAAAAATTTGTCCTACCACAAACATTCTCGAGAAAAGGTTGGTGAGTAGCCTTGGATAGATCAAATAAAATTTTACCTTCACCAATTACCAAAGGGAGTATAACGTTAATCACAATCTCAATTGTGGATAGGGAAGGTTCTTCTGGATCCTTGAGTATTGGAGGTACTTGAATTAGAGTAGTGCACTTATTTGTCAAAGTCTCAAGTTCATGTTTCACAAGCTCGTCTTCATGTGATAACTGAGTGGCCTCCAACTCTTTGTTTCTGGTGTCGTCTTCATTATCCTCGCTCATCTTTGGCTCTTCCCAAGCTAAAGGTAGCGTTGAAGATCTAGAGTATGATGAAGTTATTTCATCAAACTTTATGATGAGGTTATCTAATTTTGTTTCCAAATTGTGTAACCTATTGTAGTTTTCAGTTGTATGACATATTACTTCACAAGCCTCATAATAAAGTTGTTTTTGTCGCCACTGATTGTAGTCAGGGAGGAAATCCCATTTTTCCCCATGGACTCCATGTGCAGGGTTAATTAGTAGGGGACAATTATCGACTACATGTCATGTTATACCACAAAGCTCACAATAACAATCAAAAAAATTCACAGCATTAATTTGATCAAACCATTGAGTTCGAGCGTCCATCTTGCTTATAAAGAAAAAAATTCCACTTGAAAAAAAGGTCAGAAAATGCAGAAAAGCAATGAAATAGGAAAGAAGAAAAGAAGGAAAGTGAGAAATTGCAAAGAAGAAAATAAATCTAGATTAAACAAATCATGACTCAATCAATATCAATTACGACAATCCCCGACAACAGTGCCAAAAATTTGATATGTTACATTCTGCAAATGCACGGTTGTCATCAAGTAATAAAAGATTATCGATCCCAAGAGGACTAAAAAATCGAGTACTGCTCGAGTTAGTGAAATAGGTTATCTAGAGAATCATAAATTGTCTAAATTGAGAGAAAGAGAGAGTGTGTGAGAGAGAATCTAGAGCTCATATCACAAGAGAGCAAGGGTGAAATCCGAAATTAAAGGAACGATCCTACGATTTTGATTTCGCCATGATGATCGTTGGCATCATAAGTATTATTTACTTTTCTATCACTATGTTTGTTCGCATGTAGGTGGTCTATCTCGACTTACCAATATAGACTTTTGGAATTATACTGGCGTGCCTATCATGACACCTACTTTCGAGGCGACATTGCTATTACAATCGCTTTCTCAAAGAGACCCCTATCACGAGAACCCCACAGTCCCCTAGTTGTCTGCCTTTACTTCATGACGCTGAATCGGGGTAAACTCATTATTCTCTATGATAGCGAATGAATCCCCTTCTAGGGAAGCAATCCAATACCCCTTGTGACTTACCAGCCTACTTTCGTGACCCCCTCTTCACGTCTCGATTATCTATGGGTCAAAGATTTGGGTTCACCTTTTAGTCCTTCCCCGTATCCCGTGAGATACGAAGGTACAGGTCAGTGTCACAATCATATGTGCACAATAGAACTGGATCATGAAATAAACACATCATGCAATAGAGAAAGTTAAACAATAACATAAATTGAATATCAACAATTACATCGGACTACTCCCTAATCCTAGAATCAAGAGATCTACTCCATGGAGATGGAGTTACAACCAAGATACATGAATGAAATCATCTACAGATCAAAACTAGAAGTAAAGAGAAGAGAAGACTTATCGAGATGGTTGCCGATCTTTGGAAGAAACTCCTATTGGTGCAGTTTGCACTAATAGTCTAACCTTAGGTTTTGATGTATGACAACAGGTTAAAGTTAGACTATTATTGTTTAACAAGTTGAGCTGAGTGTGCAGGATTAACTAACTTGATGGATCTAAAGGGCCAGAAACCAGGCTGAAGTCCAAATGTGTGATTCTAGCAGGAAGTCCAGCTGGGTCAGAGAGGACCAGACAGTTGGCGGGAAGTCCAGTCGGGTCAGAGAGGACCAGACGATTGGCTGAAGTCCGGATGTGCGATTCCGGCAGGAAGACCTGGTGGGTCAGAGATCAGACGTCGA
>JBBUKS010000100.1:4913632-4924778 GCA_038050645.1 Hedychium gardnerianum
TTCTCCTCCTTATCTTTGAATCCTACAAAAGAAGATTAGACAAGAAAAATTCAAGTAGGGGTTAGTTAAACTAAAAACTATGAAATAATAGAAAAATGAAAATGAAAATAAGAAAGAACTTGGGTTGCCTCCCAAGAAGTGCTTGTTTTTGGTCATTAGCTCGACTCCATTTGAGTTCTAATTGGGAGCACATGCTTTGAGGTAGTTGCACTCTCCTTATTAGGTTCTCCAACGAGGTATCTTCTAAATCTCGCTCATAGAGGAGTAAGATATTTCAAAATCCTTTTACCAAGGGTTCTTAGTCTCTTAATAAATTCGCTCATCATCAAAGGTTCGTCATGAGATCGTCCATGTGATTCCTGTGCAAAATATGTCCTTCCACCAACATGCTCGAAAAAGAATTGATTAATAGCTTTAGATATATCAAATGAAAATTTACCATTACCAATCACCGAAGAGAGTAAATCATCGAACATGGTTGCATATGTAGATAAGAAAAGCTCTAGCTAAGGTGGTGGTACCACTAAAATAGGTGATTTTTGGGACTTTGTCTCTAATGCACAAGTCCCTACACTTTCATAAACAACAAATTTATTTCCTGCAACATCCATATTGTCAAATGATTGTGTGACCAAAGGAAGTCATTCTTGGGTCATTGCTTCCACAGTACAATTCTCTATACTTACATTCACAACATCATCATATGCATGACATTATATCAACATCAATAACAATAGGATTATCAACAACATTGGAAGACAACTAAATCTTCTTCTTCAAATGATGCCTTTGTGCCTTCATCATCTTCGTCCCAATTGTTTTGAGTTTAAAAAAAAAAATTCATCATTTTTGAATCTTTGAGATTTGGAGGTATTTGAATTAGAGTAGTGCACTCCTTTGTCAAAGTCTCATTTTCATATTCCTCAAGCTCGTCTTCATTATTTTCACTCATCCTAGATTCGTCCTAAGTTGTGAGTTGAACTGACATTCCAGCACATGATGAATTTATGTTAATGCACTTAACATTCATTTGCTTGATTTACTCATGTTTTTGAGCTTGTGAGGCTTGGAAGTTTTATGCCATTTTCAATATTCTGACCATTTGGGATGAAAATTGAACTTTCATAGATTATCCATGTTTGTTGTGTCCCTGATTGTGGCTAAAATTTTTTTAAGGGTTCCTCCAACCGAGGCTTTGAGTGTGCGAATATGATGAGGTCATTACATCAAACTTTTTACTGAGATTATCCAATGATGTTTCCAAATTGCGTATCCTGATGCAGTTGTCGATTGTATGACTTGTTTCTTCACAAACTTCACAATAATATTGTTTCGGCCACTGATTGTAGTTGGGGAAGACACCCCATTTTTCTCCATGTATTATATGTGAATGATCAAACAGTATTGAGCAATTATCATTCACATGATCTATTGCACAACAAATTTCACAATAAATATTAGTGGAATTCATAGTAGTAATTTGGTCGAACCTTTGAATTAGAGCATCTATCTTTGCTCTCAAGGAAAACATGTCCATCAGAAAGTAAACAGTAAGAAAAGGATAGACATGTAGTAGTACAAATCTAAAATGAAAGAAAATTACAAAAAAAGAAAAAATCTAGATTAACTAAATTGCTAGTCAACTAATATTAATCGAAAATAGTTCTCAGCAATAGCGCCAAAAACTTGTTCGTCTCACCGCAAGTACATAGTAAAGCCGTCAAGTAATAAAATATCAATCCATAGGGACTGTTGATTAAACACTAGTCAAGTTAGCAAAGGAAGTTATCTAGACAATCAAAGTTGGTTAAAATCACGAATGAGAGCTTGAGTGCAAGAGCTTAAGAGAGAGTTGAGAGAGAGAGAGAGAGAGTGAGAGAGCAAGAGTGAGTGAGAGAGAGACTTGAGAGGGGGTGAGCTTAGGGAGACACATTCTAGGATTTTGATTTCATTATGATGCTAGTTAATGTCCCTACTATATGTTCACCTCCTTACCCTCTATGTTTATGATCTTGTAGGGATCCTAATCAAATTACTAGTATGACCATGCAAAGATAACATCGGAGTGTTTACACCATTTTCTTCCAATGTTATTAAGTAGAAGAGGCAACATAGAAAGTCCAATTAAAGGTATACCCTCTGTCACTAAGGGCTCCCCGGTCATACAGTCTAGATTACACAAGTCACTTCCTAATATTGAAATAGTGAAAACCCATAAAATCTAATTAGCTAATCCCTTATGATAAATTGACCCCATTTCAAGGCGATGATTTTAGAAAGTCCGATTAAAGGTATACCCTCTGTGACGAAGGGCTCTCCGATCATACAATTCAAAGCACCTCTCCTACATAGTGACCAATCCTTCATATCCACATGCATTGACCACACACACATTACATCAAATACATACTAGGCACAATACACATGTAACAAGTCATAAACACTTCATAATATAAGGAAATTGACATATCCATAGTTCATACATCAACATCATATCATAATTACTTCCTACATCTTATAATTCGGAGATTACTCCATGAAGAAGAAATAACAATCCAAAGACACAAATAATAACATTCTTACCATCCAAAACTTGAGAATGAAGGAGAAGAAATGCTTATCAAGGAGATTTTCGGTGTCTTCAGGATGTTTCCTTGCTCCAAAGGTGGATGGATCGTCGAGATGGATGAAGATGGTACCTCTAAGGTTTCCCCCTAAGGGGAGAACCCTCTCTCAAGGAAGGAGGAGGAGCCCCAAACCAAAGATGAGTCAAAACAAGGGTTTCTTGACCCTTTTATAGGTCCCAACCTTGGGATAATGCCACACGGTCGTTCTTGGGAGGCACGATCGTGCCGTGGCATTGTCCAAGTAAAAGACATGGTCATGCCAAATGGCACGACCTGGCTGTGGGGAATAGGCTGAATGTAGACATGACCGTGGGAGGTTCTGGCACAGTTGATGGCACGGTTTGGTGGAGCACGACCGTACCTTTGGGAATGGCCTAGCCATGAGAGGCAACTTAAAGCTTGGCACAGCCGGACCATGGTTCTTCCTGGAATAACTTTGGACTTGGCTAAAAACTCACGGTCATGCCTCCTGGGGAACGACCTTGTCGTTAGGTATGCTGGGATGCCCTCTGAAAAGGCACGGTCGTTCCTTGGAGGCCTGATCGAGCCGTGTTGCTTGCCTTGAGTCTTTGAGGGCACAACCATGTATTGGCAAGTGAAGGCACGACTGTGCCTTGAATATGCATGGTCGTGCCTTGAAGTGGCAAGACCATGCTTGCTGAGTTTTGCTCTCAACCTTTCTTTAATGTTCATTTTGCTCCATAATCCATCCTGTTAATCAAAATACAAAAGAGTAAATCCACGAACCAAAGGAATAAAAACATGACAATATAATAAAATAGGGTGAGATAATGTAGATAATAGTTAATGAAATATAAGTAGATGTGTAACAAATGATGCCTAAAAATATATATAATCTACGCACATCATGGGTTTATCCCAATTTGATGTAATAGAGTATAGGCGATAATCTAGATGAAGATGAACCATGAAACCCTAGTGACAGGGGTAATCCAGTGAAGCTGACTTCTAGCATTATCGCCTTACAAAGAGGCGTCAAGTTTAGGTAAGCACGACGGTATATTTCTCCCAAATCCGTATTGGTAATTTGGATACGACACCTTACATGCAAATATACATAGAGATAGAAAAGTAAATAATACTTAGGATGTCAAGAACCATCGTAGAGAAATCAAAGTCCTAAATCCATTTCCCCAATTGAGACTTCCTTCTCAACCATTCGATTGCTCTTAACCCTCTCTCTCAACTTCTCTCAGCTCTTAATCTCTCTCTCTTGTTCTTAATCTCTCTCTCTTGTTCTCATAAACTCAACCAATTTTTCATCGTCTAGTTAACTAGTGTTGCAAGTTCAATAAGTGCTTAATCCATAGTTCCTATGGGATCGATATTTTTATTACTTGATGACAACCATACACTTGCTAAAATCATACAACATCTATCACATGGAAGATTTTTTCCCCCTCAAAAGTGCTATGCACCATCTACACAAGGTCTCAAAGAATTTCTCGGTATTAAGAGAAACATAATAATTTTTTTCGAAGTTACATAACTCGGTCTCAAAAGGGTACCTCTTATTATTTTCCACTCATGATAACTTTATTTTTTCATGCTTATTTTATTCTGTTTTTGCAAAGTGCTTGCAAAGTGCAATACTTGATTTTTTTTTCTGGGATTTTGATTTTTCCAAATGAGTACCATGATCCGAGCTTATTCAATAACTAAAATGCAGTTGAGGGGTTACATAGGAAACAAAAGCACTATACCAATTCTACGAATCATGACTATTTTTGGATATATCGACTATCAAAGTAAAATATAAGTGTAAAGAGATCCTAAACAACTAGGTCAACACCCAAGCTCTTACGGTAAAAGTATTCCTCACTTTATGCTATTAGAGATAGAAGAAAATAGCTCACCAAGAATACTAGCATACTTATCATATCAACATAAAAATCTAGAATCAACATGCTAGTGTAGTGCTATAAGGAATAAGCAAACAAATGCATGAATGAATGATATGCAAACATGATTTATTAATCACAAGAAGAGAAAAATTTACGATGCAAAAAGAAACATAACAAAACTAAGCTAAAGTCTAACAAAACTATCCTAACTAACCATCTGAAACCTCCCCTAGACTTGAACTTTTCATTATCCTCAATGATTACAAAATATATTATGGAGGAGGTGGGTAAAAGAGGGAAGTTACCAAGTGATGCGTGCCAATCGTATAAGCCATTCCACTACTAGTGTTACTCCTCCATTTAGCAATCGCGCTTCTTTCTAATGGCGGTGAGGGTAATCATCATCTCTAAAAAATCATATACTGAATGTCCTGCAAAAGAACTAACAAAAGAAAGCAAAGAACGTCTATGTGTGGCAACTCGTGTGGATGGGTGAGTTGAGTAGTCAAGAGATGGGGTAAATGGTCCTTAAGAAGATGGTAGTAAAAGTCACCATCCCTAACAATCATATGTATAATAACGTAATCTTCCATATCCAACCTCAAGCTAGCTCTTGCTTCCACAAGTCCTAATCAAATCATAATCAAGGGCTCAGACTATGGATGTAATGAATCCTCAAATGACAATATTCTTCAATTACAAGGTAATTTAAAAGTCAAATTCAAATACCTCTAAGGTCATATGATGATCAATGTTAAACAATCGAAAAGTAATTCGACCTTCTTGACATCCTATACCTTGTAAAATATTAACTTCCATTGAATTCAAAATTTTCAAGGGTAATCCTAAGTTAAGTAAGATACGACATCTTCATCAACTCATTCCATCCTACTTGACTTATCCTTCAATCAATATCATCCCTAGGGTTAAGACCCGTCAAAACATGTTCGTCTATATATAGAGTATTGACAATTTTCATCATAACAAGTTCTATGATTAGTAATCTCAAAGAAAATAATGCCAAATGGGTTAGAATGATTACCCTTGTTGTGTTCTTTGTATTTTCCTTTGTTGTATGAGTTTGAGCCCTTCCTACATCGTTTGAACATCTTTATCCTAAATAAGGTTCTTATGGGCTTCTTAAAGGTCTCTTAAATGGTATTTTTGGTTTTGAAACTGGGTCATTACACTTTTAATTTTGTACCAAATCATAGATCTTCGAAAGATCTTCGATTTGAGTGGTTGTATGCCTCGTATATAATCCCGGATTAGAAGTTATAGCCATTTTAAAATTGGTTTGTAGTGAGACACGGTCGTGCATAAAAGACACGACTTGACCGTGTTTAACTCTATTGTGCGAAAACACCCGTGTTGCTTGCTTTTTTGACACTTTTGTGGCCAAAAGTGTCTCATCCGTGGTTCTCGACACAGTCTACCCGTACACATCACTGGGAAGCTCTCCACGCCCATGGTGGTTGCCACAGCCAACTCATGAATCCCTCTATCCCTGAAATTAAAAAAAAATAAAAAAGTTAAGACAATGAAATGAAAGGAAAACAAAAACAAAGAAAGAAATTTGGGTTGCCTCCCAAGAAGTGCTTGTTTATGGTCATAAGCTTGACCCCTATTATTCTTAATTGGGAGCACATGGTTAAAGGAGGTTGAGTTCCCTCTTCTCCCAATGAGCTCCTTAAGGGAGTATCTCTTGAATTTTGCATGTGCTGGAACAAGATACTTCCTTAGTTTGTTGCATCTAGCTCTTGGTCCTTTATCAAAGACTCTTAACTTCAAAGGGTCATCCAAAGGTCGTCCATATAACTCTTCTTTTTCCTCATGATGTGACCACCGCACCCTACAACCTTCATCCTCAACAAAAATTTTATTAGTAGCCTTAGATACTTCAAATGAAATTTTACTTTCTTCAATCGCCGAAGGGAGTTTATGATTTATAGTTTGGATTACGGCTTCAGCGGTGACTAAGGAAGGCTCTTTTGGATCCTTGAATATTGGAGATAAATGAATTAAAGCACTGCACTCCTTTGTCAAGGTCTCCATTTCAAATTCTTCAGGTTCCTCTTCGTGTGATATATGAGTGAGTTTCAATTCTTTGCTTCTTGTGGTGTCTTTATTATCATCGCTCATCATACACTCTTCCCAAGATGAAAGTAGAGTTGAACATTTGGCTAGACGAGAGGCTATTTTATTAGTCATAGCTCTTGTGTGCTTGACTTCCTTGCTCATCTGAGCTTGTAAGGTGATGAAGCTTTCCATCTTTTGCTCAATTCTATCAAGATGAGAAGGTATTTGAACTCCATTAACATCCTCGCTTGTTTGGGATAGCTTGTCCATGAAACCTTGTATCATCTTTTTCATTCTATCTAGTTTGGATAAAGATTAAGCTTCTGTAGCTTGTCCATAGTTGCCTTGTCCTCCTTGTCCCTGATTGTGTCTATAAAAATTTCCGCCAACCAGGGCTACAAGTGTGCGAATATGGATCGCCTTGTGGCAGTTGGTTATAGTTGGGGAAGATATCCCATTTTTCTCCATGTATTCTTTGTGAAAGGTCAAATAGTATTAGGAAATTATCGTTCGCATGACCTATTGAACCAAAACTTTCACAATAGACATTAGAAAAATCACAATATCAAATTGGTTGAACCATTGGGTTTGAGCATCTATCTTTCTTAAAAAAAATTCCCCTTAAAAAGGAGAGGTCAGAATGGCAGAAAAGAGATGCTCTAGTAAAGAAAAAAAAAAGAAAGAGAGTGCAGAATTGCAAAGAAAGAAAGAAATCTAGATTAACTAAATCACTAATCAATCAATGTTAATCGAAATAATCTCTGACAACGACATCAAAAACTTGTTGTGATGAAACCACAAGTGCACGATTGCCATCAAGTAATAAAAATATCGATCCCACAGGGACTGTGGATTAAGCACTGATTGGTTTCGCAAGGCTAGTTATCTAGATAATTGAAACTTGTGAGTTCACAAGAATGAGAGAGAGAAAACTGAGTTGAGAGAAGGAGAGCAAGTCTAGAGAAGCCAAGAGAAGAGAGAGAGAGCAATTTGGAAGTTGGGCGAGAGATTGGTTTTGGGGAACGATTCTAGGATTTTGGTTTTGCTACGATGGTTTTTGGCATCCCAAGTATTGTTACTTTCCTACCTCTATGTTCATTCACAAGTAGGGTATCCAATCCAAATTATCAATTCGAAATTATGAGAATTGTACTCGAGTATTTACCCAAACTTGATGCATTATAGTAAGACAATGGTACTAGAAGTCCGCTTTGCGGGATTACCCCTATCATTAGGGCTCCACAATTCATCTAGACTATCACCTATACTTTATGACATCAAATTGGGGCAAATCCATTAAGCCCTAAGATAGTTTTCCCTTCATGGGAATTCAGTCTACTTTCAAAGGAATCATGCTAGAATATCCGCTTCGCAAGATTACCCTTGTCACTAGGGCTCCATGGTATATCTAGATTATCCCATCTATAAGTGACTAATTTCTCATGTCCTTAAGCATTCACAAATAACATAACAAAATAGGAACAAGAAATAAACATGTCATTCAATAAAGTAACAAACAAATACTCAAGAACAATGTCAATAATTACATCGTAGCTACTTTCTAATCCTAGAATCTAGAAATCTTCTCCATTGAGAAGGGAATACAACCAAGAAACATTGAATTAAACATCTTATAACTCAAATCTGGAAGAAGGGAGAGAAGAAGATGCTTATCCACGAGATTCCGGCATCTTGGAGGTATTTCCGAGCTCCGATGGTGGATGTATCGTCCTAGTGACTGTGAAATGGTAGCTCTAGGGTTCCCTGGAAAGGGAAGAACCCCTCCTCCAGGGAAGGTGGCCATTGTCAAAATGGCAAGTGCTCGGCTAAATCGTTAAGTAATAAAAATATCGACCCACAGGGACTATTGATTAAACACTAGTCAAGTTTACAAAGCAAGTTATCTAGACGATCAAAAGTTGGTTGATCACGAATGAGAGCTTGAAAGAAAGAGCTTAAGAGAGGAAGAGAGAGAGTTGGTCAAGGGAAGACAAGTGGTTAAAGGGAGAAGTTGGAATTAGGGGAATGATTTTAGGATTTTGGTTTCACTATAATGCTAGTTAATGTCCCTAGTTTATGTTCACCTCCTTACCCTTCATGTTTATGATCTTGTAGGAATTCTAACAAAATTACCGTTATAGATCCGTGAAAGTTACACCGAAGTGTTTACACCATTGTTCATTCAATGCTATTAAGTAGAAGAGGTAACATAGAAAGTTTGATTAAACGATTATTGAAACCATCCCTAGTTAATGATTGATAAGTTTGGACATCATTGATTTTGTAAGACTAGCACAGGTTATGCTCTTTGGCTTGTCCAAGCAGTCGCTCCTCACTAGCTGGAGACATTGGGATGTCGAGAGTTAAACGTGGATGCCAGTTAATGGTAACTAGTTCATTGGAGTGACCTGCAATGAGACTTCATATGATTCTCTATATATATATAGATATGTCAATAAAGATCTCATTGCATCTTAAGTGAGAGTTTCCTTTGACTTGAGGTATTTAAGTCATCTTGGTCATGGAGACTTATACTTTGACATCTTAAGCAAGCATCTCTGAGGAGGTGTGGACCCGGGATGATTGGGTATATGTCGAAGTGCCCAAAGGTGACTGGATAACCAACAAAAGATTATCACTCCTTATAAGGAGACGTATACCCTACAGTCGCTTGTCAGGATTATTACTCAAAGTTTTTGGCTAAAGCATTACATGTCAAGAGTACGGGACTCTTGGACACATGTCTGAGTAATTTGAATCCGCAGGACAAGGAACTAATACTTGGGCTAGGTGTGACATAGTCAGCCTAGTGAGGACTGATATATAGATCATATCTTGAACCAAGTGGATATAAGACTTTTCAGTCAATTGGGGATCATGATGTACTACTAGGTGTCACTTATGATCGTTCTATAATTAATGGTTAATTATTGACAACCAACATAACTAAGAACCTATAAGGTCACACTCACTATTAGTTTATCCGAAAGATTAAAATAAATTTAAGAATTTGATTCTCAAATCTAGAGAGACAAAGTTTGGTTGAACCAAACAAACGACAAATATAAAAAGATATTTATCAGAACAGAAGCGCGGATGGACCATGTCTTTTGAAGATGTGATGAACACTCTTTGGTTTAATAATGAACTAAATTGGTTTGGTTTGATCATTGAACCAGGTGGTTTGGTTTAGAACCAAACCAATAGCTTAATGAGTTAAGCTTTTGGTTAAGGCTTAATGGGTTGGGTTGGGCTTATGAGATGACTTGCTCCCCAAGTCATTAAGAAGAGATTATAAATACTCTCCTATAGGGATAGAATGAATAAGAGTTTTGGATTAAACCTAAAGCTTAGGCTTTTCTAAAAACCCTTCTCCTCCTCCTCTTCTTCTATTTGTCGCCGCCCAACACAAGGTGATCTTTTCTCCTTCTGTCGCCACCCTAGCCAACTCCGGCCGACCATCTCCTCTGGCCACCACCTCCTCTCTATTCAACAGCTCCTTGCTGTCCCAAGGATAACTAGAGTTGGGATCTCTAGACAAGAAGAGCTCCGCAGTGCCTGTTAACTATGACAAAATTTAATTAAGTTGTAAAAATATTTTATGTAACCCCATAAGAAATTTAGAAATTTTTAGAAATTTTCGGGGGTTAAAATGGAATCGTATGAAATTACTAGGGATTAAATGAAATGAATTTTATTTAAATTGGGGATGGATAATAACAACAAACCCTAAGTAATCCCTATTAAAGCCCAAGTGATCCCCAAAACCCGAGCAGCCACTCGACAAACCCCTCACTCGATTTCTTCTCTCTCTCGTGATCCCAAACCGAGCTCCGACTGCCGCACTCGACGATCTCAACGAAGCATCGGACCTCCCTCTCGATCGGAGCTCGTCCCAAGCTTTCTTCCCTTCACTCAAACCTCGCCGTCGCCGCCAATCTTCTCCTCTCTTCCTCATCGGAGGAGCAGCCGCCGGATTCCTTTGTCGAATTGGTGACCGGCCGATTGGAGAAGATCGTTGGAGTCCCTGATTCGAGTTGAGACTAGACACCACCTCTTCCTTTTGTCGGATCTGAACTCAGTCGAATCTAGGGCCTCCGGCGGGTCTGCTTGCCAGCCACCGAGGAGTTATCTTAGGAGGGGGGAGCTTTCGGTTAAGGTATGGCTGGGTTGGACAATTGATGCTGATTCTGGTCCAGTGAAGAAACTAATAGGTTGTATCCGATGTGTTTGCAGGAGGAGAGCTACTGTTCCGGCTACCTGCTAGTTTTCCGGCCACCAACAGTAAGTGGGTTAAGCTAATCTGATTTTGGGTTATACAATTGGATTCAATGTTGGAATTAGGGTTGATTGGAGTTGTTGTTGCTCTCAGCCTTGACTGATCCGGGCTGCCTGTTCTGATCGTGCTGCTCCGGCTGATCTTTTCGGCCACCACAGTGGGTAAGTGGTGGTGATATGTATAATTTAATTCTTAGAGGAATATGGATTGATGGAAATGTGGTTAAGAGAATTATTGTTGAATTTTAGGTGTTCATGCGAATTATGGTTGCCTTATATAGTAGATAATTTAATGGA
>JBBUKS010000100.1:4933983-4945180 GCA_038050645.1 Hedychium gardnerianum
CGTGTCTATACGTTGGTAAGATCATACCGTAGTATAGGATATCGAGTATCCTACCAAAACTATGTGGATTATTTAGGCTCGTGCATATACGTTAGTAAGACCATACTGTAGTGTAGGATATTGAGTATTCTACCAGAACTGTATCGATTATTTAGGCTCGTGCTTATACGTTAGTGAAATCAGACTATAGTGTAGCTTGTAGAGCTCTACACTTGGATGTGATTATTATTGCTTGTTTGCTTATTTTTATTTTATATGTCTTACATTAGGACGGTTCACGGGACCCATCCGTGATAGTATGTTGTTGCCCGCAGTCTGTAGTTAGATGGCTACCCTGTTGGTGCTAGAAGCATTAGCTAATCGAACCTATATTTTGATAGATGACAAAAGTTTAAAGTTAAGGTTTGTTGGTATCTAATGAATCTGACTAAGTGTGCAGGAAGCTCAAACAGAAAGTCCTAAGGAAACTTAGGCAAGGTGAAAGTCCTAGTTGAGACTAGGCAATGAAGTCCTGATCAAGGAGATTGGGCAATGAAGTCTTGGTCCGGGGGACTGGGCAGAAGTCTTGGCAGATAGAAGACACTGGGCTAAAGTCCTAGGGGTCGAGAACACTAGGCGGAAAGCCATGGGGGTTGAGGACACCATTTAGAAGTCTAGGCGGGTCGAGGATTGGACATCTAGTGTGAAGTCCCGGAGGTCAAGATCAGATGTTGAGCGAAAGTCTTAACAGGAGGTCCAAATGTTTGCAAACAAGTAAACTCTCTTGAGAGGAGTAGGTGAGGACGTATTCCCTATTGAGGGAATAGTATGCATCAGTTCAACCTAGGGTTTCACTGAAAACCCAAAAGTCAGAATCAGACAGTCCCGAGACTATCAACCTTACATATTGCATTCATATTATATCTTGTATATGCTAATTCTATGATGCAAAAGCTAAAGCCTGGAAACTGTTGATCCAGGCACTTGGAAGGGATCCAGGCGCCTCAATCCAAACTAGGCATCTCAATCATCTCGGCATACGACAAGGTGAGGTGGTAGCCGCCGGTTGGTCGACACACGTCAGCATCTAGGCGCCTCAAAGGGTTAAGGTGCCTGGAAGAGGATAAGCAACAATGAGTTCGGATCAGGATTAGATTCAACCCGATAGAGGCTCCTTAATGGTAATAGAGGCGCCAAAATGAACCTATAAAAGAAGGGTTCAACTAGCACCTTGAGAACAACTCACTAGACAACTTTCATACTTGCGTGCTACTCCAAAACCTGCTCTACAATGCCGAAATGTTTCTCTAGCAACCGACGCTCAAGCTTACTTCATTTTTTCAAGTTGTCGGTATATTTAGTTTTATATGCACTTTGTATTCAATATCTTTGTATTCGCTGATCTTATAGTGAATTGCCCATCGAAAGCACTCATACGGGTGCGGGCCTTGGACTAGCCATCGTCGAGTGGTGAACCAAGTAAAAATAAAGTCTTAGCATTGTCTTTTATTAATTCCACTACGTACTCGAGATTTCAAAAAATGTGAAAAAGCGACACGCGCTATTAACCCCCCTCCCCCCTCTAGCACTTTCTTTGATCCTACATAAAGAGATCCTAAAACTAGGCCAATTCTCAACTCTTCAAATAAAAACATAGCTCACTTCATGCTACTATGGATAGGAAAAAGTAAATCACTAAGCATACTAGCATATAAATCATAGCAGCATGAAAATCTAGAACAAGCATACTAGTATCTTGCTGTGAGGATCAAACAAATAGTGACATGATATATGATGCAACTAGAAAAACTTATTATGCAAAAAGAAATATTAACAAAAACTAACTGATAACCCAACATATATACATCCCCCAAACTTAAACCTTTTATTATCCTAATGAAAACTAATGTGGATGAGGTTTGAAGTGAGAGAAGTTAACAAGTGATTTGCGCCAAGCGTCTAAGTCATTTCTTTGCCTACATCACTCCTCTATCTAATAGTTGCACTCCTCCTCATATCTGAATTCTACAAAAAGAAGATTAGATAAGAAAAATCAAGTAGAGAGATTGGGTTAAGGAAAAAAGGAAAGAAAAAAAAAGAGGAAGTGCTTGTTTTCGGTCATAAGCTCGACCCCTTATCAAAAGATAGTGCCACTAAAGGTAGTGATTTGGGGCTTTGCTTTCTCAACACAAGTCCCTACACTTCCATCATCAATAAATTTGATTCCTACAGTGTTCATGATGTCAAATGGCTGTGCGACCAAAGGAAGTGATATTTGGGGCATTGCTTCCATAGCATAAATCCCTACACTTCCATCCACATCATCACAATCATCATCAAAAAATTCAATAATATTGGCAACATATGCAGTAGCCTCCGTGGTCACATCCAGAAATTTACAAGCAACCACATCATCACAATCATCATCAGAAAATTCAATAATACTGGCAACATGTGCATCCTCAGTGGTCACATCTAGAAATTTACAAGCAACCACATCATCATCACAGAATTTGTCAAATTCTTCATTTTCTTGGCTTTTGCTAGCCTTTGTGGATAAGGGACTAGTGGTACATAGGTCCTTAATAGACACATTGGATTGGATTCATCTTTTTTCTCCTTAGATTCCTTTTGAGTATGTGACGGAGGTTCCAATTGCTCGACTAGCTTTGGTTTTACCAACCGTTGAGAGATGGTGCAAGCGGTCTATACACCCTTGCTAAAGTGGTGGTGATCAATTCTTTTGGGAGATCTGACTTCTCAATATCCAATCCACCATTAGTGTTACTACCTTTCTCTTGCACTTCTTTAGGAATTCTTTCACTCCTCAACTCAATAGCATTTATTCAGGTTGGGAAGGATGACTCAAGTGAAATTCAATTCAGAGCTTCAAAACCTTATACAACCCATCCCTCTATCTTATCATCTAGTTGCTTGCATCTTTCATTATGTGACTTAATGATGCTCTCTATTGAATTTTCAGAATTCTTGAGTGGTTGCAACAACTCTTGTTTGACATTCACATTTGCATCCATGGCTCGTACTTCTGGGATTCTTGAGGAAAATGTAATCCAATTTTCATTTGACCACTCATGGAGGTTCAATGCCACTTGATCAATTAAGTCATATGCTTCATTCAAACTTTTGTTCATCAAAGAACCTCCTGCAGCTGAATCCAAAAATATCTTATTTGAGAAAGAAATTCCCATATAGAATATATGCACAGTTAGCCACTTTTCCAACCCATGATGAGGACACTACTACAATAAACCTTTAAATCTCTCCCATGCTTCGAATAGTGATTCTCTATCTATTTGCGTAAAGTTCATGATTTGATTTTTCATATATGTTGTCCAACTTGGAGGGAAAATGTAATTCAAAAATCATTGCTCCAGTTGTTCCCATCTTGTTATGCTTTGTTAAGGGAGAAAATACAACCAAGTCCTTGCTCTATCTTTGATACTAAATGGAAATGCCAACAACCGAATAGCATTAGCAGAGACTCCTTCACAATTCACCATATTGCAATATTCTTGAAATATCTCAAGGTGTAAGTATGTATTTTCTGAATTTGCTTCTCCAAATTGGTGAACTTGTATTATGAAAATTAATTCTGGGTCAATTTGGAAGTTGTCAACATCAATTTGAGGTAAAACAATAGGAGATCTCACTCTTACAGTTATGAGTGTGAAAAATTCTCTCAAAGGCCTATTTGTCATGTTAATGTTCATTGCAATACCTTCAAAACAGAATTATTAGAAAAACAAAAAATACAAAATTTAAATTGAAGGAAGTGTTATGAAAAGAAAATTAATGCAAAAATTGAAAAAGAAAGAAGTCTAGTCCAATCAATTCATAGTTTAACTAATATTAATCCAAAACCAGTCCCCAGCTAAGGTGTCAAAAACTTGATGTGAAAAATCACAAGTGCATGATTTTGTCGTCAATTAATAAAATATCGATTCTCAATGACTGGTGGTTAAGTACTAGTTTATTAAGTCAATGTGATTGTCTAGACTGATCGAGGAGGTTGAGTTGGTGTCACGAATGAGAGCTTGAGAGCAAGAGCTTAAGAGAGAGTTAAGCACTAGAGAGAGTTGAGAGAGAGAGAGAAAAAGAGAGCAAGATCACTGAGAGAAGTTGGCTTAGGAGAAATGATTCTAGGATTTCAATTTCACTATGATGTTATTTAATCTCCCTAGTATATGTTCACCTCCTTATCCTCCATGTTTATGACCTTATAAGGATCCTAACCAAATTATCAGTATAGATCCGTGAAGGTTACACCGGAGTGTTTACAACATTGTTCATTCAATGTTATTAAGTAGAAGAGGTAACATAGAAAGTCTGGTTAAAGGATTATCCTATGTCACTAAAGGCTCCCGGTCTTACAGTTTAGATTACACAAGTCAATTCCTATCATTAAATTGGTGTAAACCCAATAAACACTAATTAGTTAATCCCTTCCAGAGAATTGGTCACCATTTTAAGGCGATGACCCTAGAAAGTCTGGTTAAAAGATTACCCTCTATCACTAAGGGCTCCCCGGGCATACAATCTAGAGCCTCTCCTCTACATGGTTACCAATCCTTCACATCCACATGCATTCACAACACACACATTTTATCAAACACTAATAAGGCACAACACACATGGAACAAGTCATAAGCATATCCTTGAACAAGGAAATGACCATATACTTAGTTCACACATCAACAATCAAATCACAATTACTTCCTACATCCTAGAATTTGGAGGACTACTCCATAGCAATGAACAAACAACCAAAAGACATGAAGAATAACATTCTACAACTCAATACACAGAGAAGAGAGAAGAGAATGCTTATCAATGTGATGTCGATATCTTTGGGAGAGTCTCCTTGCTCCGGAGGTGGACGAATCATCTTAATGGATGAAGAAGGATGCTCTAGGGTTTCCCCTAGAAGGGGAAAACCCTCTCCCAAGAAGGGGGCAGAGCCCCCCGGTCCAAAATTCCTCCTTCAGATCTAAAATGCACCATTTATACTAAATTTCTAGGTGCCTAACATGGGTCATGCTTGTCGGCATGACCCCCCCCTATGTCCAACGCTGTGGCTGCTGGCGAGAAGCAGCATGGGTCGTCCCACCTGGCACGTCTTGTGCCACCTAGCACGGCCCGTCCATGGAAGAGATATAAAGTTTTACAAGTCTTTGGCATGGCCCGTGCCAAATGCCATGGGCCCCCTGTGTCGCTCGCTAGAACTGCTGTAAAATTGGGCACGACCCATGCCGACTGGCACGGGCTGCCCGTGGTGAAACTGGACGAGTCTACATTTTTGGCATGACCCATGCCAGCTGGCATGGCCTTGCTAGCTGACACGGGCGATCCATGACGAGTGCTGATAAGGCTTGAAGATTTAGCACGGGCTGTGTCGATCGTCATAACTCCCCCATGTGGAGCACTGTGAGCTTCAAATTCTTGGCACGACCCCACTAGTTTAGCCACAGGCCATGGCAACTATTTTTCTCTTGGAAAGTTGTTTTGAATCTCGTTTGACTTCTTTTGACACCCTATCAAAGAAAATACACAAGAACAGCTCTCCGAACTAGAAAAGTATCAAAATGAAGCATGAATAAGTGAAAACATGAAATAAACGTTCAATACATGGGATAAAATGTGTGCTAAACTATGATAAAAAAACCTATATGAAATGCACACATTAGTATGGAGGTGAACATGTACTAGGGACATAACTAACATCATAGTGAAACCAAAATCTTAAAATCATTCTCCCAATTACAACTTCTCCCTTTGACCCCTTGCCTTCCATTGACCACCTCTGCTCTAGGCCTTCTCTCTCTCTCCCTCTCTCTCTTAACTTCTTGCTCTCAAGGTCTCATTCGTGACTTCAAGAAACCTTCGATCATCTAGATAACTTGCTTTGCAAACTTGACTAGTGCTTAATCAACAATCCCTGTGAATCGATATTTTTATTAATTGACGACTTAGCCGTGCACTTGCGATTTTGACAACAAGTTTTTGGCATCGTTATCGGGGACTATTTTTGATTAACATTAGTTGAATAGTAATTTAGTTATTCTAGACCTTTTTTTTTTTTTAATAAATTCTATATTTTTCTTTTTTGCTAGATTTTTTCTACAATATGTCTATCCTTTTCTGACTATTTCCTTTCAGATAAACATGTTTTATTTGGATGCAAAGATTAATTCTCTAATTCAAAGGTTTAACCAAATTAATATTGTGAATTCTATTAATATCTATTGTGAAACTTGTGGTACAACAGGTCATGCGAATGATAATTGTCCAATATTATTTAACAGTTCACATAGAATACATGGAGAAAAATGGGGTGTCTTCCCCAGCTACAATTAGTGGCTAGAATAATATATTATTACGAGGATTGTGAAGTAATAGACCATACAATCGAAAACTAGATCAACATATGCAATTTGGAAACATCATTGGATAATCTCAACAAAGAGTTCGATGTAATGACCTCATCATATTCGCACACTTATAGCCCCGGTTGGAGGAACCCTCAAAAATTTTTTATCCACAATCAGGGACAAGACAACTATGGACAAGCTATGGAAGTTCAATCTTCATCCCAGCTAGATAGAATATTGAAAATAGAGGAAAGCTTCCAAACCTCACAAGCACAAATGCTTGAGGAAATCAAGCAAATGAATGCTAAGAGCATTGAAATAGACTCATTATGCACTAGAATGTCAACTTGACTCTTAGCTTGGGAGGAATCTAGGATGAGTGAAGTTAATGAAGATGAGCTTGAGGAACATGAAATTGAGACTTTGACAAAGGAGTGCACTACTCTAATTAAAATACCTCCAAATCTCAAAGATTCAGAAACTTTGATGATTTTTTTTTGAAACTCAAAACAACTAGGACGAAGAGGATGAAGGCACTAAGGCATCAATTGAAGAAAAAGATTTAGTTGTGTCTACCGATGTTGTTGATAATCATGTTGTTGATATTGATGTTGGTATATTTTGTTCTGCTTATGATGATGTTGTGGATGGAAGTGTAGGGACTTGTACTGTGGAAGCAATGACCCAAGAATCACTTCCTTTGGTTGCACAACCACTTGAAACTATGGACGTTGTAGGAATTGAATTTGTTGTTGTTGGAAGTGTAGAGACTTGTGTAATGGAGGCAAAGCCCCAAGAATCACCTCTTTTAGTGACACCACTGTAGGATCTAGTGCACGTGAGAGGGGGGTGAATCACGTGTTTAATTTTTTTTTCTTTTTATGGTTTTCAAAATCTTTCGAAAACTTCGAGTACGCAACGGAAAAATAGAAGAAAGGAAAGAAAACACACATTCGATTTATTTGGTTCGGAGCCTTAGTCGACTCCTACTCCAAGGCCCATGGCCCTTCGGATCGTATTGTTGGGAAATCCACTAATATCCACTTCCAGTATCCTCTGGAAGAGTGATACAATTACAGAATGAAGTTGGTGTAACAATCCTACACCAACTTAGGCAAGTAAGAAAAGTAAACAACCAAAAAAAACTTTGTTACCCAATACTTAGAATGATGATGATGTTGTCTTGAGTGTTGGTGAAGATCTCGGCGCAGAATGTTGCTTGAGCATGTTCTTTTGCGCAGAGAGTCAAGAGGAGCGTTCTGAATTATTTCGTCATTCTTTGAGCTTCGACACCCCTCTTTTTATAATGAAGGTGAACCTGATCTGATCCACTGATCTCGGGATCAATTTTCACTATTCAAATTTTATCGGTTGACTGATCCTCTATGATCGTTCGACTGATCCTTCTTAATCAATCCAGCTTTCCATCCAGATGTTGTCTCTTCAGGATAAGATTTTTGTTCGATCAACTGAACCTCACCATTCGGTCGACTGATCCTCCGATTCTCCCTCAGCATATCTAGTTCAATCAACCCGCTGATCTTATCCCATAGTTCGATCAACTGAACCTCTACGGTTGGTCGACTGATCCTCCGATTGATCTGATCAACTTGTTGATTTTTACTATATTCGGTCGACTAATAGATCTCTTCGATCGACCAAACAAGTATAAAATCTTAACTCTATAAAATGTTAGTTTTCCTACAACACAAAGTTAGAATAAATCAATAAATACATGTAATTATGACTTAAATCCTGTCTGACCATGACTAGGATTTAATCATGGTCTCAACTTAGAGTTCCACTTTGGACCTAAGTTGGACTAGCGCCTAAGTCCCTACCAGGGATTCGTCCTCACTGGATTTGCTCCGCCAGTTTCTTACCTTACTTACCATTTGCCGAGTAAGCTCCTCGACGTCTGATCTCCGACCCACCAGGTCTTCCTACCAGAATCCCACATCCGGACTTCAGCCAATCGTCTGATCCTCCCTGACCCGACTGGACTTCCTGCCAACTGTCTTGTCCTCTCTGACCCAGCTGGACTTCCTGCCAGAATCACACATCTGGACTTCTGCCTGGTATCTGGTCCTCTAGATCTATCAAGTTAGTTAATCCAACAACAACTATATTCATTAACTACAACAATTACTACGCAAAAACATATTCTCCAATTCTTCTTCAATCCAAAACCAAACATTTCAAAATTTCTAAGCAACCAAAAATCTAACTACACCTCATGAACTAAGCTAAACCATAATTTTATCTACAGAATCATCCAAACATACATACCAAAGCTACAATCCATCTACACATAATTCCTAATATCAAGAGTTTACCCACAAGCCTCAACTAAATATTTCATCAAACACTTACTATGCAATGAAACAATTGAAGCTAAATTACATGTCATCCTAAAAAAATGGAAGCCAACTACATACAACTAACATCAAGTAACCAACACACTTCACAACCATCATAATCACTTACACATCACTTACCTCACTAATTAGCAGCTATGACCAAATCAGGCCAGCCCCAACTTCACCGGAATTAACCAACTCAACAGCTTAACCCTGTTTGAGTTGTAGCTGCCGTAATGCAACTGATCTGGTTCGGGAAGAAAACGATAGAAGCTAGGGACACACCAAACTGCAAGAAGACCATCTCCACTGATCAATAATCGATCTAAAGAAACACACCCAACTTGCTCATAAAGCAAAATCCCCTTACCTGTACTGATGGTTGGCCGGAGAAATGAGAGAGCAGAGGAGGGAAGGGGTTGGCAGCGAGTGATGTTGGAACTCTTGAGTACTGGCCGGAACAGGGAGTGGCCGGAGTAACTCAGGCTTATTACTAGGGCTGCCGAAGGAAGCATCGGCCGACGATGTTGATGATTGTAATAGGAGTAGGACTTGATCTCCGACAGCGATTGTGGGGTGGATAATCCAATCCAGGGCTACTCCTCTCCAAACATAACTTGTCCATGGTTAGGGCTATGGCTGGATGAGCTTAGTGGTGCGCCGATGGTGGCCGCAAGATGGATGGACGACAGCTATGTGCTAATCAACGGCGCTGGCCGTCTGTCGGTTATAGCTGGTATGCTGATTAGAGCGCTAGTCGACGGCTGAGGAGGCTCCGTCTACGCCCAATCGCCGGCGATCGAGCGACAATGATAGGGGAGCAGAAGGAAATCACGAGTCGGCGGAGGAAATGTCGAGTGAAAATGAATTCATTGAGCTAGGTATATTATATCTCCAACTTAGGCTTTGATTAATTAACTTAGGACTTTTAATTAATACTTTGGGTTTAATTAACTTTATCAACTCTCAGATTAATTAGAAATAACTTTAGTTAATTCATATAAATTCAGTTTAGTCCACGAAAAACTTTCTAAAACTTTCTAAAATTTCCATTAGGTTATTTCCTATTTTTAAGGCCCAAATTTTAAAATTTTGTCATATCTTACAAACATAGGTTTTGATTAATTCAATCCCACTTAAATTTGTAATTACTCCAAATTAATTCATATGTTTTTGGATTAATCCTCGAAAAATTTGTAAAACTCCCAAAAAAAATCGTCTAACTTATTTCTTATTTTTAAGGCTTAATTTAAATTTATCATATTTTACATTCTCCCCCACTAACAAGGGAGGATATTTACAATAGCTGGAGAAGAGGGGTCGATGCAGAGGTCAATAGCAACCCCCAGTGACTGCAGACTCAACTGATGGAGAGCAGCATCAACTGCGGTTGGTTGCGGCTGATGGGGAGTTGGATGCGATAGGCCGAAGATGAGGAGGATCGGTAGCATCTACCCCCCGATCGGCGTCTAACTTTGGCAGAGAGTAAGGGGAGGTCGAGAGGGATCCAGCGGTGGTGGAGGTCGGGAGAAACAAGGAAGAATAAGATCCCTATGCTTAGCCCCAGCTAGCCGTGATGACTAGAGACGACAAGCTTCCTGCTAGCGGTCGACACTAATGGGGAGCGATAGTGGAGATCAATCGGGAGGATCGAGTTTTGAAGGGGAAATGAATAGGGTTGTCGGCTGATTTGGGTAATCAACTTCAAAGTTGAAGTTATAAGAGGAACAATCAAACTTAGGGTTGCGTTATTAACTTTAGATTAAATAAACCCAACCTTATGTTAATTAATCCAATCAACTCCTAACTTAATTGATATATCAAATAGGCCATTAAAGCCCCTTATTTATATCCCCGTGATCTTACCGTTTTAGCTCCATTTAATTCCAGAAAAATTTCTAAAAATTCCTATAAACTTTATCCCTCGCTCAACGCATATTATTTTATTAATTTATAATTGTCATATTTAACAACGAAAGCAAATCAGAAGCTAGTCAGTTTCATTTTAAATTTATTACCTAATAAAATTAAACACAAAATTGGAGAATTCAAAGATGCCCATGACTTTTGGATCCAGCTGATTAAGATTCACGGGGATCCTTCAAAACTGGAGGATCAAGTCAAAGTTGAATCCAAACTCGAGACCGAATCAACAAAAAAGCCTACAAAATTAGGGGTTGCGCTTAAGGTCAATAATTTTTACAAAAATACCCCTGTTAGTATCAATTTGAATGATATGCATGATAGCTTAGAAATTCTTTTTTGAAAACCTACATGATAGCTTGAATATTTATGAAAATACCCTTGTAAACATATCAACCAATTTAGTTCTAGCTAATTTAAATAATTTTAAAAAATTCGAAATTAACTAATAATAATAAAACAAAATCCATATTAACTTATTCAAATCTAAATAATTTAAAAAATTTGAAATTAATTAATAATAATAAAACAAAATTTGTATTAACT
>JBBUKS010000100.1:4974306-4988943 GCA_038050645.1 Hedychium gardnerianum
CGAAGTTTTCCCTCAATAGATGTTACTCCGACTTTCTCTCTAATACTCTCATTTCTTATTTTGTCCATCCTTGTATGCCCACACATCCACCTTAACATTCTCATCTCTGCAACTCTCATCTTCTGCTCATGTACTCGAGTCATAGAAATTAAGGAAACAAATAAGAAAATTAAAACTTATGTATAGGTTTATTAACCTTGGTTAATTAAGTTCAAATTTAGGTTGATTAACCCAATCAACTCCTCGTTAAATTGTTATATCCAACTTAGCTCCGTTTAATTTCCAGAAAATTTTCGAAAATTCTCATAATTTTTTTTAATCTTATTCACCGGTTAGCACGCATTATTTTTAATTATTTTATTTGTCGTATATAACAAGGAATCTCTCCTAGAGTGATAGGTGTCAATCTTGTTTATTTCCTATATAGGTAAAGCACTTAAAATATATAATTCGATCTTATCATTTACTATGAATTCCTCTCATTGTTGTTTGGTCCATCTGTGCTCCTTGAGTTCCTCTCCATCTTCATTCCTAGGTAATAGATGTTTGATTGCCATTCTTCCAATCTCCTTGATCCTCTCGATCTAGATGCTTAATCGGCGATTAGTCCTCCCGAGCAACTTCCCTTTAATACCAATTAAGAGTGCAACATAAGCACCAAGGGTCGCTAGTGGAGGAGGGAGTCAATCGTGTTATTTGCAAATTAAACGCTTTCTTTACTCTTGCTAATTGCTTAGCAAGACCATACACATTAATTAAAATAAATAATAAACATAAAGAAGACACGCGAGGATTTACTTGGTTCACAATCCCTCAGGGTTGTTATGTTCAAGGCCTATGGACAAGTTGCTTGTCCACTATCCTCGTCGGTAAGGTGTCGGAGGTGGGGAAACCTTATACATAGTTCAATTACTAGATATAAAAGAACAAAAAATAGAACTTTTCGAATGTAGCTTTGGTCGTGGTTGTGTGATATCTTGAACACAAGGTTCTCACCTTTTATAGCCTCTGGTCGAGTGTTGACATGACATGTTCTGTCGATTGAAAATTACTGATGTGGCAAATCAATCTCATCCACGAAGAGGTCTTTGCTCATCGCTATTGCTGATGTGGCATGCTTTCGGTTGCCTGAACACTCATTCGGTCAATTGGAACCCGGTCAACTCGGAACATTGCTCTGGATCACATTCCACATGGCATTCGGTTGCCCGATCCCCCGATCCTGTTCCATGATCACTCAATACTGCTTCCACCATATCTGCATTGTTGAATCAACTTTCATGTGGCTTCCAATCGGCTTCCGGTATCTCGATACCGATATCTGATCGGCTGATCTGAATCCTGTGATAACCTATTCAAATAGATAATGGATAATACTATGCATAGGTTGATTAAACGGTTCAGTCAATCGAAAGATCTGGTCGACTGAAACTCTTGTTTCAGTCACCGAACCTCTTGACAGTCAAATATGCCCGAGTTCATCTAAAGTTGAGTCTACTCCATTCCCGAGTACAGATCACTCAACTCATCTCATCAGCTTACCTTGTGCAAATTTCCTTTTGGCTTCTTGTCCCTCGGATGCATCGAGTCCTTCCGGCTCACTTCTCGTGTGTCCTCGCTCCACTCGAGTACTCTTGCTTCTCGTACCTTGGATGCACCGAGCCCATCGATATTTTTTTCGTGCCGTCCTCTCTCGCTTGCGTTTTTTGCCGAGGTCTCGCTATCTCAATGCTTCCATCGACTTCTTTTTCGTGCCGTCCTTCTCTCTCGCTTGCGTTTTTTGCCAAGGTCTCACTTTCTCGATGTTCTTGTCCTTTCCGGTCTCTCGGGTGTCCCATATACCCTTCATTGTACTCCATTGGATCTTGAACTATCGAGTATCTGTGTGTTCTCATAAGTCCTTGCACACTTAAGACACAACATCAAAACAATTGTGGTTCACATCACTTAGGGTTTCAGAGATCTCCACTTTATCCACTTGGCGTATAACATCATGTTGTGAATAACTTCAGTGTCGTTGATTGTGATTGACTCACAAGATCTGTATTGTGAACAAATCTATCCATTAGTGGAAGCTCCTTTAGGTTGCAATTCTTTGTCTCTTCATGACATCTTTTGTACGTGAGAATTCCATGAAGGCACAAACATCTATTGCATGTGAGAGTTCTAAAAGGCACAAACATCTTACTATGCACTGAAATAAGACTCTTTATTTGATTTCCCTCCCCTCATATCTTCCTTTTATAGATTCTTTCTCCTACTATTTAATGCCACCAACATCACCTTGGTACACCATTAAGACCATGGTTTTCAGTGCCTAGCCGTGTTGATCGTTATGGACAAAATTTATCCTTCCGTTTATTGGCGATAGTAAGGTGCCCAGCCGTGTTGATCGTTATGGACAAAATTTACCCTTTCGTTTATTGGCGGCAATAAGACAACTCTAGCACGGCGAGATAATGGAAATAGAGAGGGAAGAGAAGATAGACCAAAGGAGAGAAAGGAGAAGAGGAGAGGAGTAAGACAGAAAATAGAGAGGGAGAGAAAGAGGATACAGAGAGGGGTACCGAGAGGTATGTGGGCAGCAACAGATAGTGGAGGTGTAACTTTGGCAATAGCAGGCAAGGGGGGGGCATCTTTGACAACAACAAGCGGCGATGGGCGTGACACGCATGATGGTGGGGGTGGATGAGGGAGGAAGATGTAGATAGGAGAGGAATCAGGGAGCGGGGTGAATGCGGAGAGGAAGGTGCAAAGAGGAGTGGGGCAGATGCAGAAAGAGGAATCAAATGGGAGGAAAAAAGAAGAGAAAGTAAGTATACCATTGTGCAATTAAATATAATTGAATTAGACTATTATATATAATTGACTAAAATAAATTTAAATTGAGCCCGGCTTGAACTCATTTGATTTTAATCACCATGTTTTTTCAATAGACTCCAAAACTTAAATTGACTTTGACTTTTAAAACTTATAATATTGGTTCCATTTAGTTAAATAAGTCATTAAAATTTTTCAAAAAATAATTTAAAATATAAAATATTTAAATAAGATAACATTTAGTATGTGACATTTGATTTTCTATTTTTTTTTATGTTTGAACTTTTTTTTTTATGTTGAAAGGTCGTGTGAGTGAGCGATGAGAATAAAAATAATTTATTTATTTTCACTATTTTTAATTATTATAAGTACAATAGAAGTGTACTAAATGAATTATTATTTTTTAACTCATTCCAATTCAAATTGAAGTATATATATATTTTTTCAAATTGCTTTATAAAATTAAATAAATTTAATCATAAAATTTAAAATATAATTTAAGTCTAAAATGTAATATTTTAAAAATAAAAAATCTCATATATCTTTTTTTTCCTACTATAATAATTATAATCACGTGAAAGAAATAATAATTAATATCAAATGAAAGGATTTTAAATTATTTCACTTCATTCTAAAGCTTTATCAAACAAAATACATGAAACAAAAAATGGCACCCTAATTTTTTTTATTAAATGCGAATAAATAAATTTCAAACAATTATGTAAGATAAAAAAATATACACTTTCAAACAAAATTACATTTTTAACAATGAAAGATTCTCGGTCTCTAAATTTAAAATTGCTCTAATGTTACAAAGTTTGAAAGAAAAATCTATCCTAGTTTATAAAGAGCTAAGGACCGTTGCTCATTCCACATTTTGAGTGCAAAAGTTAAATAAATTATAAGCGTAATTTATTATGTAAGTATATAATTTACTTAATTGGTTGCAATTAAAGTGCAAAATTCGATTGGTTGCAAACATAGGTGATTAAATTAATTAACAAATATAAATTGATGGATTCGAATACATTAACAATCTAATTAATTATTAAGCAACCAATTAATTATAACTATTGATTGTTATTATTAATAATTTAATTAATAACCACTCAAACCATATTGCCTTGGTATAATACGGTACCGAAAGTGAATTGTTTCGGTCAGAGTCTAAAATTTTGACGTGGCTCGAAACTTTAAACCTTGATTAGGACCATGACACATCTTGTTTTGACTAGAGATCAAAACTTCAACATGAAATGAGACTGATGTTGATTGAAGTTGAAGGTGTTGGACATTAAATGACATTTGGTATATGTGCATCTTTGTATTGTCAAATTGAGTAGACCATTCATCAGATTGTTAGTGACATGGACTAAACACGCAAGGTTTTACTGATTTTAATTTTGTACCCACTAAAATCAGTGATATTAGCTTTCGATATCTGACTAATTTTATAGGGGAGCTATGAAATAACCAACAATTATTAATTTGAAATAACCAACAATTATTAATTTCATGTTATGGACTTCAAGTTCATACTTTTTCTTATTTAGTTTGGTACAGTTGAAAATGACTTGTTATATACTTTTGCAGGAAGGGTAATCCCAGAGAGTGTTATCTATAGCTATGGCACTGTGCTTTTGGATCTTTTGAGTGGGAAGCATATACCCCCAAGTCATGTATGTCCAGGTTATCAGAGTAGGCAATTCTCATTCTGTCAGTCAATCTCAAGCTAATGAAGTTCATAATCTTATCTCTTATTTTGTCACTAAGCAACAAAGGCATTCAGTTTAAGAAAATGCTTAAGCATTTAAATTTTCTTGAAAAAGAATGATTATATTTATATGAATAACTGTTGAGTTTTCATTGATTTTGGACCCCTCTGTGTTTGGATTACTCTGATATTTTAGATGGTGTGAACCACGTTGCCATGTTGAAAATCTCTGATATCAGGGAGAGTCAAAATGTTTCATTAGCTGTCAACTGAAGTGTCAATCTGTTTCTTTATTCCACTTATGCATTCAATAGGCATTTTTTTGGCAAGCTGTATATGATTCTAATGTGTTTTGGCAATTATTTATGTTTGACAAGTGTTTGGCTTTCTTGTCTTGCTGCAAATATTAAGTAACTGAACTAAGAACGAGAAAATGTTATTATTATTATTATTATTATTTTTTGTGTTTGTGCAAATAGAACTTGTATGCTGCTCCCTAATTACTTTAGCTGATGATTTTATCGTTGTACTACCATTTTATATTAATTTTTTAGTCTATGTAACTTACTATTAAATCTTCATTGCCACATTTCATTTTACATTATTGTATTTATATGTTCACTTATGCCTCACCTATTTTTCCCAAATGATAATGGTCTATTTTATCTTCTTTGTATTTGTTAGTGCTTCAGTTCGTAAATAGATCCCAGATAGTTTTCCTGATATACTTGCTTGTCTGTAAATTTATTGTTTACTGTTTTAATACCATGCAATTGTGGCCAAACTGAATTTTTGTTGGAACTTGCCAGGCATTAGATCTGATAAGAGGAAAGAGTATGTTGATGATAATGGATTCGTCCCTGGAGGGGCAATATACTAACGAGGATGCTACAAAGCTAGTGGAACTAGCTTCGAAATGTCTGCAGTTTGAGGCTAGAGATCGACCTAATTCTAAGTTTCTTCTTTTTTCTGTATCACCACTTCAAACTCAGAAAGAGGTAGAGTTTTAGCAAGTAAACTGTTATTTATTAAAGATCAGCATTTTCATTTATTTATAATTTTTCACATTTTTGGGGAGATACTCCCAAATTATTGCTAATGTATCACAATTATTTCTAATACAGATTCGTTCTAATACAGATTCCATCACATTCTCTGATGGGCATAACCAAGACAGAACAGGTGCTGCCAACAATGCTATCACCACTTGGAAAGGCTTGTGCAAAAATGGATTTAACTGCTGTGCATGATATATTGCTCAAGACAGGTTACAAAGATGAAGAAGGTGCAGACAATGAGGTGAGTTCCATGAATAATGCAATAATGATACAACTTTTGACAATCAATATTTTGGAGTGTGTGGTGAATTTGGTAATTTTACCAATAAGGCAGCAAACACTTATGTGGCAACCGTTGCCGATGTGGCACTGGAGGTTTACAAAAGGAGAACACATTGCAAGTGGCTAGGCAGCAGGATATGATGAAGTAGAAGGGAGGAGGAATTCCAAACATGATGGGGAATCATAATCATCAATTATCAGTAACTTTTATGTTAGTATCAGCCCTAAGAGCCAATCCCGATATGATTAACATGAGGCGTTTTATTATAAGCCCACAATTTTATACCCACGTTTTAATTTTGTATATACGGAAAGTCTTATTCGGTTTTATTTTGTATATAACGAGACGCAATCTTATCGGATAAGATCATGTCAACCCTAAAAGTTAGGGTTTTATCTCTCCTTATATATAGTAGCTAGCACTACTGTGTGGAGTAGATATACGTACTTGTGAGACGAGCAATGGTGAGGGACTCCAATTGTGTTCGTGAGACGAGTGGTGGCGGTGTGCTCGTGTGGATACCATAGAGGCGCGGATATGTTGATCGCACTGGGTTTGGCTTACTCTTCGAATTCGCAAAAGGGTTTTACGCATCAAAGGTAATATTTCTATTCCAAACGTGTAATTAGAATTCGTATGGATCTCTGGTGGGTTTCCTTTCCGCTGCATTTTTCATGTTTATTATGCTGCAAAATCTAACATTTTAGGCTATGGTTACTTCAAAAGGAGGGACTCTGATTCCAAGGGAGAGAATCAGATGTCTCTTTCTGAGGATTACTTAGATGAATTATTGATGGAAGAAAGTTGACCGTTAATTCTATGGAAGATCGGGGCCAATTTTACTTTTGCCCTAATACATGCAAAAGGGGAGGAAAGAGCTGCCTGATGGGGAAAATACCAGATGTCCTTGCCTCTATGGTCTAATATCGTGGTCATTGCTGATGATATCAAATACGACATCTGGATTTGCAAGATGACAAGTATCACCGCCATAACGGGTCTAGGAAGAAGATAGATTTGATAGAGAAGGCGATGGATTGATAACAGGATAATTTGGTAGCTTTATGCCGTCTTATCTCTTTTCCTTCTCATTACCAAGTCATCTTATGAGTTCCTCTCCTGTGCCCCCTCTTCTCTCCTTTCCTTCCCTTTTTTCTCTCTTCCTTCTCTTGTCTGAAGTAATAGCAACCTCAAGGAAGTTTCAGATTAGCTTTAACTGAGTTTTTAGATGGGTTTTCTGTGCAATTTAAGGATGTTTAAAACTAGCTTTGTTTGGCAAATTTTAGGAAGGAATGGATAATATTATTGTTTTCTTATTGGCTAGGTAGTTGTATTTGTGTTAACCTTGTGCACATATCTATGTATAAATTCTGACTATATGTGCACGCCTCTTTGTTATCTAAACTCATATCTTCGTTCTCTATTTAGTGATTATGTTCTTTCTTCTCTTAATGAGGCATGAGTCTCGATCTATCCCTACTGTTGAAGTCACTAACCAAGAATGTTGAAGCATCTTGTAGTAGAAGAGGTATACTATCTGAGGGAAGATCGGTTGGAGAAGGCTGTACATTGAAGATTTGGATGCCAACACTGTTTTTCACATGGGAACAATTGTTATGTCCTTCGGGTTTTAGTTTCCAGTCTACGGAGGCACAGAGGATCCCATCTGATGGATCAACGAATGTGAACAGTAATTGTACGATGAATGAACAATCAAATATGGGAAAGTGGACTTTGAGTCATTCAACCTAATTGACGATGCTCAATTTTGGTTCCTGAAACTTGCTCTAGATCATCCTGAACTCTTGGGGTCTTAGTTAGAGGAATAATGCCACATATGCTTCGGATAGATGGCTCAGAGTAGGAAGATGGAATAACTACCTGAGTTGCATTAGAGGGGTTGATGCAGAGTTACTAGAGGGTTTTTGAAATTTCTTCTGTGAGCGATATCTCTAATGAGGGAGCCAGAAATTGACATTTGTTTGAGACGTTACTATCCTTTTTTTATAGGTGGACATTAAAGGGCATCGATCTGGAAGATGGAAAATGGAGGTTCTACATTGATTACTAAGGTCTTAATGTTGCTACCATCAAGGATAAATTTCCATCCCAGTTTTGCCATCTTTTTTGTATGGTAAGCACAATGCTTCACCAAGTTATACCTCCACTCTGACTACCATCAAGTAGGAATGCATTCTTGTCAGGTTCCTATTCTCCCCCATGCAATGGTCACTGTTCAAAGGCTAGTAGCCATCCGTGATTTACCTCCCTTCCAGATAGTGGGGGCCCACCCTGGAGGGGCCGCCGAGGTGACGGTTTCACCTTTTTTTTTTGCCACCAAGTAGGAATGCATTAACAAGACATTAAGAACATGGTTTCCAAAACTATCATGGGCATTTTGAGTTCCTAGCAATGCAATTAGGGCTTACAAATGCGCTATTGACATTGTTGTCATTGGTGAATGAGGTTTCTAGGCCAATTCTACAAAAGTTTATACTTTTTTGAATATACATTAATTTACAGTCGATCCTTCACGAAATATTTATTTGCATCTCCGTAAAATCTTCAACATCCTACAACATAACTAATTCCTCAAGCAAAGTAACTGCACCTTTGCCCAAGCAGAAATTGTTTATCTAGAGCACACCATTTTGGCTAGTGTCGTTCGAGCAGACAAAAGTAAGATCAACACCGTATGCACTATCTGCAACTGTCTAATCCTGCAGCACTGTGGAGTCTTCGGCTTTGTAGGTTAGTAGTGTTACTGCATATAGAACTTTAGCATAATTGCAACACAGTTGACCACCATGTTGCGGAACAACTCCTTGAGGACACTGGAAGCTAATGAGGCATTCCTATCCTGTAAAGTAATCCTTATCGCAAGCATCAGTTCTTGCCTTACTCATCATTGAATGGGATGCTACAGATTCAGGAATAGGAACAGTCGTCCAACAAGGATGATGGCTAATCACTGGTTTAAGTCAAGTGCTGGCCATCAACACTATCACCTTTTGCTTATGAGAAGGAATTTATTGGGCTAGTTAAGGCTGCCAAACATTGGACGCTGCATCTTTTGGACAAGTCCTGATTTGCACTGACCATCTCAACCTTAGACCTCCTAGGGGAAGTACGACTCATTAACATACAACAACAAAAGTGGGTAAGTAAACTAATGGTTTTTGAGTTCTCTATTGAGTACACGACTGGGAAACACAGCATGGTGATTGATGCTTTGTCATGACTCATGATGGGATTCCACCGACATTACACTAGCTGTGACTTCTTAGCTGACTGTGGATACCTTTGAAACAATTCGTTATGAGGTGCAAACTAACATCGTATGCATTAGATGGTATCCCACACTGCATCTGCCACTCTTCACGGTTCATGGAGTATCAAGGACAGACTTTATTCTTCCACCATAAGTTGTACTTATCCCTATATTCCCTCATCGCCAAATAGGTCACTGGAGGTGTTCATGAACAAGGCCATGACGGATATCAGAAGACTATATCATGTTCACGGCAATTTCTGTTGACCGGGTATGTGGAGAGATGCCTAAGAGTTCATGCAACATTTCCACACATGCCAGCGGCAAAAAAGTTCCACTTGATCCGGCTGGTCTTTTGCAGCCACTTGTCCAGTACCAATCTGGGTAGATATCTCCTTGGATTTCATTGAGGGTCTTCTGAAATTCCAGGGCAAATTGATAATTTTGGTCATCGTAGATCTATTCTCTTAATACGCCTATTTTTTCTCCCAGTCACACATGCACTGAAGTTTTGATGATTTGGTGACATTTTCAAGCTTAATGATTTCCCTGAATCTAGTATGAGAGTGACCATTCATAAGCTATTTTATGCTGAGCTTTTTAAATCATGTGGCACTCAACTCAAATACAGTTTGGCTTATCACCCTCGAATGGATAACCAAATTGAAGCCGTAGATTGTTGCATTAGCATGTATCTTTTCTGCTTTGTCAGCTACAAATCAGTGGCTCAGATTAAATGGTTTCCTTAGATCAGTTCTGCTACAATAGGGATATCATACTAGGCTGCAAATCACTCCTTTCAAGGTGGTCAACTGTCAGAAATCTCCTCAAGCGGGCACCACGCATGCCTTTAGACCATTGAACAAAAATTGCTGCAACAGGATGAAACCCTTCAAGTTATTTGCCAGCATCTTGAACAAGCCCAGGTCAAGGCATGCATGATAAAAATTATCACGATGTCCAGTACCAAGTGGATGCTTGGGTGCTTCTACTGCTGCAGCCAGTTCTTCAGCTTTCTTGTGCAGAGACACAAAATTATGGCACTTCAATATTATGGTCAATTCAAAATACTCCAATAAATTGGCAAAGTTATGAATTAGAACTTTCGGCATCGAATAAGATCCACCCAGTCTTAGATGTATCCTGTTTAAAACCCTTCCTTGGACAGCTACAGGAGTGCAGTAGAGCTATCACTCACCCAACGGCTGGCCGGGACCTTTAACCAAAGGCAATTTTAGACTCATGATATGGCAGCAACTGCTGAGGTGAAAACCATTGACGATATGACACTCAAGGTTTACACAATGGTGGCAAAAGGCGAAACGCTCGCCCTCAGCGCTCCCACCAGCCCGTCCTAGGACTAACACGAAGGAGGTAAATCACGGATGACTACTAACTCGAACAGTGACCAGTATATGAGAGAAGGTAGGAACCTGACTACTAGTCAGGATTTGACCCCTAGACCTCATGGTGATAACGTCTTATGCACTAACCATTAGCCCATCCCGTGGGGACCACTCAAGGTTTACACAAGGTTTCATGGCAGGTGGTGTTGCCAACAGGATAGACCACCTAAGAGGGAGGAGATATAGATGAACAAGTTGGAGAAGGATAGTCATCAATTATCACCATTTTTTAGAAAAAGTTTGTTCTTTGTAATTTGAAGGGGGTTTCAAATTTCTTTGACTAAGTAACATACTGTGCTTTAGATTAGTTTCAAATTAGCTTTAACTAGGTTTTAGATAAACTTTTCTTTGTAATTTTAAGGAGGTTGCTGATTGCTTTGACTAAGCAACGAACTGTACTGAAGATTAGTTTTGACTCAATAATTTTTAGAAAGTAGTAGATAATTTTGTTATTTCGTCATTGTCCAGTTAGGATTGGTGGTACTGATGCTTCACTAAATACAATATTTTGTTTATGTGTGAATTCTAACATGTGGAAATGAAAAATATTAATGCTTTGTTCTCCGAATTTATATCTTCTGCTCTATTTAAAGATTGTGTTCTCTGTTCTGTTAACAAGGTGCTGCCCCTTTAGTATAGGTTGAAAGAATAAGGCCATGAGAGTAAAGACTAGACATGATAATATTTTTCAATGAACATTGTTATGAAGGTGTTTTTCAATTGAAATAATGGTAGTGGATTATTACTATTGTTCCTTCAAGTGACATACGACATATCACGCACATGCTATGGAAAACTTTTGAACTTTCTGTAACAGAATAATATTTTCAATGAACATCATTGGAATGACCATTTTTAATTGGAAGAATGCTAATGGGTCATAAAATTACTTTTCCTACCTTTTGTTTGTGGTAATACTTGGAATTTGATTATAAAGTCTTGAAAATCTCAAATACCCATGTTTGTGGACTTTGTTGTAAAAGCTTTCCTTCCAAGAATGGACACAACAAGTGCAAGAGATGCTGAACACAAAGAAATTTGGTGACATTGCATTCAGAGATAAGGACTTCAAGAGTGCTATTGAATACTACTCCAAGGTATGAGTCAATATCAACTTATGTATTTTTGTTTCCTCAAGCTGCGTTTTGACATTACTTCTTTTGGTTAAAGGATGTTCTTCAATAGTATACTATGATTGTAAAATGGTTCTTATAAACCTTCAGTTTACCTCTTAGTCTTATATAGTGTAGTAAGTATTGTTATCATAATCTTTTTTTTGGGGTTATTGAAACAATTGACAATATGAAGACTTGATATGCTCTCCTACTTGTATTATCGCTTTAGATCATGCTATGTTCAATAACATATCTATTTGCTTCCCCACAAACCTAACTCATTTCAGGTTAGTGGGTTTATAATTATAAGCTTCTGGCACTATTTGCTTATAGTACATTTTTTTCTGGAAGAAAATAACAACTAATTTTTTTGCCAATAGCATTAATTATATGCTGAAAACACAACAATAGGAATAAATGAAATTAGCTTTTAGAAGATGTTGGAAAATTGCAACATGTGAAGGACAACTCTTATCTTTAAAGTCTTCGACATTCTAGCAGTCAGGTAATAATATGCCTTAAATGACAATCACTACAGTATGGTTACAAGAAGCTTCGATAAAGAAGTGGTAAATAAAAAGACCTGTTCTGTATTCTTAGCTCCATTTGCATTCCATGTTTCAAGTGTTAACTAGCTTTAACCCTGCCAACGAATTCAATTTTTCGTTGCATGTTTAAGTGTTAACTAGGCTTTTACTAGTTTCATGGTAAATTTATTTTGTGCATGGTTTCTAATCAATAGTATCTTTCCCATTTACCAAGCCATGTGATGTCTCCTTTTTTCCTTGTAATTCAGTTGGTGGCAATGATGTCAGTTCCTTCTGCGACTGTCTTTGCAAGGCGGAGCCTGTCATACTTGATGAACGGGCAGCCAGAGCTGGCCCTACGCGATGCTATGCAAGCTCAGGTGTGCATGACCGAATGGCCAACGGCCTTCTACTTGCAAGCACTTGCTCTCTCGAAGCTTGGAATGGAAACTGATGCACAGGACATGCTCAACGATGGAGCTGCCTTCGAAGCGAAGAAGCAGAACAGCTGGCGTGGCTAGGAAGCTTTGGTGTGGGTTTCAGCATCTTCAAATCCAAACTATTTTATGTTTCTTCTACCAGTATCAAGCATTCTCTTGGGTATCAATGTCAGAACAGAAGCCAGCTACTGGCATACGAAATCCGTTATTAGGTATTGATAATTTGTTGAGGATGAATTTAGTATCTTTAGGTTATTAATTATTGGTCCTGTAAAACATGTGCAATGTTCGCCAAATGTTAAATGTTAACTTGTATCAGGATCTGTGCATTCGTGAAAAATGCAATATGCCTTTCAATGTTATTGATACGGAGATAGAATGATTTATCAGGAAAATTCACTTCTTACAAATAACTAAGCGACATTTATGTTTCAGGGTCGCAAGTCATACATTCAATATTGTTAATTAGTATGAATTTGCCAACTTAACATTTAGCACGTGGTATGAATTATAGAAAGTTGTTTTTTGTGATCAATGTGATTAAATAGGGATATAAATTTTATTTATTTGGTCAGTAAGTTTTAAGTGAATGGAAAAAATTATGAGTATTTTTTTCCCGAATTGATACTCTCTTAAGGTGTTGGCTCGTACACGAGTGCGATGCATATCTATCGGAGTAAAAAATGAAATTATTTTAGCGGTTTTTTTTTTTGATAGGAATCTGTACGGAGCCGTTTACGGTAATTACATCTTTTTTCATTGTCTGCTCTCAGTGCCATCTTAAAAAAAACGCGAATTGAATTTGAACCACTCAAAAAGGATATGCTTAACTAGATTATTTTTTATTTGTTTAAATCAATAAGAAATGAGTTCTTGCAAGCCAAACTGACCCAATTGAGTGAACAACATGTGGTGGGGTGGGGGTCTCAAATTGGCTCTCCGTTTTTATAAATGAGTTTCCAATTTCACCCTCTGATGGAGTCAAAGATGGAGAGGAAGTTGTGGCTCAACAAACTAATGATGGGATCTAAGGTCATAGAAGAAAAGGAGCATCTCACTCTAGATGTTCTCGATGATCTATTATGCATCATTGAATACCTAATTACAGGGCCTTAGATGATTGAAGCAGATTTGATCAAGCATAAGTCATGTGACTTAGTTAATCTAATCCAAGTCTTAGATGGACTTAATTAGTCACTTAAGTCCCATTTATTGGTGCAAGAAACTTCAAATAATCGAACCTATATTTGTTTGAACAATATGTTTAAAGAGATTTGGTCAAGATTGACCAAAGTTGATTGAGAGAAGTCCAAATAAGTCAATATTGACCAACTACTTGACAGTCAAAGTCTTGTCATGTCAACAGTGATCAAATGGTGATCAAATGACTAATAAAGGCAAAGATCGATTAGATTAAGGTTGACTTGATAATTGGCAAAGAAAAATCTATGCAGATTAAAGATGACTAAATACTTGGCAAGTGAGAAGTTCTGACAGGTCAAGGTTGACTTAGGCAAGAAAAAATCTTAAGGGAGTGAACCTTAATTGGTGACAAGTCTTGGAGGAGTGAACTCTAAGCAAAAGAAAAATCTTAAGGGACTAAACCTTAGGTGGTGAGAAGTCTTGGAGAAGTGAACTTCATGTAAAAGAAAAATTTTAAGGGAGTGAACCTTAGATGGTGAGAGTCTTGGAGGAGTAAACTTTGAGCAAGGAAAAAAAATCCTAAGAGAGCGATGTTAGTAGAAGCCCTAGAGCCAATTATGTGATGATTGACTAAGGACTTTTTGTGTCATATTCTATTATTAAAAAAGACATGATTTTTGGTTATTATACTTACTTTATATTAGTGCCAAATAACTAAGTATAATAATGTCATTGAGTAGGTAGTTCTAATCTATATCATATCGATTGTTTGAATCGATAGTAAGATGATATAGAGAATACTACTCTTAATCATTCCTAGTCAAGCATTAATATTCAGGGACGATGTTAATGCACTGAGA
>JBBUKS010000100.1:5008998-5026057 GCA_038050645.1 Hedychium gardnerianum
AAAACAACAGTCTAACTTTAACCTATTGTCATACATCAAAACTTAGGGTTAGACTTTAGTGCAAACTGCACCAACACATCACACTCGTGAAATATATGGTAATAGGTTATCACTACATCATACACATTATATAAAAATATAATAAATTCATTACACACATAAAAATCCATTAAAAATAGTTAAATGATGTTATATATCTTCTCATCATTTTACCCCACATTATATCCCAATTAATTTTACCATATATATTTTTCCCCAATAAATATAAGATCCGATACCTTTTTCTTCAATAATAATATTTTAAAAATTTTAAATTAACAATAATTTTTTAAAACGAACATTCAAAATTTGGAATTGCTCGGAAGATACATTCAAAATTGATTTTCTCTTTCCTTTTTCTTTCTCCTTTAATATTTCCTCTCTTTTTTTTTCTCACTTCTCTTTTTTTTTTTAAATTAAATTAAATTAAACTTTAATAAATAATCTTCTAAATTTATTTATTTTAAATTTTAATTTAAAACTTTAATAATCTTTTTTAAAAAAATATAAAAGAAGATTAATAAAAACTAAAATTGTTTTCTTCTATTTTTAATATTTAATTATATAAAAAAATAACAATAGTAATTGGGCTCATTCCAATTGCTATTAGTTTCTTAAGTATTTTGAATTTTATATGTATTTAGAGACATTAATTTGAAGTCATTAATAACAATAATTAGAAGGTTTTCAAAATTTATAATTTTTAAGACAATTGACATATATATATAATTATTTAAGAAATATCAAAACCAAATATATATATCATAAATATACTCATTGTACTATCCTCTTTTATTATATGTCAATTTTTTAAAAATTCAAATTCCTTAGGTCCATCAACGAGTTTTTGTAAAAAAAATTTGATAGACCTAGAAAGTTCCGATTGAACTCATTTTAATTTTTGTGAATTTCTGTAATGCTCCGGAGTTTAAATATATAACTTTTTTAAAAAAAAATATCACAATAATACTGATGTTTAAGTTGTGATATTAATTTTTAAATATCAAGACTATTATAATATTGGTTTTTAAACATCAGCATTATTGGTTTTTAAACATCAGCATCGATGTTGATATTTAAACTTTGATGTTGTTTTTTAAAAATCAGCCCAAATTAATTTTTTATTTTATTTTTTTATTAATAAAATTAATTCTCTGTTATTAATTTTATATTAGTATTTTATAATTAGATATTAAAAAATAGAAAAAATATTTTTTTATTAATCTTCTTTTATATTTTTAATTTTTTATTAAAGTTTTAAAATCAAAAATAAATAAATTTAGATGATTATTTATTAAAGTTTAATTTAATTTAAGAAGATAGAAAAAAGAGGTTGTATGTAAAAATAAAAAGGAAAGAAAATAAAAAAAATCAATTTTGACAAGGTAAAACGGGAAAAAAAAATACAGCGTTTTGAGACATTTTTAAATTTAAATCTACCTTTTAGTCTCAAACCTTAGTAAGCCCTTTGAAAAATTACCGTTAAATTAAATTATTTATATTTTAGTTTGATTTTATTAATAATTAAACTTTTGGTTTGATATTTAATTAATCTTTGTATTTATTAAAAAAAAAATTAAATACAGGTGTATTTGGGTCGGTCAGCCGCCACCGCCGCCACCGCCGCCACCGCCGCCAAATGCACTTCCGATGATGCGATGGCTAGACGATGGGCCTTTTAAAAAAATTATTATTATTATTATTTAAGTAATTAGGGATTTTAAATGACCATTTGTCGGAGGAGGAACGCAATTATGAAAAAAGAAGGGGGCCTAAGCGTTAAAATCCACGCCCCAAATGAAAATTTTCCAAACTTTTGGAGCAGAATGAACTCAAAGGGCAGCGTAAAGATGGATGGATCGACGAAAGAGGAGAGCGGAGAGAGATGGGCAGCGAGCCGGAGGTGATAAGGGATAAGGCGGCGATGCGGTCGTGGTCACGATCGCGTCGATCGCAGGGCAAGACGGTGGCTCTCGTGCCTACCATGGGCTTCCTTCACGACGGGCACCTCGCCCTCATCCGCACCGCCCACCCCCTCGCCGACCTCATCGTCGTATCCATCTACGTCAACCCTGGCCAGTTCGCCCCCTCCGAGGACTTTTCCACCTACCCTTCCGACCTCACCGGGGATCTGAAAAAGCTCGCCGACCTTGGAATCGTCCACGCCGTCTTCTATCCTTCCAATCTCTACGATTACGAGGGAGGATCTTCGGCGATGTCCACCGCCGATCGTGTCGGCTCTGCCGTTTCGTGCATCGAAGCGGAAGATGATGGGTCAGGGCACGAGACCTGGATCAGGGTGGAGAAGCTAGAGCGGGGATTGTGCGGGAAGAGCAGGCCGGTCTTCTTTCGAGGAGTGGCGACCGTAGTGGCGAAGTTGTTCAACATAGTGGAGCCTGACGTCGCGATCTTTGGCAAGAAGGATTATCAGCAATGGCGCGTCATATGTCGAATGGTATGCCTGAGATTGTTAATCTCCTGCGCAAGATGTTTCCTTTATTTCTTCTTCTTCTTCTTCTTTTCAATACAACGGATTACCAGAGACCTAAAAACATTAACATATCAAATTCGGTAACCCTCTGTGGATCACTGATTAGATATACTGACATTTTCCCTCAGGATTAGATGTGAAATTGATACTTCAATATGACATTTGAGAATCACAGTTGAGATGAATTACTTTTCTTTTTGAGGAAAACTTTTTTGAGGCGAATAATTAAAGACCAACTCAAAACAATCTTTTGAATGTTTACATAACATATGCTTTTCTACATGGCCGAAGGCCTGCCCTGTTAGGAACTGGGTTAGTCAAAATAAAGGACATTGGATTAATAATATTCTAGGTTTTCAATGTGGGACTGTGTAAAAGATTAGATGGTTGAACAAATCGTTTTCATAGTTGTCAACTGTCATGTATGTTGACTGTTATTAGTTTTGTTTTAGGCTAATATAGTGACTGTAGAAATGCAATCTTTGTTTCTCTTAGTTTATCATTTACTCTCCTGTGTCTAACTGAATGTGCCATCGTCTTACCCTGGTCATAAAAAACAAAATTGTATGGACAGATGATATAGTGGATTGAGTGGAATGATAACGATGGCTTAGTTTAGCATTTAGTTTGCCATAATTTGGTCAGACTAGAGCATTTTGATTCTTTATTTTAGATTCATAGTTTTGTGAAAAGCAGAGTTTGTTTTTCAAATATGTGCGAATGCAACTCCTCATGTAGCTACAAGAAATGATCCAAGGAGGATTCTTTTTAATTATTAGTTTTTTTTTATCTTTTCTATGTTGTTTGTAGAAGGGGAGCTTTGGCGCAACGGTAAAGTTGCTACCATGTGACCTGGAGGTCATGGGTTCGAGTCTCGGAAATAGCCTCTTGCAAAGCAAGGTAAAGGCTATCTATAATAGACCCTTCTCCGGGACCCCGCATTGCGGGAGCTTTGTGCGCTACCCTTTTTATCTATGTTGTTTGCACCTTTGCATTTGAAAGGTTAAATGAAGATGGATTTGTGCAATATATAGTACTCATGTGTTAGTTATGTTGTTTGCACCCTAATTTTGATGCTATATTTTCCCCTTTGGTTAGTTATCGTTATCATTTGGCAACACAAACTGGGTTAGTGACTTTTTGGGTGTTTTGTGTTTGTTGATCATTTTAGGTACGCGATCTTGATTATGCAATTAAAATAGTTGGATCAGAGATTGTACGTGAATCCGATGGTCTTGCTATGAGCTCTCGCAATGTGCGTCTCTCTCCTGAAGAGCGAGTGAAGGTCATTTTGACAACTATGATCTACTTTATTATTATTATTATTTTGCATTTGTTTGATGGTATACTTAATTACTCCCCGGTACTGCTTTTGAAGTGTTTCAGTATCATACTATGAATGAAGTACATATTTGATTCCTTTTTTTTTGTCTGTAACTATTTGGAAATATTTAAACTTTGTTGAAAGTATAAACATCTCTGGAAAACATCTCAATTGAGTGGTTTTGGTCGATTTTTTTGCACTAATGCTTGCATGAAAACATCTCTTTTACTCTTTTATATTACTGAAGTGCTAAAAAGATCGCCAAGGACCTTTGGAAGTCTATCTGGGGGTTAGATTTTTATAAATTTATGTGATAATGTGGATCCCTCTAGAGCTTTATTCTGAAGATTTACTGGAAGCTTGGCCATCAATGATTAGGGTAAACTTTTAGCTTTAGATCAATTTTCATTCAACAGTAGTAGTACCAAAATAGGGAGAAATCACTTGGATGGCTGGTAAATTATTTAGTTTTCATGTGTATATAGTTGTGTATATTTGTGCCAATTTTTAGTGTCACGATCAAAAAATTTGATTGTGAAATAATATAATTTATATTAAAACAATTGAAAAATCTTCTTACATTCTTGTGCTTTAATAGGCCTTGTCCATCTACAACTCCATGTCAAAAGCTAAGTACACTGCATTGCATGAGCAAACCACCTGCCAAGAAATTAAAGATATTGTCATTCAGATGGTAGAAAAGGCTGGTGGAAGAATTGATTATGTCGAGGTAACATGACAAAACATGATCATTTCATTCTTTCTGAATTCATATGTGATTTGTCATTAACAGAACATGAAACTTCTCTACTTATTTTTAAGAAAGCAACTTCCTACTTTAGTGTATACTCAACAAGCCCTATATATGTAGGCTAAGCTTGTTAGAAATAAATTTCACTTCAAAAGGAAATCATCTATTTGATTACTGGAGCTATTAACCAAGCTAGTAACTCTTTTTCCTAAATGGAATTTTTTCCCAACAAAATGTTATCTTTATGATTGTAGGCCTCTAGCAATACAGTATGTGAGAATAGGATCACCCAGGTCTTTGCTGTATAATTGTGTTTTAGTTTGGTTGATTTTTATTCATTCATACGAGATGCCATTTTTTAAGTTTCAAGTAGTCATTGTCATCTCTTTAGATACTTTTGTCACACCCTAAATAAGCCTTTCCCATGTTTAGGAACACTTACTCTGACAGCGAGGCAATTTCAATGTGGTTAAATACAAAGGTGGTGATAAAATTGGGAAAAAAACCTCACAAGATATCAGAACAAAAGGGTAGGAAAAAGCAAAATAAGAAAGGGAAATGCAGATGCACAAGAATATACCAAATATATTCATTACTATATCCATGCAAGGTCCAACCCTTACATCATCTGTATCGCCATGTTCAATGCAAGCTTCATTCATCATCATTAAAGAAGGATGAAACACCCATATCGACCAAGGAGGGGGTTCTCTAGCATAAGGATGTCACTAAGGTAACGTGATTTGTCAGTTAAGCATTAGAAGGCTCAATTGTTACATGTCTTTCATATTTTTTAATCCCTAATGTCATATGACAACCCAGATAGGCATTAGTCACTTACATCGTGCAATGACCTACACTAAATGCTAACACTTAGAACTGCGAGCCCAAAAGAATGTCATCAGTCCAAACCAACTGACTTAACTTTGTTGTCAAACTATAAAAACTATGTGATTGGACTCAATCACAATGGAGGAACCAATATTCTCCAACAATATATCTTCTTTATGCTCTTCTATTAATCAAATACCACTCAAGAACACATGTTACTGTTTTTTGCTTGAATATCTGATAACCATGTGAATGAACTTGATCTTCAGACAGTAGTCCTTTTCTAGGGTATCCTTGGTGGCAAAAGGCGAAACGCTTGCCCCTAGCGCCCCCACCAATCCATCTAGGACTAACACGGAGGAGGTAAATCACGGATTGCTACTAGCCCGAACAGTGACCAGTGCATGGGGAAAGGCAGAAACCTAGCTACTAGCCAAGATTTGACCCCCATACCTCAGGTGGCAACACCCCATGCACTAGCCAATAATCCGTCCCGAGGGGACTTTTCTAGGGTATCCTTGAATATATATGAGGACGTGTAAAGTTGCTGAAGTGTACATTCTGAGGAGAGCCCAGAAATTGATGAACTACATACAGGAAATATGAAGTTTGTTCTAATAGTATTAGGTAGTTTAATACTTCAACTTACAAGCTAGGAAAAGTATCAATGTGGATCAAAAATAAGCTAGACTTTTTTTTATAGTTGTGCACCATTTTGTACAGAATAGGCTCCGTTGTAAAAATACCAACTTGAGTTGGATTGCCTTCCCTTGCTAACCTGTCTATTAAAAGTTTCTAACACTTTTGTCGCTTATCAATCTTTCCGTGCAAGACTGCATCATCATTGTATGATACAGAATTGATCAGAGGAAGAGGACACCTACTGTCCCTAGGCCGAAACCTCCTGCTTTCCAGATTTTTGTGCTGGCTTACTTCCTGATGTATAATTTTCTGCAATTCTGTATCCCCTCTTCTCGATTTGTTTGCAGATTTTGATATATTTCCTCTTGAATTGTTTCTGGTGAGCAGTTTGAGTTTCAGCATCAATTTTTTCCAGTTCTTCGGTGCAATTCCGCTCTTCTGCTTCTGCAAAGGACACATCCCAGCACCTCTTTTTCAGTTCTTGGTTTTGTTCAAGCTTGCTACGGGTCCACTGATTCTCCAGCATTTGCCCCTTCCAGCATCAGTTTCCCTATTTGTTTCCTTCTCTGATCACTATGAAATTGCAGTTTGAGAAGGAATAACATATTGTTCATTGCAAAGGATCAGTTTTCTTTTAGGATTTCTTCTCTTAACTTACTATCTCTTTTCTCTATTCCAATTTTCAATTATGTCGTCACCATCTCCGTCGCCGTCACCGCTCCTGATCACTACTCCTGTGAGTTCTAGACGTCGATCTCTCCTCCCATCTCATGGCCCGCCTTGTCGCCGTTCATCGGACTCGATTTGCTCCAGAGGTTTGCATCATCTCCATCACCCAAACCCTAGAGAGCCGGTTGTAGAGCTGTCTTCCTGTCGATCTTCTCTTTCACCATGAGATCTTCTGCTAGGTTATTCAATTTTCTTGACTTCTGAATATATATATATATATATATTACCTCACGCATAGTATTTCTTCTCCTGTCGTTTCCCCCTCCTTTCTAACATATTTTTCCCTAAAATTTGTTATTTTCTTTGCGAAAAAAAATCTACATTTGCTCTTATGTTGCTTTTCTCTATTCTTTTCATAACTTCGTCATATGCTAATTTTCTTTTTTTTTTCTATTTTTAATTCTTCTTTTTTCTACTTTTAAGTATTAATCGAGTTCTCAAATTCTCAAAAGCAGTAGAACACTCCACCTCTTCTTCTTCTTCTTCTTATGGCTACCTGATAGCAAACCTTTTCTAAGTTTTGCTTAGCATACAACACCAAATTTTCTTCCGCTCCAGCATATTCAGCCACCAAATTGCAGCCTTCTTTCTCTGCTCCTCAAACAGCAACTCTTATTTACGATGTCAGATAATCTACAACATTATGGCCAAAGGCAAAATTCGGAACAAAGTTAAATCTGTCATATCATTGGTCACATTGACAATCAATGCATTCACAATTAGACGTTTCTAATGTATTCCTTCGTGATCATTTTGAGAAAATTATATTTATTGAGCAACCACCTAGATTTATCCATCCACAATTTTTAACTCATGTTTGTCAACTCAAGAAATCCAAGCTCCATGTGCATGATTTCATAGATTATCTAACTAGTTACAAGCTCAAGGATTTTTTGGATTAAAGACCAACTCTCTCTATTCTATAAATATAATGATGAATCTATGATATTTTTCTCATTTACGTGGATGACATTTTAATAACCGACAATGATCAAAAGGGCATCATCACTCTATTAAGTCTCTCAATCAAGAATTTTCTATTCGAGATTTGGGTAATGCTCATCTTTTTCTTGGTATTGAACTTATCTCACATGATGAAGGTTGTCTCCTCTCTCAAAGTAAATACATTACTAAGCTTCTTCAAAGAGCTAAAATGGATGGAGCACATCCAGTCTCCACACCAATTGCTATTATTAACTTTTCTACACCTTCTCCTACTATGTCTAATCCCCAGATTTATTAAAGTATTGTTGGAGTTTTACAATATGTTATTATCACATGACCTGATATTATATTTGCAATAAATCGTGCTTGTCAGTTCATGCATATTCCCACTAAACAAAATTGAGAAGGTGTGAAAAGAATACTTTGTTATCTCAAATGTACTATTTTACATGGTCTTCTTTTATATCGTCAATCATTTCGAGATTTATATGCATATAGTGATACAGATTTGACAAACTCTCTTGAAGACAGACATTCTATTAGTGAATATGTAATATTTCTTGAACGAAACTTTATCTCATAGATTTCAAAAAAGCAATCTATGATATCTCATTTAAGAACTGAGGCTGAATATAAAACTATAACAAATACAATGTTTGAAATTATTTGGCTTTAATCATTTCTCTCCGAACTTCATTTTTCAAATATTGCATCAAAAATTTGGTGTGACAATATTGAAGCAATTTATCTCATAGCAAATCCAATCTTTCATTCTCGCACAAAACACGTGGGGAAATTAATTTTTATTTTATTTGAGAATGTGTGGTGACTCAATAATTATCAATCTCTTATTTTTTTTGCAGAGGATCAAATTACTGATATCTTTACTAGGCCATTATCCAAACAACGTTTCATCAAGCTAGCAAGTAAATTCAATGTCAGAGACCTCCCATTGAATTTGTCGGGAGGATAAAAGAAAATTATTGAATAAGACCAGATCAAATTAAACTAGTATTAGAATATATTAATTATTAAATTAAATATTTTCTTTATTAATCTATGGATTCTTTATTAATTTGTTAATTAATCAAATATTTTAATATTTTTATAAATTATGTATCTAAGAATAAAGAAATTTATTATTATTTTTTTTTTCTTTCGATCTAATTACTTTTCTTGCACCACTTTCTAAAAAGATGTGTAGCAAGATAGAGAAAAATCAAGACTTTCTGTATATCATTGGTCAGTAAACCATCCCCTAGTAATTATATAGAAAAAAAAAATAGTTGAGATTGACTGGCGCGGCCGTGAGCGGACGGCTGCCTTGCATGGTCGCGATGCCCCTCACAACCATGCCACCTTGAACCGCACTAGGAAATCGCTGCTGTGGATTGATCGAATTTTTGGGAAGAAGAAAAAATATTAGGTTAATGAGAGAAATAAATTAATTAGGTTTAAGTGTTCATAAATTTAGAAAAAAATAATTAGTCTATACTAATCTATTTTTTTATTTTTAGAATTAATAATTTTTTATAAGTGTCACGAAAGTGTTTTTAATCACATTTAAAAACAACATCGTTAAGAAAATAACATAATAATATTTATTCTAGTAGTTAATTAATTAGGGTAACATTTAAAATTGATTCTAATAAATGAAAAAGTGTGATTATTATAATCTTTCATATTACCACATTTATGATACATAAATTTATTCTAATAATTTTCTTTTTTTCAACTGTCTTACACAGCCATCTATCTTCTATATCATCCTTGTCCATAGTAAACTCTCTGTGATTGACCATCCGTGAAGGCATCTTCAAAAGATGCTTTGTGAAGATCAGTCTTGGTTGCCATCAGAACTACCTTCTCCTAATTTCCTTTCGGCTTTCTTCCTTCCTACTGTGGGACAGTTGGCTCCATTCCTTCGTTGACTTCACTGCCACCGCGCTCTCGCTCTTACTAGCTATCGTAAAACTCACTTCTTAATTAGTGCATGCTCCCATTTCTATGATATATCTTTACATTGATCTTGTAGTCAGTTTCTCTTAAATATTACAGAGCTATAGCTTTTTGGTGAGTAAAATTAAGTTAACATCAAGTGAATTTCTTTTTGATCGATCAGAAAAGGAAATTAACTCTAAGCACAAATCTCCCTAGTAGACTGGCTAGTACAGAAAAACTAAAAAAAGCAGGAGCACGTACCACTACCGCAGCTGGTATAGACCTTTATGATCGTCGAACGACAACAACGAAATCAAGCAAAGGCAGAAAGCGCTAGCGCAGTAAACTAATCAAAGAAAAATAAAACAGTCCATAGAAATCATAGGATTATTTATATCCTCCGTGAGGGGATCGACGAAGCTCCTTTCCTGATCAGCTGTAGATTCCTCACTTCCGTTCCGCTCCCTTTCTTGGGTTTGGTTACTTCGGGGGATGCGTTGTTTTACATTAGACGCCTTCAACTTTCCCTTGGACGACGAAATTCTCTGGCCGGCGACGTTCCTTCTTCCTGTACTGTTAGTGAGTTGCACGTGACCGAGACGAGAACCTGCAGCAGCTCCAACCACGCTGTTTGATCTCTGAAGTCTTTTACTGGGCGGAGCAGGAGCAGGAGCAGCCATCATAGCCGAGCCACTCCCGTTGATGAAGCTATTTCGCGTTTCTGAAACCCTTTCTGCCTGCGAACAAGAGCGAGCTTTTCTAGCCAGGGCTAGTTTCCTCCGCGTGGCTTGAGTTTGTTCTCGCCGTTCAAGCAGGGTCTCGTGGATCATCGATAGCATTTCATGCTTCTGCTTTTCTTCGACTGCTACAAAGGAGGAGGGCTCCTGCACTGGTGATTCCAGTGGTGTCTGTGGAAAAGAGGAACAATTAGCACTGGCCGAAGAGGAAAAAGATGACGATACTGATGACGGTGATGAGTCAAAAGGATTCGGATATGCGACAGAAGTAAAGGAAGGTGAAGAGGCAATGATGGCTTCAATTGGTATGTGATTAGGTTTAGGTCCTGGTAAAGACTCTGAGACCAAGACACTCTTCTCTGTGACGATGCCAGAGTGATACTGTACATTCGCATCAGTAGGTCTAACACCGCCAGTATAACATTTGCTGACACAGGAGCCCATGGTTGGAGATTCGCTGCTCGACTGATGGGGGTTATATATAGATAGAAGTCGAGTTAATAATGCTAGCCGTGAATGTATATTAGTGTGTGTGTGTGTGTATATATATATATAGGCAAAGCTATTGCAGTAGCATAGCGAGAAGTGAGTTTAATTTTGGAGGGGTAGGGGAACGGTTGGGCATGCATGAGGGGAAGTAATGGCCGTGTCCGTCATGTGAATATGTGAACGTTTGAATATAGTCACGTAGGGAAGCATGCAAGCGCCGCGCGCAAGAGAGCTAGGACTTAGTCATCACGATGGTGCATAAATATTGATAAGAGATTATATTAAAATCGTAGATCTTAATACAATTCAATTTGCTAAGGGACCAGCGAAGCATACCGAATGGAAATCAAGTGTACTAATTCTGGAAGATAGATATTTGTGGCTACGACGTCGTAATTTTGAAGACACACTTACCAGCGCCGGCGTGCCCGTAAGCCAGCTACAGCTACCCAAACAACGGTCCGAACACTTGTCAATTTCTTGATCATTCCGTTCTTCAATTAGCTAGGTTGTGAATATCTATTTTATTGATTATTAATTAGCATATTCACATGTCCCATGTGTAGAGGAAAGAATTGAGAGACGGGCCTTAATTTATAGGCCAATAATCCAACCAAGTAACCCAGATCACGTGGGGCTTGCAAAGCGTGTCATGCTAGTTAGGCCGATCGATGAAGTTGGCTGGATGAGCTAACTAAATCATATAAAACCAAATCAAGAGAAGCAAACAAGCTAGATATATAGACCAAGGTGGGATGATGAATAAATCATATGCAAAACAAGCCAAGCTAGCTAGCAAGCGAACTCAGTTATATGTAATTTTGGCCATAGAACTACTGCTTAATGTATATCTATGATGACGCATGAAAGTTATCATATATATCAAATTAATATTGAATAAATATATATTAAATATATTATCTACGTCCATCGATCTATGGCAAATTTGAAAAAAAATTATTGAAATATTTAGTAAATTCTTATTATATTTGTATAAAGGGTATGAAAATATAATAGCATAGATTTTTGATTAATTTTTAAAACGATCAATTTGGTTTTTAGATAAATCTATTTAGTTTTGTTAGAAAAAAATTATTAAGAAAAATAAGTCGTATCATTAATGTATAAAAGGGGTAAGAATCTCATATATTAGTCGCTCGATCAATTTGAGAGTTAATTGTTTCCAATTTACAACATGTATGAGAGCAAATTTCTTTTATTCCTAAATCCCAAAAAATTCTTTTCTCGAAATCCTTGGTACAAAGAATCCAAAACATATAGAATAAAGAATCCAAAACCTAGAATACAAAATTCATAATCCAAATACAACTAGAACCCAAAGATTAGAAACTAGAAACTCAAAAATTAGAGATTAGAAACTAGAACATGAAATATAAAATTCATAATTCAAAACTCAAAATAAAACCAGAACGTAGAGATCAAAAACCAAAACTTAAGAATCAGAAATTAGAACCCCAAAAACTAAAAAAAAAAAATAGAATCCAAATACCACAACCCTAAACCCACCCAAAAAAACAAACAAACAAAATCAATCTATCAAAGTATTGTATCTAAGTTGAGAATATAAAACTTTGTTTCACCCGTTTGAGGGGGAATGCTGAAATATTTAATAAATTAATATCATAAGGAAAATATAATAGCATAGAATTAAATTTTTTTTTTGAAAGAGTATATTTAGATTTTAGATAAATCTATTTAGTTTTGTTTTAAAAAAATTATTAGGAATAATAAGTTGTGTCATCAATGTATAAAAGGGGTTAGGATTCTATTTTTTAGTTGTCTGGTCAATCTAAGAGATTTTTTTTTTTTCAATTTCCAACAAAATTATATTTTAATTTTCTTTGTTTACATACCCATTTAACTTATGGTGATAAACAAACCCCTAACTAAAACAAAGAGGAATAGAATATACATTTTCAACATCCAACATGCATAAATAGCACAACACATTGTAGGATCGAAGTAAGTGCTAAAGGAGGGTGAATAATGCTCGTGATTTTTTCACGTTTTTCATAAAACAAGAGAAATAATATAGCGAAAAAGAAAGGAAGAAGAAAAACAAAGCTAACAAGTTGGTTTTTACTTGGTTCACCACATGACGATGGCTAGTTAAAAGCCCGCACCCGTATGAGTACTTTCGTTAGGCAATTCACTAATAAGCACTATAAGAAAAATATGAAATACCGACGAAATATTCCGTCGATAGAGCTATATACCGATGGAATATCGACAGAATTTGCCAGTCGATATTTTTCTCATCGTAGACGAGTATTTCTGACGGAATATGATTTCCGCCGGTAATTACTGACGGAATTAATATCCCGTCATAAATATTACCGACAGGTATTTCCGTCGGCAATTGCCAATAGAAACGGGATATTTTCGTCGGTAATTGTTGACGGAAACGGTTATTTCCGTCGGTAATTACCAATGAAAATGGGTATTTTCGTCGGTATTGTATCGAAAAATATACTATATATCAATACTCTACCGACGGAAATACCCGGTTCCGTCGAAAATCGACAGAAATGGATATTTTCGTCGGTAATCACTAAAAAAAATTAAAAAAACTTTTATAATTTATAATTTTCCTGTATACAAATTTCATATCAATCTAAATCATCACAAGCGATGACTATACAAAAATAATGCAAATATCCATTCACACACATTACATACAAACTAATTTCAAATCCATTCACACACATATATATACAAACTAACTTAAAATCATTCACACATGCACATACACATAAACTAACTTAAAATCCATTCACACACATACACATAAAAACTAACTTCAAATCCATTCACATACACATACAAACTAAACTTCAAATTCATTCACATACACATATAAACTAAACCTTGCACTCAAAAACAAACATTAAAATTTCCAATCACAATCCTTTCACATTCATTTAAAAACAAATTAAACAATATCCAAATACAAAGAAATCCATAGATAAATCTCCAAATACAATCCTGTAAAATTATGAAAGAAAAATAAATATTATGTATAACAAAATATGTAATACAATCATATTTTGGATTATAAACAGAATATAATATCAGGTGATGATGATGAAAAAAAATGAACACTAGGAATTTTTTTTTACCTGGATCATATTTGGGATATCAGATGATGATAAATATATCCAAATACAATCACATCAGTAGAAACTCCTAAAAAACATAATAAAATATTCCTGAACAGATTATAATATCAAAACAGAATAAAAGTAATTTGCATGATTTATATATGATAAATAAAAAAAATTACAATAAAGTTGAACAACCCTTAGAATAACCTAATCAACATGATCTCGTGGGTCTTGAGTCTCATGATTCGCCTGCTGAGCAGCCATCCACACCTCCCACTCGGTCATCCTCTGCTCCTGAGCGGTCATCCTCTGATCCTTAGCGGTTACCCTCTCATCCATTATGGTCAGTTGAGTGTGTAGTTTTTGATTTTCATGTCTTAATGACTGCACCTCACTAGAAGAAAAGGAAGAATTATCACGACCCCTAGGAGTCCTCAAACGATCAAATACCACTTTGGCATGGGAGCCAAGGCCGTAGAGGGTGGAGTTTTTTGTCCTTCCACCGACCACATCATAATATATCTCGTTTAGTGCTGGTGGTTGAGATGCTTGAGTCACTCTATTTGTGATTTCATCCTGTATTGAATAAAATAATATTATTAGTATCCAATTTGATCACAATTGCTAAAGTTAATCATTGTTAACGATTAAATGTATTAAAATTAATAATCTTACGTGTATGGCCCGGGATCGAGAATCGACAAATGTCTCATCCTTTTTCTTGTGCGTCTTCAAAAAGACCTCTAAACAAGTGGGTTGTCGATCTAGAGAATGCTCCTGCATACACAAACAAGTTGGTCCAATAAATTTATAAGTTTGGTAATAAATTAAAATTTTACTAGGATATAACTTCAAATTAAACTTACCAAATTCATAGTATGCTCTACTATAGATCTCGATCCTGACGTATGTCGACCAGATCCGGTACTCGGGCCACCTGACTTTGTATTTCTATTGGCTCGAGCTTTTTCAGAATTTGCTTGCCATTTTTCTTGAGCCCAGGTGGTCGTCCATGCACTCCAGATCTCGTCAGGTACATAGCCTGGCTTCGTTCTCTTCTTTCTCATATAGTATAGAAGGTCTTTGTAGAGTTTTGCACAATATAGATTCCAGGTGGTTGAAAATTGTGCCTCCTGACCTTCCTCCCAGGTATATTTTTTTTGTAATTATAAGTTGACAAATTAGTATACTAAAAGATAAATATTATACTATTAATACCAAACATATTTAATTTACTTACTACAATTTTGTTATAGTAAAAATTCTTCATATCTTGGTCTACATGCCTCCATGTAGTACCAAAAGCGCTCACTCGCTCTTTAAATTTGCTGTTGATGTACGTCGCTACCCTATGGCCATCCGGAGTAAACCTGTATGAAAAACTGTTAATAAGAAGTTAAGTTGACTTAAGTTAGATTTTGATCAATATGTTAGTAAGAAGTTAAATAGATTAAGTTGACTAGATATTTGACGATGTCGGAAGTCCAACGAGAAGTTGGCAAGAGAAAAGTCCATATGGATCAAGGTTGGCTGAACACTTAGTGATCAAAAGTCCAATGAAAAGTTGACAAGAGAAAAATTGAAGTGGTTCAAGGGTGATCAAACACTTAGTGATCGAAAATTTAATTAAAAATTGATAAGAGAAAAGTCCAAATAAGTCAAGGGTGACCGAACACTTGGTGATTGAAAGTTCAATGAAAAATTGGCTTCAAAAAGTCCATGTAGGTCATTGAGGACCGGACACTTGGTGATGATGGAAGTTCTGGAAGGTCAAGGTTGATCGGATGCTAGGCAATGAAGAAGTCCTAACAAGTCAAGGTTGACTGAATGCTAGACAACGAAAAGTCTCAGAAGATCAAGGATGATCGATGCTAAGCAAAAAAAGTTCTGGTAGATTGAGGTCAACCAGATATCAAGCAAGATAAGAATTCAACTTGTAAAGTTGAAACAAGAGTATTACTCGATTGATAGAGCGTATTGATCGATTGATGAACTTTAAATCCTGAAATTGAGATTTTGGGATGTTTTAACTAGGGTTCCTACTACAATAATTAGGGTTGCTACAGTAACAAGGGTTACTCCATACCCTAAATCTAAAAAATAGTATTTGCTACAATAATTAGTGTTTGCTACAGTAATTTTGGTTTAGGGTTATTGTATTGATTTTGTTATAGTACCAATCGATTGGTGAATTATGATAATCGATTGGTGACGTTGTAGCAGCAAACAGAATGCTTTCGAATCGATTAGTGAGTTCCAGCAATCGATTGGTGATATTGTAGTATCGGATATAATACTTTTGAATCGATTGGTAAGTCATATTAATCGATTGGTAAGGTAAAAAAGAGTCGTTCTATAGGTTTAAACGGTCGAATTCAATAATAATCGATTGATAGGTGAAAATCAGCCCGAATGTAATCCTATAAAAGATAGTTTTATAAAGATTTGAAGGAGCCGATTTTTAATGGTTTTCGAGCAAAGTATTGTTATATTTTCAACCATTAAAAGACATTTTAAAGTGACAAAGAAGTAAGCAAAGCAAAGTATTCATTATAAAATTATTTTACTCTTCATTTGTATTTGTATATTGTATTTATTTGTTGTATTTTTATAAGGACAAGGTTATAAAAAAATTCTTTACCTCCGGAAGATTTTTGAAAAGAATAAAAATAAAAAAAATCGGATCGAATAACGTCGGACCTAATGTTTTCAAAAAAAAATAAAGTTAATAATAGAATGAGATCACTAAAAACAGGTCTTAAATTAATTACCTAAGAAATGAATACCAAATAAAATTTTAAACGAGTACAAAAGAATAAAAAAAAAGTGACTAAAGGTATTCACCTTCATCCCTCTAATGATTAACCAGGTCGTAACGGCGGACCTGGGGTAACCGGCTCGGCCCCACGGAAGTTTCCCACCAGCCACCAGGGTAAATGGGAAGCGCTAATGGAGGCTCATCCAAAGGATCAGTATTCTAAGGCCCGCTTCTCATTGGAGGGAAAATTCCCTGCA
>JBBUKS010000100.1:5046608-5061846 GCA_038050645.1 Hedychium gardnerianum
GGCCGCACTTCCTCGCTCAGAGGAGCCTCTTGTTTCTCCAGCTCGGACACCCGAGCCTGCAGCCCTTGGTTTGCCCGCAAGAGCCGATAGCCTCGGGCGATGGCTTCCGCGCTCCCGCACCATGCCTGCAAGACGAATGTCAATACTAAGAACAGAAAATAAACAAGTGAAGCAGGTCAAAAACTTACCGCATCCATGTTAGACGCCAGGAAGTCCAGTATCTGTTTGTCAGAGAAGTTCTGCAAATGCTCCTGGGACGATCGCCAAGCGGTCGCTGCCCGGCCATCCAACCACACTTTGGCGGAAATGATTAGTCCTCGCCGGCCGCTGCCCTCCCCAGTCGGGGAGACCTCAATGGGAATCTCGACTGGGGTTGGGGAAGGGAGTCCCACTGATCCTCGCTCGCCCGCTGGGCGTCCCGTCCGAGCCACAGGAGAAATGTAGACCGGCGTGGAACCTGATGATCTGGTGGCGCCCGACCGCGGTGGGCTCTCTTCAGTAGCCCGGTCGGTGAAAGGGTCAATTGAATGGCGCCTCTTGGCCGATCGGGCGCGCTTCTCGGCGCTTTGAGTAGCTGGGCATTTCCCCGAGTGGTGGTCATCATCTGGCTGGGACGGACGTTCCTCCCTCCTAGAAGACGTCGTTCCGCCCAGCAAGGAGGGGCGGGGGGAAGGCAGCTCGTCAGTGTTCTGCGCCCCCGACGAGCCGGCCGGCGGAGAAAGCCGACCTTGCTCCACGGCTATCTCTATGTCGCGCTCCTCCAGCTCGCCCAGGGAGAGCCTCCCTAATTGAGCAGCCGCTGCTTTACACATTATCTGACCTGCATAAAGCACAAAATTCTTAGTTAGATATAAACAGAACTGCAGCTAGGAAATAACCCACCGAAGGAAGCGGGCAGCGGTGTCGCGATGGGGCTCAGCCCGACCGCAAAGAGGAGTCTCTCCTACAGCAACGCCCGGGCGTCGAAGCTTAGGTCAGCGAGAATGTCGCCCGCCTTCAAATGCGCTGCCCCAAAAAAGGATGTGGGTCGGGGAGCCTTCGGCAGGACCACGCTCCACTCACACTCCCACTCAAAACTGGTCGGGGAGGACACGTACAAAAACTTATCCTTCTATCCCCTGTTTGAGGTCGGCAACTCGTCTAAGAAGCAATACCCAACCCGGGATTGGAAGAAGAAGGTCCCTTCTTCCCTCATTTTCGGGTAAAAAAAGAAATGAAACGACCGACCCTCGAGTGGAATACCGTACACCCTAAAGACTTTGTACGACCCACAGAGCTGCCGGTAGTCATTAGGGGTCAGTTGGTTCAAAGGGATACCAAAATATTGGGACACATATTCAAAAAAGGGGATATAGGAAAACGAAGGTCAGCCTGGAACTGACCAAGGAAAAAGGTCACGTACTCGGCCGGCGGTTTGTGGGCTCGTTGGTCTGGACGGGGAATTGACAGCCTATAGTCGATCGGAGTCCCATATTGTACTCTAACTTCCTCCAGGTCGGAGGAAGTGAAGGTAGACTTCATTGAGCCATACCAAGGACCAGAAGTCGATGCTTCGGCCATAACCTAAGGAGACCCTAAAAACCTTAAACTAACCTAAGACCCAGGGATCCTACACCGAGCGGGGACAACTTACACAAACGCCGAGCGGAGGGATCGAAGGTTACTAGACGGGGGGCAAAGGAAAAAACAAACAACCAAAACTTTTTCTGGCGAAGCCCTTATATAGTCGCGGCCCTAAATCCTCATCCATTGGATTCGCGGGCATCGACTTAAGCATGACACGCGATGATCGTTGGATCAAGCTGCCCACGGATCGTCGGTATCGCAACAGTCGCGACGATTAACGTCCCGACGTGGGTGGGTCACATGTCGAATAACCACCGGTCAACGCGACGGTCGACGTGTCGTTAGTACCCCGCGTTAAATAGCATTTATGAAGCTCATTTCCCGAGACACGCTACCATCGCCCGGTCGGAGGAGCGTGCCAAGGTCTGATCGGATCAAGACACCCAATACAAAGTTGTCCGGTCAGTCGGTCATGTCTCCTTCGACCAGACTCGAAAGGAGGGCTGGTGATATGAGTGGTTAGGTCTAAGCCCCCTGATAGTACGGACAGGTGTCACGTGACACATGGTCAAAGTCAAGATCGACTCCCAAGTGGATGCGTGTTATATATCCGACCGGGCTGGGTTATCATCCCCCTGGTCGGAAGAAGGCACCCAACATCGTAGTATATAAGGCTAACCGACCGGACGCACCCTCTGAATCCTGGTCAGTTATATATTAGGCTAGCCGACCGGATGTGCCCTCTAAAGTCCGGTCGGGTATATACATTATGCTAACCGACCGGATGCGCTCTATGAAGCCCGATCGGTTAAAGTATGCTTCTGGTTTGGTATATAATATAATCGACCGAATCTTCGCTCATTATGACTTATCCTCTGACAATCTCCGTACAAGAACAATTGCTATGCACCCTTCCAACCCACCTCATCCTACAAGATATCAATTAAGAAGAAGAACATGAACTTTTAGGTAAATAGACCAGGGAGAACACTGTTTATCTCTAAAATTAATCAGATGATGCCTATATGCTTAAATTATATTAAAAAAAAGCCTCATGCTTTGTCAGGGTGACAACTGCTTTCCTCGATAATATATTGCGTTTGGATTAGACAACAATTAAGGATTACGGCGACCTCCACTATATGCCTATCTATATCTGACTTTGCCATGCAAATTGATTACGTTACACGAAAAGGCTTAGTGACTAAACTCTACGGCGCCTCTTCGTCACCGGCAAGATAACGCTGCTTCAGCTCATGATGAGCCATCTAAAACTTTTCCAAGTACTTATCTTAATGCTTACCACTACCGACTAATCTCAACTTGATGGGTGGTGACGAGTTCTGACCAAATATCCATCCATAAACAGTCTCAAATCTGCACTTTTATTTTGTTCTAATCCTCACTTTGTCTTGTACGGCTGTGCACGGTCCATCGACTGGATAAACAATCCTTAAATTCCTGAAACTTTAACTCAGTGGAGTCACCCAACAATTCTTTAGAGCTTATTAATCAGAGTCGGAGTTGGATTAAGATTAGCCAGTCAAGAGACGCACCTGTCTTATTCGAGACAACGTTCAGATAAAGGAGACGCCCTGTTTGTTCAATTCTGCCAATGGTTTCTTTTTACAAAAACATGGTTTGTTTGTTTAAAATCATGAAAAGCGGGTTGATTTGGCTATTGGGATTTGATGAGGGAGTCACTATCTGTTGCCGGTGGGTTCCTTGTTTAATCTCGATTTTACTGAATCTGTTTACAAAATGAAAGGAGCAGAGCAGAAGTGCTCAAAGGCTTTTGAATTGTTTAGTCTTCATCTTGCTCGCCAAAGTGATCGGGAGGCAGGAGAAGGATTGAGGAAGTGATATGGAATTCCAGCGTTGGTGTCGCCTTCTCTTTTCAGAATCAGGCCCACTCCAATATGTTTCTATTTAACTCTTTCCTCTGGCCAATCTTTCTTCTCATCTTCTTCTATGCGCATGAAGAGACGCAGGGGATTCAGGATGGGACGGTACCTCAGTAGAGTGTGGCGGCGGCTCTTATCCCGCCGGCGCAGGCACTACCTCCCCCTTGCCCGCGCCGCCGCAAACTCCCTCTCGCGAGCAAACCGCCTCTCCGTGAGGACGATGCTCTGCGACTGGGGCCGCCCCCTCGCCCGTCGATTTGGCCGGAATCCCGGCCGCGAGGCGGCCCCGCGGCTGGAGGAGGAGACGGAGAGCGGGCGGCCGCCTCCAAAGGGGCACCTGGCGGTGTACGTCCGGTGCAAGAAGGAGGGCGGGCCGCCGCGAAGGTACACGGTTCCCGTAATCCACTTCAACCACCCTCTGTTCGCGGAGCTGCTGCGGGAGGCGGAGGAGGAGTTCGGGTTCCACCACGCCGGCGGCATCACGATCCCCTGCCCCGCCGCTAAGTTCGAGAGCGTAAGACTCGGATCGCAGCCGCCGGTAACAGGTTCCCATAGATACGTCCGTAACATGACTGGACTGGACCTTTGTCTCCTCTACGACATTGAGCTTCTCTTTCGTAGCTAATCATTGTCATCGTTTGTTGCCTGTTTGTATATATAGAGAGAGAGGCTTAGAAATTTCAAATTATGCATGAACTATCGAATCAAATTTGAGTTGAGCTGAGGATTTATTTCTCTGCGAATTGATTTTGAAATATATCTTTCTCAAGAAAAAGTTAGCAGCTTCCATCTGTTTATCATGAAAAGGTAATTTGAAACGGATCACTAATTGTCTTGTCGTCCCATTCTATCCTAGCTTTATTAGGATGATTTAATTTAAATTTGTATGAGTTAGCTAGGGAGCATATGGATATGAGTATAAGATAGTGGTGTCAAGATTCATTGGCTAGATACAATTCAAACTTGGTCGTAGGGTTGTAAATGAATTAAACATTCATGAATAAGTTTGGTGTTCGGCTCGATAAGAATTTATTTATATTCGTTCAATATATATAAGATTAATTAAATGAACAAGCTTGAATAATTTGTTAAACTAAACGAACCAACTTGAACACATGTGTTCGACTTGTTAATATTCGTGAACATAAATATGTTCATCAATAAAACTCTTATCCACATACTAAACAAACAAATAAACATTCAAAATGAATAAATAAGTTTGCATTATCAAGCTCAATAATCGATTAAACAAGTTTAAAATATAAAAATTTCAAACAATCAAACAAACTTGAATTAAAAGCTCGATAATATCTAAATGAACCAAGCTCAAGCCAAGCTTGAATCAACCTCAAGCTTATAAAAAAAGAAATCAAATCAAGCTTGAATAATCATTTCAACGACTTGATTCATTTTAGGCTCAGCTTGGTTTGACTCGGTTACCTTATCAAACAAGCATAAATACCACAAAACTTGGCTTGACTTGACTTGGATTGGTTTATTTACAACCCTAGTTGGTCGGTCCATATTCATATTGTATTCAAGGACAACATGAGCAATAATAAATCGTACCCTATATAAATGATACCCTGCCCGAATACTCATGCACGACCATGCACGACCGTGCGTGACTTTCATTATAGCAGTGCCCCATCAAAAAATTTTATAATTTTTTACAGTAGCAGTGCCCCGTCAGAATTAAAAAAATCACACATATATCCCTCCAATAGAGTATACATTCATCGTCTCTCTTTGACACATGCATGCATCTGACACATGCATTACCTTCTACACAGTTATAGCAGTTATGATTTCGTAGTTGCTACAACTATAATTATTTTTCATGTTATAGCAGTTGTAGCAGCTATGAAACCATAGCTGCTACAACTGTATAGTTGTTACAACATGTGTAGCTACTACGTAATTGCTATAATTGTGTAGCAAACTTTCAAAATCCATAACTTTTGACACAGATATTAGAATGAGACAATATTTTTTTGAATTATAGATCTTTAAACGAGGATCGATTTAAAAAAAAAGATCATCTCATTCTAATATTCGAGTATAACATTATGGTCTTAGAAAGTTTGTTATACAAGTATAGCAGCTACACAATTGTAGCAGTTACAATTATTTTTCATGTTGTAGCAGCTACAAAATCGTAGCTGCTACACAGATGTAGCAGCTACGAAACAATAGCTGCTACAAATGTGTAGCTGCTACAACTGTGTAGTAAACTTTCGAAGACCATAACTTTTGACTCGGATATCAGAATGAAACGATCTTTTTTTTTTTGAATTCTCTGAACTAGGTTCGATTCAAAAAAAAAAATCGTCTCATTCTGATATCTGAGTCAAAAGTTATAGCCTTCGAAAGTTTGCTATACAATTGTAGCAGTTATAATTATTTTTCATGTTGTAGCAATTACAATTTCGCAGCTACTACACAGTTGTAGCCGCTATGAAACCATAGCTGCTACAACAGTATAGCTGTTACAATATGTGTAGCTGCTACAACTGTGTAGCTGCTATGCGTCCTCCTACATAGTTATGTGCATGCATCTGACACATGCATTACCTCCTACACAGTTGTAGCAGCTACAGTTTCATAACTGCTACAACTATAATTATTTTTTATGTTGTAAGCTATAACTGCTACATAGTTATAGCAGCTACGAAACCATATCTGCTACAACTGTATATCAAACTTTTGAAATCTATAACTTTTTACTTGGTTATTAGAATGAGACGATTTTTTTTTAATCTAATATCATTCAGAGATATATAAATAAAAAAAAAGATCATCTCATTTTGATATCCGAGTCAAAAGTTATAAATTTCGGAAGTTTATTATACAATTATAGTAGCTACACAATTGTAACAGCTACATATGTTGTAACAGCTACACAGTTGTAGCAATTATGATTTCGTAGTTGCTACAACTATGTAGCAGCTACGAAATCGTAATTGCTACAATTGTGTAGCAGCTACAAAACTGTAACTGCAACAACATGAAAAATAATTATAGCTGCTACAACTTTGTAGCTACTATAATTGTGTAGTAACTTTTAAAGGTCATAACTTTTGACTCAGATATCAGAATGAAGCGATCTATTTTTTGAATTGAACCTCGTTCAGAAATCAATAATTCAAAAACAAAGATAATCTCATTCTAGTATCTAAGTTAAAAGTTATGGTCTTCGAAAGTTTGCTACATAATTATAATAGCTATACAGTTGTAGTAGCTATGGTTTCGTAGTTGCTACAATTGTATAGTAGCTACAAAACCGTAGCTACAAAACCGTAGCTACTACAACATGAAAAATAATTGTAGCTGCTACAACTGTGTAGTTGCTACAATTGTGTAGTTGCTACAATTGTTTAATAAACTACGAAGGTCATAACTTTTTACTCGGATATCAGAATGAGACAATCTTTTTTTTTAATCGAACCTCGTTAAGAGATCTATAATTAAATTTTTTTTTGTCTCATTATGATATCCATGTCAAAAGTTATGACATTCAAAAGTTTATTATACAATTATAGTAGTTACATAGTTATAATAGCTACACATATTATAGCAGCTATGGTTTTGTAGCTGCTACAACTGTGTAGTAGCTACGAAATCGTAGCTGTTACAATATGAAAAATAATTATAGTTATAGCAGCTACAAAATCATAATTGCTACAACTATGTAGGAGGTAATACATGTGTCAGATGCATGCATGTGTCAGAAGGAGAGACGATGCATGCATACTATACTGGAGGGACAAATGTATGATTTTTTTAATTTTGATGGGACATTGCTATGGTAAAAAAATTATAAAAAAATTTGACGAGCACCGCTACAGTGAAAGTCGCGCATGAGCAGTCGGGCAAGGTATCATCTCTCTTTGGTAATGAAATATGAATGAAGAGTATCGGTTTTTTTCCTTCAACTGGGTCGAGCCTTAACAGGTTAAATTTTTTGCGAATCTACTATTGACGAATAAGTTATCGACGAGTTAGTTATTGGGGGGTTGAGACGACTATTGGCGAGTCGGCTGTCTATCGTTGAGTTGGTCGTCGATGGGTTGAATCTCCCACTACAAGAAAATCCCAAAATAGTTACGGAATTATCGACGGAATATTTATTCCGTCGGAATATACCGACGGAATATTTATTCCGTCAGAATATACCGACGGAATACATATCCCGTCAGAATTTACTTAAAGAATTAAAAAAAAATAAAGAGTTACCGACGGAAACAAGTTTCCGTCGGTAAATCAATTATTTTTTAAGGACAAAATTAATTCCTGACGGAAACAAAATTAATTCCCGACGGAAACAAAATTAAGGACACCATAGACTGGATTGGTGTGTACTAGGAACCCGTTGGACTCCAAAGAGCCTATATTATCTGAAAGAGATTAAAATGATGTTAGAAGGGGGCCAAGGTGCACTTTAGCATGGTTCCTCCGATGCTCAAATTAAAGTTGGAGATGAGAATGGAGAAAATGAACGGAGAACAATATAAAAGTAGCTTTGCAGTGGATTATGCATACCTTCGGTTATTGGAGAAAATACCTTTTATATAGAGAGAAAGACATTCTTGATTTCAAGCGACTATAACCTTTCATTTTAGGCATTTGGGCGCCTCCTTTTTTCAGCATTTGGTGTCTCTTACTTCAAGCAACGATGACTCTTCGTTTTAGGTGGTTGTATTATTCTTAGCACTTGTAAATGCCAATCCTTTCTCTTGCATTTGTAACTGATACATTTTTTCCTCTATCGTTCCCATTTGTAACCGTCATAAATGCCCAAACTTCTTATCTGGCTCATTTTCCATAACTAATATACCCCTGGTCCTACCGAGTCAGAGTTTTACCTAGATGACATGCTGGATCAAGTTGCCTTCCATCTCGGTTGAATTCCCATACCTTCTACTAGCCTATTGCTGAGCTCAACCGAGTGGCCCTAAGCAATGTTGAGTCCCTTATCAAGTCCGACTAGATGACCCTGAATATTTTTGAGTTCCTTACAAACGTTCTTGACTTCTTCCGAACAAACCCAACTTCATTTAGTTAGTCTGAATACCTCTCGGGACTCAGTCGACTCCAACCTCTTTTAATCAAGTTGAAAAGGTGTCACGTAGTCTACTTTGACCAAGTTAAGGACTTCCTACATGAAATCTAGGTTGATTGAGTCAAGATTACTAACCTCCTCATCACCAAACCCCCTCCTCCAAGTCTAGTTGAAAGAAGACGTAGATCGACTAACTAGACGGTAAGTTAGAAAATCGAAGAATAATTGTTCAAAAATAATATGTAGGTATATACCATTCTCTGGGGATTTCGAACAAAGCACACATATATACACATCAGGATTGACTCGGCATGCGTGATAACCAAAAATATGTGAGATTTACCTCTCACCGACTCATGGATTATTCTGTAAAAGTCTAGAGAAATAGAAAAAAATCCCGCCTCCATCAGAAACGATTCATATACCAATAATGCCTTCATTTTGCCAAGCGTCATCCATCAGCGACAATAAAAAGCCAAGACCGCTAACCTATATCGGATGAACCCTCATCAAAGGACAATCCTGCAGCGATAAAAAAAAAAACCTTACCCCTTACCTTCAACAATTTTTACAACTTCTCCTATCGCTACCCCACCTTCATCGTTCCTGTCAGAAATCTCACAATGATGACACGACGACAGAAATTCATCCCGCATCAAAGAGCGATAACGTCGAAACTTTCTTCTGCTTTCTTTTCATGGCGTGACCTAGTCAATCTTGCGGAGAATGACACATGTCAGAGGACTCGCTTGAAATTGTTCCGACGAGGTCCCTCCGATGCATAAGTCATCAAGGAGCCCAAAAAAATATAATTGAAAGGAGAAAATATTAAAGGATAGAATAAAAAATAGAACAAAAGATGAGATAGTCATGATATAAGATAATCGCCTCCCTAGAGCATCCCCTCCCCTCCCCTTCCTTATATAAGGAGGAGAGAAGAGAAAGGGATGCACCTTATTGAGAGGAGCCCAAGGAACATACATCATTAAAGGGCACTATTGTAACCACTGTGTCCCTTCATATTGGTATCCGTTATATCCCTTCGCATACCAGAAAGTCAGGAAGTCTTCAACTCGAGAGGTCAGGAAGTCGGTCCGTCTCGATAGGTCGGGTTGGCTTGGCAGGTCGAATCGCCTCAGCAAGTCGGATCGGTTCGGCTGGTTGGAGACTAATGATATTTGCTTTGACCAAGTCTTGGACATCTGCACCAACCGAGTCTTAAAGCATGCCACATGGCCTCTACGTTGATCGAGTTCTGCGACATGACCCCTATTGTCTCCACCGCATTGAAAGCATCCCCCTCAAGTCTAATTGAAGTATGGTATAGCCAGATTGACTAGGCAATTGTCCTGTCAATTACTTCGAAGTCCTTGACAGCAAGGTACCTGTGGCTGAGACGCTGGGAGTGTGTGGCTGAGAAGGTCGGAGCACAGGAGAAGAGCAAGAGGGAGCAATTGACGACCGAGGTGGAGCCCTTCATAGTAGAGCTAGAAGAAAGAGTTACAATTTATATTCAAAAATAAAATAAATGCAATCGAACGTGGTGTGAAGATGTCGACTCCTTGATGGGCATATGGAGAAAACTCGTGAGTTGGAAGAGTAAGTGGCGACCCCGTCCCTGACGGAAGAAACTTTTGAGGCGACTTACCTCATCCCTGACGGAGAAATGTATGTTGTAGGCGACTCTGACAAATGAATGTATGGAAATACTTGTGAATTTCAAGAGATACTTTAAGGAAATAAACATTTAATTTATCATGTATGAATGGATAGAAGCAATATTGCAAGGGGTGGGGTAGTAGATGATAATATAATGAATGAATTATAAAAAAGATTAAAGAAAAAAAAATCCTGATTATTCCGAGAGACTAAAGTGTTGCCAACCACATGATGCTTCCCTGTGTAGTTGTCTATTCAAGTGTTTCGCTTCTGTCCCCGGAAAAGATGCCATCGGATAAGACGTCGTAAGGAAGCTAAAGGCAATGCAAAATATAAATATGAAGTGTTGCAAGTTTAAGTAGGTCATGTCCAAGACCGCTAGTACAGTCAGATCAAAAACTATCCCCAAGAGTGCAAGAAACTGAGTATTGTGACATACAGAACCCAAGGGCAACAGGTTACTTGATGGACAATAACCAAATTCCAAGATCAAATAGTTTCAACATTGGGCCAACAATATGATTCCAAGAACAATCCCCAAGGTAATATTCATCAAAGTGTTTTGACCATATGAAGCGCTTCCTTCATGCATGCAGCTATGTGAGAATGTTCAATACTTGATAAATAAAATCACTTGTGAAAACTCCAACAACATGTTCTTTTGACACCAAGGTGAGAAGTGAAAATTAGAGCAAATGACATTTGAATTGATCAAGGCATGTTAAGCCCTTGATTTAAAATATATGATGTAGAATCAGAAATGTCAAAAAACCAAGCAACAAATATAATTGGGATGCTTGATGAATGATCCATTCCTGCATGCAGAAATTTAGGAATCCACCTCTTTGGTATAATATGTTAATTAATATATATTTATATATATTTTCTGTGCACCGTGAGGTGCGACATGCGTAGTTTTTTGTTTTTTTTTAATTTATTATTTTTAATTAGGATTACATCGTTTAAGATTTAAGATTTAAATTATAATATTTAAATTTAAAAAAAATAAAACAAAAACAACTTAGATACATGCGAGATGAGCGATATAAGATGAACATATCAAAATTCAATAGGTTAATACTCCCTAGGCATGAAATATTGTGTGACACAACTGACCTCCAAAAATACCGCCTTATTATTTTGGAACTAAATTTGGGAACCACTCCTGTGAACAAGAATGTAATTGTAAAATTTTCATATATAAAAAAAGAATGTCTTCGTAAAAGATGAAAGAATAATTCGCTATCTCCACAAAATGCTCAATTAATTATTGGATGATAAATTTATTATAATGAGATAGAGATCAATTTCCGACGAGTATATATCTTTGGGAAGAAAAAAAATTCACCTCTTAATTATTTAACGATCGGTTATAAATTAATTTTATAATTTATTTTTATATATATAATTTTAAAATGGATGATAAAGAAAGTCTGAAATGAAGTTAGTTATCTTTTTGCTAGAAAAGAATGTCATCGTTTTCAATAAACAAAGCAAGAAATACTTACCGCTTTCCAACACCATAATTTGCAAGAATAGAAAGATGAAGCCCTCAAAAGCTGTGGGGACGAGGGCTTTTGTGGCTGCTGCCATGTGCAGAACTGAAACCTCGCCCCAATTAGTTCTTCCGACTCAAGAAAATCCAATAGTCTTCGATCGCCTCTTCCCCAGCAAACAACACTCCCCAAGGAGGAGATGGAGGCCACTAGGGAGAGTCCGCCCGGCCAACCAAACCAAGGAGGCAATGCCTTGAGCCGCCCTCGAACAACCGCAGACACTGGCGTAGCCAGGTGGTCATTATCGTTTGTCATAAAAAAAAAATTGAACTTCATCGTATATTTGGAATATCCTCGATCTAAATTATCAATTGTTATCATTTTTACAAAAAAATATCACGACTTGAAATATTAATATTAAATTTTTAAAACAAAATATATAATAATAAATTAATTAATTAAATCATAAAATATGAAGTGGGGGCATTCAATTAAAATTGAATTGATTTCGAACTAAATCCAATAGATAGACACGAAGATAAGCATTACGTTAGTTTAAATCAAAATTGATTTAAAGTTGATTTGATCAAATTATGACCGAATCAAGTTGAAGATTTAAACGAGTTTGATCGATTTAAAATGAATTAGAATATTTTTTTAGAAAACCTTCTCTTTCAATTTTTCTCCCTACTCATGTTGTAACCCCCACTGTACTATACGCCACCATCGTGTCTTTGCTCTCTCTTTTATTTTTTCCTGTCTCTTCTCTAACGGTAGTAAACTTGTAATTTTTTTCCTTTCCTCCTCTCAAGCACAAGAGCTTTCTTTTTCATCTCTTTTATTTTCTCCAGTAAGTAAGAAACACAACATTAGTAATTGTCCTCTTCCAATAACAAGAGCAATCCTCGCATCTTTTTCCTCTTTTCCTCTTTTCTAGAGTTTTATTAACACCGCAAGAATAATTTTGTTTTACTTTGCTTTGCTCTCTTTGTGTTGTTGTTGAACTCACCAAAACTAGTCGAGGTTGCTAATGAAAAAGGTAAAGCTCTCCTATTTTACTTCTTCCTCCATATCTTCTCTTCTCCGTTTTTCTCAAAAGCAATGGAGGGTTTTCCTTTTATTTTTTTCAACGAGCAACTCTTTACAAACAACTCTTTTTCTCCTTTGTCCAACCACAGCCAAGGTCGGCTCAAGGCATAGGCCTTAAGCCTAAGGCCCCTATTATATTGGGGTCCACCAAATTAATAATCATATTTTTCTAAAATATTTCTAAAATAATAATCATATTTAATTATATATATATATATATATATAATTAAATATGATTATTATTTTAGAAATATATGAGTTTGGATGGTAAATATTTAAAATTATGGTTAAAATAAATTTTAGTCCAGATTTATTTTCAATAATTTTAATTTTTTATTAGTCAAATTAGATTTGGTCAATAATTTTTAATATTTTTAGATTTGATCAATAATTTATAATTTTTTATAGATTAAAGTTAAATTTTATTATTTTTAATTTTTTATTCGTCAAAGTTAGATTTGATTGATAATTTTATTTTTTTTACTATTAAAATTAGAATTAGTTGATAATTTTTTAATTAAAATTTAATCTGTAATTTTTAATTTTTTATCGATAAAAAATTAATTTACTGACCAAAATTAAGTTTGGTTAATAAATTAATAATATTTATTGGTTATACTTATTAGTAATTAATATTTTTTTTAAAAAAAAATACTTTTGAAAGTCAAAAGTATATTTAATATTGCATTATTATTGTAGGATTGGTGCAATCGATAGAGGGGGTGAATATCGACCGTCTTTTTCTTTTTGTTTAATCATTCGTTTATCTTTTTATCAGAGTTAGTATGCAGCGGAATATAATAAAACTTAAATTAGAAAAAACATGCGAGATTTACTTGGTTCCCAACCCCCCAAGGTCATTACATCCAAGGCCTAATCACGGGAGACGCCCATCCACTAGTGGTCTCCTCTTTTTCGGAGGTGGAGAAACTCGTCTTACTTTTTGATTTACAAACACAATAAATAAGATAAGATAAAACACAGCTTGTAAATACAAACAAACACTTTGTCAAGTCAATTCGGAAGTCCTAAGCGTAGCGCACCCTTCCTGGAGCTTCCACGGTCACAGAGCTTCGCAGCATAGTTTCTTTGAGCACAGATTAGAAGATATGTAGGAGAGTTGTTGTAGTTGAGCGTAGAGTCTTCGTCTCCTTTTATAGAGCTGGATCAGATCCTCATTTGGATCAACTCTCATCTGGATGAAGTCATATCTAGATTAAGTCTTATCTTTATTCACATAATCTAACTTATCTTTATCCTCATCCAAATCATAAAGTTGAATCTGATATTTTTCCACATCAGCTTCCATGTCAACATCTATGACAACTCATCAATCTGGTCAACCTAACCTAGTTGGTCGACTGGACAAATTTTTTCGATCGACTAAACCAAGCCAAGGAGTCCGAACTCAAACCCAGTCAATCGAACCCATTCAATCGACTAAACCATTTTTTCAGTCGATCAGACCAATCAGTCAACCGGACCGAATCGACTTGGGTTTGATTCGACCCAAGTCAAGTCTGATTTGAAGAAATCAAAAGAGAGAAAACTAGGGCTTGTAGAAATTATGTACCTCAATAAACAAAAGTTACACAATAAGATGTTTATATAGTTAGGTTAAATTCCAAGAACAAGAAAAAGACTAATCTATCCTTAATAGCTAATAAATAGAAAAGCCTAATAATAATAATAATAATAGTATAATCTAGCATCCCCTCTCAAACTAATGATGTTATAGCTAGAAGTATCAAGAGTTTGTCAGACAAGAAACGAAAGTGTTAAGTGGAATGTGCCTTGGTAAATATATCAATAATATGTAAATTAGAAGGAACGAATGGCAACGTGATGGTGCCAAGCTGAAGATGATGACGAGTAATGTGACAATCAATTTCAATATATTTGTCCGCTCATGAAAAATTGAATTGCGTGCAATTTGAATAGCACTCTGATTATCATAATATAATAGAGTAGGTTGATGAAGAGAGATACCCATATCGGCAAGCAACCAACGCAACTAAACTATCTCACAAGTAGTTAAGGTCATGACACGGTACGAGACTTCTGTGGAAGATCTAGAAATAACATCTTGTTTCTTACTCTTCCAAGAAATGAGGGAATCTCCAAGAAAATTGCAGAAGTCAGTGGTAGATTTGTGATCCGTAGGATCACCAGCCCAATCAGCATCAGATTATGCACGCAGCTCTAGAGATGAAGTAGAAGGAAATAAAAGACTTTGAAATTGAGTGCCCCGAAGATACCTGAGAATATGAAGAACAACAACCTAATGAACTATAGTTAGTACAGTGACAAACTGACTAACCACATGAACAACATGCACAATATATAGACGAGTCACGGTAAGATAAACCAAGCTCCCAATAATAGTTCGATACAAACTAGGATCTGTTAGTGAGAGCCCTAGAGCCAATCATATGATGATTGTTGTATGGACTCGTTGTATC
>JBBUKS010000100.1:5064744-5076352 GCA_038050645.1 Hedychium gardnerianum
CTACTACTACTAATTATTACCACACTTCTTAATCCTCATGCTACAACCATTATAATTCATCATTAATAAACCTTACCTGTACAGATTATGGCCTCTGTTGGCTGTGGGGTGGCCGGAGCTACAGTGGCCAAAAGTTGATCACTCTGTAAGTATCAGAATGATTCACAAAGACTCCAAATCCTCTGCTAATACAAGGCAACAAAAACCAAAACTCAATCCATCAACCTTACTTATCGATGGAAACCGAATCTGGTAGGGATAACCGGAATAAGACAGTTTGACATGGCCGGAGCTGGGTTGGGGCGACTGAACTGGATTAGTGACAGAACTTCAAATTGGCCGGCAACTTTGTGATGGTCAGATCTAAGCTCCATTAGTAGCCGAAACAGGGATCCAATGGTCGGAACCCTAATCTGAGATGGTAGAACCAATGGTGGTCGGTGAGGAGTAAGATCATCGGCAAAGGGAGAAGAAGAAAGTTCGACTTACCTTCTCCGATTGTGGCCAGTCCTGATTCGATCGCCGGCGACAGGGCGACGGTGAGAACGAGGGATCGAGAGTAGTCGGAAGAGGAAGGGCGGCGCTTCAGATCTCGGGGAGAGAAGGAGATCGATTTTGAAATCAATGAGAAGAATCCGTGAGCTTCTCTTCACTGGACGTGGACTGGCAGCAACCGTTGTTGGTGGCCGGAGACGATGACCGGCGTTGATGGGCAGCGGCTTGGCGTGATCGCAGGCAGTGGTCGGCGGGGAAAGGTGAAATCGAGAGAGGAGGAAATCGGGAGGAGATGAGAATTAATCGGGTTTTAAATAAACTTAGGTTTTTATTTAACGTAACTTAGGTTAATTTAAAACTCAACCTAGGTTAATTAATCCCAACCTAAGGTTTAATTAAAACCATCAACTCCTCATTTATTTGATATATCAAATAGGCATCATTTAAAGCCTCTTATTTATATCCCCATGATCTTGCCGATTTAGCTCCGTTAAATTCCAGAAAAATTTCTGAAAAATCCCAAAAATTCCTTTAATCATATTTCCCAGTCAACATGCTTAATTTTTAATTATTTTATTCGCCGTATTTAATATTTTTTATGTTTGAAAAATACTTGAAAAATATTTTTAAATTATATTTTTGAAAAAATGCTTTAGAAAATATCTTTGAAAACTCTAGTTGAAAAATATTTTTAAAAATTCTATTTTTAAAAAATACATGAAAAATATTGTTATAAATTCTATTTGAAAACTACTTGAAAGATATTGTTGAAAATTATGTTTGAAAACTACTTGAAAAATATTTTTTGAAAATTTTGATTGCAAAATGCTCTTGAAAATTCTACTTTGAAAATATTGATAATTTTTAATGAATACTTGAAAAACTATTCAATATTCTCTTGAAAAAATTATATCTTTTGCATAAAAACTGTTTAAAGAATACTTAGAAGTCTTAAAATTTGTTAAGTTTTTTTAAATCTGGTGTTGTTTGAGCTCCCTTTTTTTTTATATATGTCAAAGGGGAGAGATGATGATGAGTTAAAAGTTAAGGAAAGAGAAGAGAACTATCTTTAAACCTAAGACCTTAGCTTTAGGGGGAGAGTTACAATTAAGGGGGAGCAACCTAGTTTATTCTTATTTGTGAAATGCTTTTTGGTTGTCTCATTACTTAATTTTTTTAAAAAAAAAAATCTTATTTGCAAAATACTTTTACTTAACTTTGAACTAGGTTGTGTCATAAATCAAAAAAGGGGAGATTGTTAGTGCTTGAAGCACTAGCTAATCGAACCTATGTTTTGATAGATGACAAAGGTTCAAAGTTAAGAGATGTTGTGATCTAATAAGTTTGACTCAGTATGCAGGAAACTCAAGTAGAAAGTCATAAGGAAACTTAGACAAGGTGAAAGCTCTAGTTGAGGCTAGGTAAAGAAGTCCTAGTCAGTAGACTGGGCAAGAAGACCTGATCAGAGAAATTGGGCAATGAAGCCCTGGTCTGGGGGATTGGGTAGAAGACCTAGCAAATCGAGGACACTAGGCAAAAGTTATAGGGGTCAAGGACACTAGGTAGGAGTCTAGGCGGGTCAAGGATCGGACGTCTAGTGGGAAGTCTCGGAGGTCGAGATCGGATGCTGAGTGAAAGTTCAAATAATATGGAGGTGATGTTTGGAAATAGATAAACTCTCCTAATAGGAGTAGGCATCGATTCGACCTAGGATTTTACTAAAAACCCAAAAGTCAGAATCAGACAGTCCCAAGACTGTCAAATAAGTTTATGTTAATTATATATATAAGCTAAAACCTGAAAATTGCTGAACCAGACGCCTCAAAGAGATTAAGGCACCTCAATCACCTCGACACTGGAAGGATGAGGTGGCAACCTTTGATTGGTCGGCGCATGCCAGTAACCAAGCGCCTCAAAGGGATTGAGGCGCCTGGGTTGGGATAGACTCAAGCAGAGTCACACTGTGATCAAATCGAGCCACGACAGTGCTTGAGGCGCCTCAAAGGGATTGAGGCACTTGGAAGAGGATAAATATGTTGCTAACTTGGATCTAATCAGATCAACTCGGATAAATGCACCTCAATGGGAATTGAGGCGCTTGGATAAGTCAATAAAAGAAAATTCGACCAGAAGCTCATTTCACCTGTTCTCTATGACTTCATACTCAAGCGCTGCTCCAAAAAATACTCTACGACACTGTAATGCTGCTCTGACGACTACACTCACTTTGCTACTCCAAAGTCATTGGTATATTTAATTGTTCATACTTGTAATTAAGTTTTTGCACTCTGTATTCATATCCTTGTAATCTCCGAGCTTTTAGTGGATTGCCTAACGAAATCACTCATACAAGTGCGGGCCTTGGACTAGCAACCGCCGAGTTGTGAACTAAGTATAAAACAAATGTGCCAACTTTGTCTATTTCTATTATTCTCCTGCATTATTACTCTCGAGTTTACAAAAAAGTGAAAAAGCCAAAAATACTATTCATCCTCCTCTAGCGCTTTTTGATCTCAGTTTATTCCTTGTTCCTTCTTTATTGTATATGCTGCAAATTTCATAGGATGTGGAGAGTCGGTCACAAGTAGAGGAGATAATCTAGATGAATCATGGAGCCCTAGTGACAGGGGTAGTCCATAGAAGTGGACATTCTAGCATCATTGCCTTGAATGTAGACCGGCTTACCACGAGGGGACAACTATCATAGGATTTAATGGGTTTGCCCCCAATTGGATACCAGGGAGTATAGGGGATAATCTAGATAAACCATGGAGCCCTGATGATAGAGTTAGTCCCTCAGAGTGGACTTCTAGCATTATCATCTTGCAAAAAAGCATCAAGTTTGAATAGGCATGTCGGTATTATTCTCCCAAGTCTATATCAGTATTTCGGGATAGGTCCACCTACATGTGAATTAACATAGAGATAGGAGGAAATGAATGACTATCTTTGGACATGTGTTTGGTTGTACTTTTTCTTGATGATATATAATTTACCTTTCATAAAAAAAACATAGAGATAGGAAAATAAACAATACTTAGAATGTCAATAACCATCGTGTTGAAACTGAAATCCTAGGATTGTTTCCCAACTTCATGATTTCACCTCGACTTCTTGATTGCTCTAGACATTCTCTTAATTGCTCTCAACTCTCTTGTCCCTTATTCTTGTTTTCAAACTCTTGCGATTTACGACTTTCTAGATAACCTACTTTGCAATTCCAACTAGCAATTGATTCACAGTCCTTGTGGGATTAATATCTTTTATTATTTGACAGCAATCGTGCACTTGCAAATTTGACACATCAGTGATCATAGCTGGGTCGGGGCGACAGGAGCGTACGGGCAACTGGAGCAAATTCCAAGCGACCAGTAGAGAATGAAATTAAGTGATTCGAACGGGGGGGTGTCAAGATGAGATTTGATCATACCCAGGCGACCGAAGGGAGTCCAGTCGTCTAGAGAATGTGGACGATATTATCTACAAGATAGATGTTGCAGCCACGTCAGCATACTTCAGGCGACTAGGGAGACTCCAGTTGATCGGAGGGTGTCATGTCAATAATAGAAGAGATCTATATAAATGCCTCGAGGCAAAGCTTTGAAATCACCAATTCACTTTTAATCTTTGCTCGTGCTCTTGGGCTCTTGTGTTTTCTGTGCTGCGATGCAACCTTGCGCTTCATTTTTGATCGGCAACACCTAGAGTAACATTTCATTTTTTGTGTTGCCATACTTTTTATTTGTGCTTAATTTTTAGATTCTTTTTCTATAAGGTTTCTCTACATTTTCAGAGGCTTTCTGGAAAAGAGAAATTAAGAAATAAAAATCACTTTTATTATTGTTGCGCATGTCTATTTTTTATTTAAATTAATAAACTGCTAAGTTAGTTTTATTTCTACTGTGTTACTTTCCTTTCATTACTCTATTTTTTTAATTGTTATTGAAAATATTAGTTTGTAAAATTCGTAATGCTATTCATCCCCCTCTAGGATCGAGTTTGATCCTACAAATTTTACATCCAATCTGTCACTAAGGTGATCAATGTGTGTAATGTAACTTGGTTCATTTTAATACACAATGATAGGCATCAGAAACCAAGTGAGACTCTTAGCATCTCATGTGTATTTACATGACTCAATACACAAATAAAGTAGTCTTTGGTGTTTATGAGATGCGAAGGTTACCTAAGTTTATTGGATCATGAAATTTATGGTAGATCCTAGACTGGTTCCATTTGCATATAAAAAAATTTAGTATATAAAACATATGTTAAGTTCTCCCCTAAGTTTATTACATTCAAATAATGCTAATGGCTTTTGTGAAAATATAGACTTCGGATTGACTTGAATTTTTTATTTGAGTCTAATTTTGTCTAAATTAACCTTAGCTCCCCCTAGATTAGTGCTTGGGGATAACATTCCAAAATCAATTTTCCTAAGTCTTAGTTTGTTCCCTACTAAGCCTATGTTATGGTCTTTAGGTATCCAATATCTATTAAGTTCTATAGTTTGTTAACATGATAGTGCTTGGGAACCCTAACCTTCACATTTCTAGAATCATTATAAGACTTTCTATTTACTAAGGAAATGTATGATTTTTTACTTAAATCCAAGTTTGTTGAACACAATATATTGAGATCCAAATATCATATTCAAATACTTGAATCCCGATAATACTGTCTTTAATTCTTTAACTTGAGTTTTCAAGGTAGAATTCTTTTCCTCAAATATTTAACTTGAGCCAAGGTTCTTCCTTTAACTTTCTCAGTTGAAGAGCTGGAGTTGGTCTCCTTCTTAAAGTCTTTAATCTCCTTAAGGAGTGACTTAACTTGTTACTTGGTAAGACATGCAATTATTTGATATAATTTTTTTTTAAAAAAAAGAATCATTTACCTTATCAGCTAACTCGTTTGAGTCGCTAAATAAGTCTTTGTCATCAAGTGGACACTCTGACTTAAACTTAGACTCATACTTGTGAGCTTCTTAGCCCTGAAATCCAAGAGTCTAGTTTGATTTGGTTCGTCTTCTTCAAATCCTTCTTATGAAGATTCATCCCAAGAAGCTTTAAGTTTTTTTCTTTCTCCTTGGCTTCTTGGTTCTATCTTCACCTTTGTCTTTGAATTGAGGACATTCTGATGTGTAGTGTCACTTTTTGTTACAAACGAATCAAGTGACCATTGACTTCATTCTGATGCTCCGAGTTTGAGTGGTTTGCTTATTTTTATTTTGGAACATTCTCTTGATGTTCTTCTTGGTTATGTTTTTGTTCTCACCGATCATCCTCTTCACCAAGTAAGCTATCTCTGAATTTGTGTGTATCATCAGCTTCTAACTCTGATCCAAACTCAAATTCAAACTCAGGCTTTGGCTTTTGCTTTAACTTGAGCTTTGGCTCCTTGCTCCTAGTTTGATTTTCAACCAAAGCTACGTCTCTCTTTTGATCAAAATTAGTATGTTCATGCAATTTTAATTCGTAAAATAATTCATCTAATTTTATGAAAGATAAATTCCGAAACACTTTATAAGCATCAATCGTAAATTCCCATAAAGCGAGAGAAGACTTCTAATGTATACCTTATTGGGTCACAATTTTCAACCCATTCCCCAATTGCTTGAGCTCATTCAATTGTGGTAAAAGGCGAAACGCTCGCCCCCAGCGCCCCCGCCAATCCGTCCCAGGACCAACACGGAGGAGGTAAATCACGGGGGCTAGTCTAGCCAGCCCGAACAGTGACTAGTGCATAAGAGGGGCAGGAACCTGGCTACTAGCCAGGATTTGATCCCTAGACCTCATTGTGGCAACACCTTATGCACTAGCCAACAGCTCATCCCGTGGGGACGGCTTGTAGCTCATTCAAGATCTCCTTGAACTTTCCATGTAATTGAATTATTAATTCTCCTTCTTTCATTTGACAATTCTAAAACTAACTCATTAGCAAATCTTTTTAAGTTATTCTTGAGTCCTGAGTAGTTTCCTCATGAAGCTCATTTAGCTTTTTCAATAGCTCTTTGGTATTGCTGAAGGGATCTACTTTATTGAGTTGCTCTTGCGAAAATCCACATTGAAGTGCTAAGTTGCTTTGGCATTGACTTCAGTTTGCTTTTTAGTGATACTGGTTCATTTGCAAAAGTCCAATAGTTCTCCAAATTCATTTCTGGGCAACTCAAAATCCATTTTTATTGAAGAAACACATTTCTATATGGGTCATCAAATAGTATGTCATCTTTCCTTTTCAATAGGTAAAATTATTACCAAAAAGGGAGGACGATGTAGCCTTTCTAAAGGGTCATCTAACTACACACATTATAAATATAGAAAATACAAGAAAAATCCTTCAAGACTTGAAACACGGTTTCAAAGATCTTGGATATAAAAAACAGTGCAAATAATATATAATATGCAAAGAAAAAAAATTGATTAAATTTGTAGATGGAAAACTATTCAAAATTGTCAATTAACACTAAGCGCTTGACTCTTTAAGATGTGGTTATAATTGTTAAATCCTAAATTCAAATAAGAGGATTAGGATAATTAACAAAGAATGGGCATCTGATAACAACACATCTAGGCGACCGAGAAAGGGTTTCAGTTAATCACTATATAAAAGCCTTCGTTGCACACATCTCGAGCATTAGAAGTAGTTAGTGTTAATTGACAATCCTAAACTCAAATTAGAAGATGATGGACCTACTAGGTCACCTTGACAATGAGGGCTTTCAATTAACACTAACTAAGCACCTAACTCTTTAAAGCGACGCCGCAAAGAGAGTGTTAGCGACCTGAGGATTTCCTTTCTCTTCTCTCCATAGTTTGCTTTTCTTTTCTTTTTTCTTTTCCATCTTTCCCTTCCCTTCCCCTAAGATATATTTTCACTGTAGATTCTTTTCCTATTTATTTGTGTCTCCGAGTAAGCTGAGTGTAGAAGTATTAAATCCCTAACCTATCTTAGATCATATCTTTGTTAATAGACAGTTATTATTAAAGATTCCATGGTATTTTAATTTCTCAATGAAATGTTAAACAACAACCAACGGAAACATACAAGCTATTGTTTCACTAATCCGGGGATTAAATATATGTTATTTCCCACCATGGAATAGCTATCAGGGTCCATGCCAATAAATCGAACATGCTACAAAATTATTATGAGAAACAGAAATATTGGATCGACTTCATCCTACCTTAAACCTGAACATTAGGTCAAAGTTCCCATGCATGGATAGTTTTTCTGCACAAGGCAAGCCACAAAGAATGAAGTGGAATTTGACCATAACCGCATAGCTCCCTTATATATTCCTTAAGTTGTAAGCTCCCGGAAAGGTCATCCATCCTAATTTGCTCTACACCAAACATACTTAACTATCCCAGCAGGAATAGTTGGGACTCACCATCAGCCTCAAGAGATTGTGCGATCAGGAACAATGTATCCCTTTGAGATTTTGCTACCTATCAGCAGTGACCAATTTTAAGAAGAATGACTCACAAAAATTACATTAAAAAGTCACCTCGATATATTATCTTCTGTTCTCATTTCTCACAATTCCAGATTATATGCAGCTGTGATTGTCCCTCAATTTGAGTATCTTCAATAAAACAATACTGAATTAGTTGCCACTGGAAAGAACACTTTCAACACCCATGTATCACTTCCCCATGAGATAAAGCTCGCATTTCCTTAGTATTATGGAAGCTGCTTACAAGAGAGGAGTAAACAGAATCATCTGGACTTATTCCGGCCTTCAACATCTCATCATACAACTTAAATGCCTCATCTGATTTCCCTTCTTTGGACAGCCCTGATATCAGTGCTGTATATGTGACAACATTTGCCTGCACATTCCTTTGCTTCATCTCCGCAAAGTACTTGACAGCAACATCCAACTTCCCACCTACACAATGACCATGAATCAGTGATGTGTATGTGTATACATCGACCATCATACCTTTCTTTTCCATTTCCCTTTGAAGCCTCTCAGCCTCCCTAATGCTTCCTTTCTTGACATAGCCATCAATCATGACATTATAAGTTACAACGCTAGGATCTGCACCATTATTAACCATCTCCCTGAAAAGCCTCTTTGCCTCAACCATGTCCCCCTCTTTGCAGAGTATATCTATCAACGTCGTACAGGTGACAGTGTTGGGAACAATCCCTTGCTGAACCATAACATGAAGAAGACCCTTAGCTTCTTTGATGTTATTGGATTTGCACAGCCCACAAGCCAAAGTATTGAAAGTGTAGACATCGAGCTGAATTCCTTTCTTCTCCATGATGGCTTTCAAAGTCAATGCTTTGTCTATCATTCCTTTCCTGCAGTACCCATCGATCATTGTGTTGAAAACAACCTGATTCATGTCGATTCCCTTGCTCTGCATTTCATGCATCATCATTTCCGCTGCCAGAACCTGTCCGTGCTTACAAAGCCCATTGATCAATGCTCCGTACGTGTGGTCATTGGGTTCAAGACCCTTCTCGAAGCACTGGTCAAAGAGGGCGAATGCTCTTTTGATGTTTCCCGCCCTACAGTTTGCATTGATCAATGAAGTGTATAAATAAATGTCCCCCAGCAAACCTTTTGTACACATTTCCTCGAACACCTTCTCAGCCTTGTTTGCATCTCCAATTTCAGCGAATGCATCAATTAAAATCGTGTACGTTGCAACATTAGCCTCAACGCCTCTTTCGTCCATCAGCTTTAGAACTTGATACATTGAGCTGAAATCACCTTTCTTGGCATAGATTTCAATCATAGGATTATAAGACATGACATTCGGTGCGAGACCTCGAAGGAACATATCGTCCACTAGCTTCCGTGCAGTTTCCAAGACACCATTCTTGCACAGCCCATCTACCACTATCGCCATCGAGTACGCCGACACATCAACAGCATCCGAACCAAGCATCCGAGTAAGGAATTGGTGCGCCTCGTCGATGCGGCCGGATCTCCGCAGCGCCTGGAGGTAGACGGTGCAAGAGCGATCCTCGACGCGGCCGAAGCGTTGGAGCAAAATCTCGAAGGTCTCCAGGGCTGGGTGTGTCAAGCCGGCGTCGGCATAGACTCTGAAGAGCATGTCCAGCGCGGTGGGGTAGGAGATGGAGGCCGCTCGGCAGGAGGCCTCGAAGGCCGAAACAAGGGAGGTGGACAAGGAATGGTCAGAGGTGGCGAGGGAAGTGAGGAGGGACTTGGCGGTGGCATAGCGCTTGCGCTTGAAGAGGGAGCAGAAGCGATCGAGCTGGGAAAGAAGAGGGATGGAGGTAGAATGGGTGGGGAGATGAAAGAAACGGGTGAGGATGCGTTTGGGATTTGAGAAAGTAGGGTTGTTGGAGAAGAAGAGAGAGGAGCGGTTGCTCAATAGCTTTATTGTCGATGTAGAAGCCATCAGAATGCTAATAGTCGGCGTTGGAGCTTGGAGGAGGCGGCCGATTAGAGAGAGAGAAAAAAAACAAAACGCCGGATTGAGAATAAAGACAGATTAATCATGAATGTGCTAGGAAAAGGATACGCAAGGAACGGCGAAAAAAAAAAATTATTATTGCATGCGAATTTATATTATAGTTTTGGAGTTATTTTCGAACATGATGATAAAAAAAAATAAAACGTTCATTTTAATTTTTTTTATTAATTCATCTTAAAAATAATATAAAAAAAATAAATTATGAAAGCTAATTTTACTAATTAAAATAATGATCAATACATAGAAGTGAACAGAAACCTGACTATTAGTTAAGATTTGATCCTCAAATATTATAATGATAATATCTCATACACTAACTATTGTATATTTTCGAACATAATATGCATTGTGGTTGCTATAGTTGCAGAGGTAGAGACTTCTACTTAGGATTTTATTTAGAATCGTCCATTTAAATTAAATTTATCGAATCGATTCATCCCATCAAATAATTTAAATAAAATAAATTAAAATTTTATCAATTCATTTAAAGATAAGTTAAGGTGAGTTAACCTGCGTGGGTCAATCTACGACGGACTTGGATTGGCCCGCGATTAAAAAAAATTCTTTAAAACTTAAAACTAAAATGAAAAATTTAATGACTTCATCAACTTATGATATAATATATATTTAATATAAGAATACTATATAATTTATTAAAAAATAATTATTAATATTTTTATCCTAGAATATATTTACTACAATAAATATATTATAATAATAAACAAGTTAAAAATTTGATATCCTGTTAATGCAAAGTATATCATAAATATTAAGCACATTATAATACAAATGATGCATCTAAATATATCTATGAAATGTAATTAAATTGATTAAAATATAAGAAAATTGATAGGAGTATTCTTTCTTTTCAAAATATGATTTAATTTGCCTAATCTGTAATCCAAACTTTAAAATTTTATTATTTTTTAATATTTTTTGATGAGTCTATAGGTTGGCTTGCGTAATCCTCAATCTGTCTTAGGTTGGATTAGGTTGGAGATTTCTCAATCCGTCAAGATGAAGAATCGATCCACCCCACCCAACCAAATGGCCAGCCCATCTCGGCCCGCTTCGCTAAATGGTCGACCCGCTATGAGTCGATAAGTTTGACAACTCTAATTTTGTTATAAAATTCTTGAATATTGGTAAATATCAAATGCTATGACCAGTGTGATGGATGTTCAAAAAGTTTGAGAGGCTCATGTAAATATAAACTCATTATTGCAATATACTCCTTCGGTGGTCTCATACGATCGTAAATTTTGAAATTTTGATAAAAAAATATTTTTAATTTAAGTCTTACATTTATGTTTGATATATGTAACTAAGTGTGTAGAGATTTAAGTATACATGAACATGACTAGTGTGATCAAGGTCATGGATACCCAATGGCTTAAGATCCATGGGAGATTGAAGAAGAGTGGTATATGTTGGTACAATCTGTAGGATCGAAAGCACGTGAGAGTGGGGGGGTGAATCACGTGTTTAAAAACTTGTTCTTTTTTGCGGTTTTGAAAACTTTCGGAAACTTAAAGTACGCAGCGGAAAATTAAAGAGAAAACTGAAAGGAAATTGCAAGGTTGGTTTTACTTGGTTCGGAGCCTTCGCCGACTCCTACTCCAAGGCCCACGACCCTTCGGATCGTATCGCTGGGC
>JBBUKS010000100.1:5088494-5111390 GCA_038050645.1 Hedychium gardnerianum
AGCAAATGCACCTTTGAAGGAGTCGAGAGTGGATGATTATGACTTTCAGTGAAGTTAGTGATAACCCAATTAGGTCCCGTTTGTTCCTTCATTAATGAAATCTTTGATTTACATTCGGTTCTAATTTCCCCACGTGCTCTTGTCCTTTTTATTTTATCACCTTCTGTCTGTCTATTGCGTTTATCATCTGTATGTATTTCTTTAAAATATACAAATTTTTTCTAGGCTACTTCATTAGTTTTCTTATTTTTTTTCTATTGCTTATTCTTGCGTTAAATCCAGCTACTCGTGCATATTCATTATAGAATGAAAATGCATTCTCCAGTGATGCAAATTTCATCTCAGTTCTTCGCTTTCGATCATCATCAACTTGGAGAATGTATAGCTGATCATCACAGATGTTTTCTTCCATTAATGTAAAATGTTTGATTATGAATTTACAGCAGCAGTACTGGTGGGAGCACAATCAGTATATCATTGATTGGACACTTATAATTTGAGCAATAATTTTCTTTCTTGAATCTTGAGGCTCACTCCAATCATGATCTCATCCAAAAATGTAGTAGGTATATAAATATCTTTGTTCAGCCAATAAACGGAAGACTTCTACAGAGGTTCATGTGATTTATAAAATTATTATTATTATAATAATAACAATCCAAATTTTTGATATTAACATATTACTTTGTAATCCAAACCATGTTGGTGCTATTTTTTAATTGGTCATATTTTAAAGGTGGTGCTGTTTTAAACAAACCAGTACCGGCGTGGTGCTGGTTTGTTCAAAACGGCACTAATAATGGTGTTGGTTTGTTCATAACAACACTAATGATGGTGGTGATTTGTTCAAACCACCACCACGTTCAAAACCTATAATTTAGTTGGTGCTGGTTTGTTCAAAATAGTACCAATGATGGTACTGGTTTGTTCAAAACAATACCACGTTCAAAACAGCTTTATTTAAAAAACCTGCACCAATGTAGGTGCTGGTTTGTTGAGAACAACACCAACGTGGTGTTGGTTTGTTCAAAACATTACCATGTTTAAAACAGTTCAATTTAAATAACATGCACCAATGTAGGTGCTAGTTTGGTTGAGAACAACACCAACGTTGTGCTGGTTTGTTCAAAATAACTCCATTTAAAAAACCTGCACCAATGATGGTGCTGGTTTGGTTGAGAACAACACCAATGATGATGCTGGTTTTTTCAAAATAGCACCACGTTTAAACTAGCTCCATTTAAAAAAATTTGTACCAACGTAGGTGTTGGATTATTCAATAACAGTACTAATGTGGTGTTGATTTGTTTAAAATAGTACAACGTTCAAAATAACACCCTTCAAAACAACACCAATTAAAATGAGCACCATATTAGTGCTGGTTTGTTCAAAACAGTATTAATGTGATGTTGTTTTTTGTTCAAAACATCACTAACGTGGTGCTATTGTAAACAAACGAGCTCCAACGTTTCATTGATCTAGATGATCGAATTTTAATTAAAAAAATGAAGTACAACTTTAAAGTAGTGTACATAGGAATAAAAGATATAGCAGACATAGAAGGAATGCAGTTAAACTCAAAACAGATTTACATAAGAATAAAATGTATAACCGAAATAGAAATATTATCAAATTTTGAAGCTGCACATGCTTAAGGAAGCCGCAGTAGTGAACACTAAGGGAATACCAGCATGATGACGTGAGAATGATCGCTGGCAGCTAGTGAATCAGGAACAGACGACGACGGAGGGGGCGCGACAGCAGAGAGTAAGAGAAGAAGCGTCGAAAGCAAGGGAATACCAACACGATATCGTGAGAATGATCGTCGGCAGCCAGGGACTCAGGGAGAGGCGACGACGGACCCCGATGGACTTAGGGTTTACGGACACAAGGGAAACAGAGGAGAGAAAGAGAGACAGCGAGATTTGAAGTTTTTACAAATCAAATCTGGAGAATCGGGGCGAAATATTTCCCGCGCTAAGAATAGAGAAAGAAGACATGCGTAGGTTTTGTCCACGTCAGGTGCCCACGTTGGCTGTCACCTATGATTGCATGTGCAGGGTTATATATATATAAAATTTAAAAATATAATATAAAAAATATTTATGAAAAAGGAAAAAAGGGGGCATTTTAGCGATACCCAACAGCCCTAAAACCTCCGCCTCGCCTCGCCACGCCTCCAAGCCCTCGGACGCTTTGATTTTAGGGCACCTTCCTCGGCGCCGCCTCTCGACTGTCAATTCCTCACCATCCTCCAGCAGGCGTTTGCCAAATCAATCATCTTAATGGCCAGTGATCCAGCTGCAGCAGCTGTTGGAGGGAACTTCGCCGGCCAGGCGAACGTCCGGGTGGTTGTGGTAGGGGAGGCCGGCACCGGTAAGTCTAGTCTCATCGTAGCCGTCGCCACTGAGTCTTTCCCGGAGAACGTTCCCCACGTATTGCCCCCAACTCGTCTCCCTTCTGATTACTACCCGGATCGCGTCCCCATCACCATTATCGATACCTCCTCCAGGTATGTACACACAAATGTACCGCCTTTCTTCATCTTCATCCTCTTTCCTTGACGTTTAGATGCTGTTCTGTTCCAGACCCGAACACAAAGCAAAGCTGATTGCGGATTGCAAGGCCGCCGATGTCATCGTTTTGACCTATGCCTGTGACCGACCTTCCACCCTAGACCGCCTGAGTACTTATTGGCTTCCCGAACTCCGCCGACTGGAGGTTCTCTAATTATGCCTCTCTTCACACGGATTAGCTCTGCATTTAGTAGGTATTATTTTCATCTCTTCTATTTGATTTACCGGATGGGCAGGTAAAGGTGCCAGTACTTGTGGTTGGATGCAAGCTTGACCTCCGGGATGATTCGCAACAAGTTAGTCTGGACCAGGTTATGGCTCCAATCATGCAACAATTCCGGGAGATCGAGACATGCATAGAGTGTTCTGCCCTCAGACAGATTCAGGTTTGAGTTGGTTGTATATTTTAGTTGTTTCTTTGGTACATCTGGCTAGTATTTATATTATCAGGATGGGACATAAGGCTGAGTTAAATCAGTTAACTGATGGTTGAGATAGACAATGGCAAGGATCTGCGTAGTTTGTTGATTTTCCAGGAGTTCTTACATCATCCCTTCTGACTATTCTCATGCAACTTAATGCTCTTGTTCATGCAAATATTTAATCGATGCTTTAGTTATTCTTGTAGCGTCTCACTAGCAAACACATTACTTCTGCTTCGTCTGATCAGTTGACCACCATATATTAGCTTATGAAACTTGAAAGTGGATGTCTAGCTCTTTGATTGGTGCTAGTAAAATCCAGTGTTGGAGGACCTGCCCAATGCACCAGGCCATGTCACATGCCACATAATACCAATGGGGAATGCCTGCAAATGTAATTGCAAATGTTCTTGCCACTCAAAATCATGCAACTATAATTCAATTATGTTAGGAACATACATAATACAAAATTAGGAAATAGGTATGCCTTAATTTCTTATTATCATTGTGGAAGCTTAGTGAATCACATGAGATATGTGAACATGTATGTCAATTTCTTATTATCAACCTTATTAGTTGGAATCAGATTATTATAGGTCTACAACCAAGTATTCGTGCATAATGCTTGAGGTTTGTATGTGAAGCTGTACAGCCATGTCTTACAAAAGTACATTGACATATCTTATGTAGAAGCTGTACAGCCATGTCTTTTGTGGACTTTGTATGTGAAGGTTTTGTATGTCTACCTCTACAATCCTGTCACATACTGCACTTACACAAGCAGTTGTAAATACGATTTTTGGAACATGAGTATGCCATTCCATAAATTATCGGCTCTCTTTTATCGTTTATGTTAACTGCTTAGACTTATTAATCATTTTTTGATTTTATCCTATAATCATATTTTATCTGGGAATATTCTTTTGTTTCAGGTCCAAGAAGTCTTTTATTATGCTCAGAAAGCAGTTCTTCATCCAACTGCTCCACTTTTTGATCAGGAGACACAATCATTGAAACCCCGATGCACAAGAGCCTTGAAAAGAATCTTCATCTTGTGTGACAATGATAGAGATGGCGCACTAAGTGATGCTGAATTGAATAACTTCCAGGTTATTCTTTGTTTTTCCTATGTTGTTTTTTCTTGCACTAGATTAAGGTCATTAAAGGAATTTTAGAACATGTTTTGTTATTAGTAATTGATTAGATAAATCATATTAATCTCGTGTTAAAAACTTTCAGGTTAGATGTTTTAATGCTCCTCTCCAGCCATCTGAAATTGTGGGGGTTAAGAGGGTTGTCCAAGAGAAGATACCTGAAGGAGTTAATGAACGTGGGCTAACATTGACTGGGTTTCTTTTTCTACATGCTCTTTTCATAGAAAGGGGCCGCCTAGAAACAACTTGGTCGGTCTTGAGGAAATTCGGTTATGATAATGATCTTAAACTCAAAGATGAACTCCTTCCAACAACATTCAAACTTGCTTCGGATCAGGTGCTCTTGATTTTTGTCACTGTTCATCACTTTATTTGATCCAAGATTGTTTTTAAATGACTCGTGGATATTCACTGTTCAATTTTCTTATTAGACGCGAGGGTGATAAATTGTTTGGAAAAGTTTCAACTCCAAATTTGTTAGTTGTTCCACGCTAGGCTTGTAATCTTGATTGGGTTCCTCTTTCAGTGCTTGATCAGATTAGTACGAAGCACATGTTTAACATGGGACTGAATAGTGTTCAAGAGAGCCCATCAGTGGCATTAGGTGTCCCAAGTTGCATGTTTTCATTCTAAATTGCAATTCCAACTTATTTCATAGCATGCTTCTATTTTTCTTTGATATATCCATCTAGGATTTCGTTTGTCTACTCCATTGTTCATTCCTTTCATTATTAACTAAATTTTTTTTCCATCATCTTTATAATTAACCTGCTTGGTGCTTATTTTATGAGTCAAATATTGGTTCATAGATATAATTTGATGATTTCTCTTCAAAATTGTGAAATGGTAATTTCCAATTTGCGTTTATCCTAGTAGAATTTGCATTACATTTTAAGTGACTTCTATTTTATTGTATTTTATGTTATTGTATTATTGTTAATTTTTTGCAGACTGTAGAGCTGAGAGATGAAGCATTGGATTTCCTGAAGGATATCTTCCACATTTTTGATATCGACAGTGTATGGAATCATTATCTCTTCTGATATCAGGCCATGTTCTATTTAATTTCTTGGATTCTACAGTGGTGAAGAAATTAGGTGTTTATTGCATTTGTATCGCTGTATTGCTCCTGTATAGGCATCTTAAGAATGCGTTGAATAATGAGGGGAATTTTCATGTGCTTTTATGTTCTTTTCCTCCCCCCTCCTGTTAATCCATCAACTAAACAGATTGAGTGTCTCTTCATTTATGTTTTGGAAATTAGTATTCTTTTGTTTATATGGAGATTCTCTATTTTGTATATTTAATGCAGAAATGGAAAAGTTGATTGGGTTTTTTGTTCTCTTCATTGCCAAAATATTGGCTTCATAACACATGCAACTGATATTGATGTATAATAGTTTAGTCAAATGTAAGTGATTGAGATGAGATGCAGCCCAATGCAATTGCATTTTAAGCACTAAAGCAATGAAAATGATATAGTTGTAGTATATGGGTTAGCTTGCTTGTACACAACTACCCAAGCTGGAAATTGCATGCACCAAGCACTGACAAGTTGAGATAATTCAGTTTCAAGTGTTTAGCTATTGTCCTTGAATGGAAATCCTTGCTGACAGTTTAGGTTTGATTCAATTTTTAAGTTGAGGTAATTCAGTTTCAAGTGTTTACTTCTTTATCAACAGTTCAAGACTGCAGTTTTTAGATTATTGAAAATCAATTGGAATAGTGTATCTATGAATTGTGAATTGTTGGGACACAATCATATTTGTTGATTGATGATGCAACGTTTATTCTTATACTTCATCATGTTTACTTAATACAACCTAAATATGTATAATGATCATTTGGTAGGATGGAGCTCTGCGACCTTCTGAACTCGATGAGCTTTTTTCAACTGCTCCAGAAAAGTAAGTTATCTCACAAATAGATAAATATATTGCATCAGAAATACAATGATTTTCCTGTCTTTAGATTCAAGCAAAATATTCTACACATTGATTTATCCTTTACATGGATCTGCTTGACAAAACTTTTGTCTGGTAAAAGCTAGTAACTATGCATTATACCACTCCATAATAATTGCTTTAAAATCTAGTTGACTTACCTAAATGAATCTAATTTACAAGGTCAATTCATGTTAGTATCTTTAGAAATATATTAGACTTGAGTTTTAAGTTGTTATAGTTTATAATTATTTCATCAATGTGATTATAAAGAATCAACAAAATTAGAAGGAAGTATTCCTTGGCTGAATCTCTACTTTCTTTGAATCTTCTAGTTTTTCCAAAAATTTTTAATCTTGTGTATGATGCTAATTTTTTTAAGAAAAATTGTGCCAACATTTGCTAATACACGTATAGCTCGGTGATCCATATCGCTATTGGTTGATTTTTTCAATTGTTATTTTTTTCCAACTTGCTATATGAACTAGAAATTTAGACTAAAGTATGACCATAATAAAACAAAAACATAACAGACAAATCAAATCCTTAGCTACTTAATGAAGCAAGGGTTGTCGAACACTTTATCCTTCGATCTGCAAAGCTTTCATAGTAGTCAATGGAGTAGCGGGCGGTCAAGTTGCGAGCAAAGACTAGTATTGGCAGTGCTTGTGTTCTCATGAGGCACTATAGTCAGTAGTTGGTCAATTCAAGTCATGCATAGAGGAAGCGGAAGCATATTGGTGATGCTCATATTCACGCTAGTTGTGGTTGTTGGCAGGCTTGTGGATCCAGAGAAAATACTGCTAGTGGTAGTGCTTGTGTCCCCTCGGAAGTTCTTGCAATGAGCAGAGGAAGTCAGTTGAGTTGTGAGTGGAGATTAGTAGTGCAGTGATCCCTTTAGCTTAGCTTCAATGTTGTTTTTCAACCATACATGACCACAAATTACTCGTTGAAATTTCCAATAAAGGTTCTTTCACAATGTGACCTTTTTAGAATGCGTAAAGGAGAATAAGTTAAGGGAAAGCTGAGCGAACGTAGTGCTTTATGCTGGTGGAAATCTTCTTCAGGAAAGCATTGATAGAAAACAAAGAGGATGAGGATCTGGAGCCACTAGTTCTGGATATGGTGTGCTGGAGCACTTGAAGGGAGACTCCTAGAACAACGAACTACTTGCTAATAAATGTTGGAGAAGCAGGATGGCGAAGGAAGATTATAGTCGACCTCTACATTTGGTAATGGCTCATAAAGGAGCCACTGATAAATGACACTAATTGGTGCTCGAATCCTAGTGCCCATCCTTTGCAAATCATATTTTATTCTTTTGGCAGTGGTGCAGGCGTGCAACCAAGATGCATGTGACAACATCTGATAAACAACAACGATTAATTGTTGCACATGACATCAAAGAGGGGATGTGTTATGCCAATCTTGAGCTTGGCTCTCTAAATTTTATTGTGTGGTTGATTCACCTGTAAAAATATATATTTCATTATGTTCCTCAGTTTAGTTCTTTAAAGTTTTGCCATAACTGTGGCCTGGACTCTCAGACATTGAAGCAAGTAGCACGTATTGAAATTTTAGCCAATCATTTTCCAACAATGTAATGGTTTGAAGCAAGTAGCACAAATTGGAGATGTAGCCAATCATGTTCTGAAATGCATGTCACTAGCCTTTTCGTTCCTTACTGTTCTGATCAAAGCTATGACATGGTGATCATTGTCGCGCTGCTTTGATATTTTGGTCCCTGCATTTATTACATGAATGCAGTTTGTTAAAGTGCTTAGACTCTTTGTTGCTAAACTATACTTTCAATGGTGTGAAATATAATATCTTTTATCTTGTGCTTCTTTTGGTTTCTTTTGCCCTAAGTCTATTGTGTTCTCTATAGCCCTTGGTCCGAATCTCCTTACAAGGATGCTGCAGAGAAGAATGTTTTAGGCGGTTTGTCTCTTGATGGGTTCATTTCTGAGGTACTTCTATTTTGTAATCTTAACATTCAAGATTTTTTTCTTTTTACCTGAAATGTTAATATGTTTGCTCCCCATTTTATGGTTCTGTGCATATTGGGCTTCCCTTTCTTCCTTGTTTTAGTGAGGTTAATTACCAAGTCTTTTTAGATTATGATTGATATTTAACTTGAAACGTATTTGACAAGGAAAAGGGAGAAGTATCCTATTCAAGGTAGAAAGGGTTCTGAGGTTAAGTTGTAATGGAAATCTGATGGATTGCCTCCTAGAAAATTGTTAAATGATGGCTGAGGCTTCCAATAGACTGCCAAGGTGTCACTTCAAGAGGTGGTCTGTTTCAATAGTAGATGATTATAAAGTACATCCTTTGTTTTATTCTATAAGTTGATTGAACTGGTTCCTTCAGTTAGCAAACTTAGGCTACCAATTTCATATGATGCATCCAAGGTTGACTAAGAATGATGTAGATATCATTGGTAAGAGGAGCAAACTATTGTATCACATAGTCTCGTATTTAGATGAATCACTAGACATGTATAATGATGTTTGATTCATCCAAACAACTTTCTATGTTTGAGGGTGAGGTTCATGTATGAGTTGTATCATATTAAGTGCATTGATGGTTATTTACATTAATACAACTTTTACTACTGTGACAACCTTACACAACTTACCTCATTTTTCTAAAATGTAAATGATGCTTTTGCCTATGTGCCATATGGTGTGAATCAATAAAATACCACATATAACATTAATGTTAAATTGGGGAAGTTATTAGGGTTTATGCCTAAAGTAGTTCCCTCCAACTTTATATATAAAAAGGATAATTCGGTGCACGAAGTTTCCACTAATGTGGGGTCCCAGAGAAGAATCAGATCACAAGGTCACACGACAAAAACTTTATTGTTTGCATTGCAAGAGGTTGTTTTCATGATTCAAACTCATGACCACAAGGTCACACAGCAAAAACTTTATTGTTACGTAAAGGCTCCCCTTCTTCCCTCCAACATTACACACACACACACCCCTTCTTGTTCTTTTACATTTAGATCCTTAAGTTTAACTCCAAACATAATAGTTTTCTTATGTGTATATAGTATATACCAAGTATCTCTCCCTCTCTGACCTAAAACCTCTATGCCAAGCACTTCAATTCACTTGATCCTCAGTTTGAAAGTGTCAATATAAATCTTGCTTGCAAAACTGTCATCAATTATGATGATTTTATCCACATAAATAATAAGAAGAATATGTTTCAGACCGAGGCAAAAATTGAAATACTGAATGAGCTGATACACTCTTGATTCCTAAGAATTTCTTCAGCTCATTCTCTTAAGAATTTCTTCAGCTCATGTAAATACTTTTTTACTTTAGACAGCAGGTTAGCTTCCTATAAGCAACAAACTTAGAAGGTTGGTCCATATGTGTCCCCATCTAAATTATAGTGAAGTAAAAGATTCTTGATTTCTGATTGATTTATTAACTATTGAGAATAATTGTGATTGTAAGGAAAAAGAGAACTGAAGCAATATATTTATATAGTTTACACCATATATCTGTGTACGTCATTTTGCCACTAATCTAGTTTTAAGTTTGTCAATGGAGCCGTCGGAGAATGTTTTAATGATAAACATTCATTTGCAACCCAAAATAGTTTGCCAAAGGACGAATACATTGGAATCTGCCATCTTTCCAGTCATCGGTTATCTGCACCTTTAATCTGAAAGAGCCTTTAAGTTAGTTTGGAGAATTCTAAATGAATCTAACATGGAAAGACAAGTATAATACTGGAGCCAATGAAGCCAAAGAAATGTATTAGGAAAGAGGATGTAAGGTGTTAAACTTATGTGTACCGTTAAAGCAATGGGAAAGTCAAGGCCTGAGATAGGGACCTGAAACAGTAGGTGGTGCTGAGATAAGACGGGAGTTTAAAGGGCTGTTTATGACATGCTTGACTCTTCACCCTCTACTTAGGGCTTTGATGGCTGTGGCTATGAAATTGTGTTTCTGTAAGAGAAGGTGGTTTAGGAATAGATAATAGTGATGAAATAGATAAATCCTTCACGACAAACTTGAAAATAGATTGTTTGGTAGAAAATAAAGAATAACTTCAAATAAATTTTGACTTGTGGAGACAATAGTATATTGTAGCAAGGATAACCCTTCTATACATGGAAATTATCTTGGAGTATTATTTCTACCATGAGATAGAGAAGATCAAAGCAAGTAGACACATAGGGTGGAATTAAAGGGTATTAAAGGGTAAAAGAATTGAGGAAGACATGTGATTTATAAGGTAGCATACGATAAAAATGATATCATCCCAAAACTTGAGAGGATCTCCCTTGCAAAATAATAGTATACAAACTGTCTCAATCAGATGCATGTTTTTCTTTCGACACCACCATTTTGATAGTGTATGGCTCTGAAAATTACTCTCAACAAAAATTCACTTAATAGATCTTGAAGTATTTTGTTTCTACAATGAGATGAGTAGACCAAAGCAAGTATACTGGCACAGTGGAATTAGCGTAAAATAGAGAAGACCTTCACTTGTTGATCAATCTAAAATTATGATAATTTATATATATTACCTGGGGTAAGGATTCTAGGATGTATGGACGGTAATCTCTGTTGTGCATCTTTTGATGGAGAATGCAAAGATTCCTGAGACAATCGTGGTTTAGTATTTTCTACTTTTAAATTTATAGCCAATAGGTTCAGGTGTCACCCTCAGCAACAGTGTTACCAGAATCTAAAATTTCTTTCAAGAAAAGATAGAGGTAGAAGAGTGAGAAGCCAATTTGATTGCAGTTTTCATTCTAGTATCTTGAAGAACACTTCTTTTTCCCATGGGGATTTGAGGGGAAATCAGTTTGAAATTTTGGGAGGCTAGGGATTTCTGTGGAATAATTTTGACTGGTTGACATGGTTGGAAATTTTGGGTTTGTTCTGCATTTTTTATTTTTTTTAAAGAGTTTTAAATTTTTGAAGTAATTTTTTCCTGGAAAGTTTATTATAGATTTTCTGGGGTATGTACAGTTATTTTACAAAGAATTGGGTAAGCACAGGATCCCATGCAATTAGATTAGCTTTCATTCTATCATTTTTTTCTCTTTTCATAAGTTTTGAGTGGTCCTGGTACTATATCGATAGACTGATTAGCCTGACGCCTTGTCAATTTATTATTTGACGTGTTTGTGCTGCATCACTGATTCATTGACCCACTGGAGTAAGGATGGCAGAAAGTCAGTGATCCATTAGTGTTGCTATAGAATTGGTCTTATTCATTGGAGGTCTTTGCTTGCATATGGGAAGCCATTTTGCCTTATGGAATTTTCCTCCTTAGGTGTAACTGATCTCACTTCAAACATATACGCAAATGATTAGATACTGGTCCAGTCAGTCTCTGTCTGCATTATATCAGTATATACCAGATTCCAAAATATAAAATGACTTAGCCTGGTTGGTTTAATATATACTGAATCACCAGTGCATGAACTATAAAGAATATATCAAGCACAAGTTTATAGTGGAATTTGTTTGGTGATTTGTCTTTTTGTTATCTTTTGATTTCAAGATTTTGAATTTCCTATCCCACTTTCTTCACTTGTGTTTTTGTACTTTGACAGGCTATCATTTCCGTAACTCGTTGAATGTTCTAAACCTCACCTTGTCCTACACTATTTATCTGAAGTTCCTTTACAACACCAATGTTAATCATTACAATTTTTTGCATTCAGATTGAAGTTGATAAATCTCATTATAACTTCTTGGAAATTTTCTTTTGCATGAATTGCTTTTTACATATGCTAAATGTGACCTTTTGTTTGTAACTGAACTCTCTCTATTGTGATAAATGTTAGCATATTCTATGAAATTTCTTTATCTTGGTTTTTTATTTTATTTTTTTAAGTAAAAAAAAATTCCTTGATGCATCACTTTTGATTGTGCTGTGTTTTTGACCAACATAACCTATCTGTCACAGTGGGCTCTTATGACACTTCAAGATCCAAAGGCTAGTTTAGCTAACCTGATTTACATTGGATATACGGGCGATCCTGCTTCAGTATTTCATATAGCAAGAAAAAGGCGTTTGGATCGAAAAAAGCAACGTACACAAAGAAATGTTTTTCAATGCTTTGTCTTTGGTCCTAAAAATGCAGGGAAAACCACATTGCTAAATTCCTTTATTGGAAGGTGAGCCTTTACTTTTTTTATTTTTGCAATAAATTGATCAATTAATCTGTCTTGATGTCTCAACTGTTCACAGGTGCAGGATAATTGTTCACAAAGTTTGTTATCTTTTAACATGGCTTCTTAGGGATTATATCTTTATTTCATCCTTTGTCATGCAGGACATTCTCTGAGAAATGTACTCCTACAACATCTTATCGTTTTGCTACAAATGTTGTTGATCTTCACAACGTAAGTTCAGCTGAACAAAGAAGCACCACTTTTAGTGCATCATTATTTTTTTCTTGAATCTTTGGCTAAATTGCTAGTGATCATTACTGTAGTAAAATGTGAATGCTAAGATGGATCTATAAGAGGATAAGATAAAAAACTATGTATATATATTTTTTTAGAGGTAACTCTAAGAGATGGTACAATAATAGAAATCAGATTGAGATGATATGCACACGTCCAAATAACCAATAGATTGTATATTTTGAAAAGTTAAAATCTTTTAAAGTAGGAGGTGTAACAGGCAGGGCTTGTTCATCTTAATGATTTTGCACACTAATTTGATCTATTTGACTATAATTTGAACCCAGTTCAAGCTGGCACTCATCAAATTGAGCCCACACCTCACTCGATTCAGTACTCAATCCAATCCAAATTAAGCCTTGAATTGATTTTTTTTTCACATTTTACCTAGTTTACATTAATTAAAAACTTAGTTAAAACAGATATACATGTTGCCTAAGTTGCCTCTAGTTCCAAACTTGTTAGATAAGTGGATCCTCAAGGGAATGGAGTTGTGGGAAAACTCAACCAAAGTCATTTTTTTCATTGTTAAACTTCACATCCTTTTAAAGCTCCCTTTTCTTCCCCCTTCCTCATCTTTTTTTTCTGTTAGCTCTCGTCTTCTCTCATGCTGATAAATTTTATTTTGTAACTGTCTCATACAGCATGAGTTGTACCATCTCGTTTCTTTTTAATCACCAATACATATACTTGAAGACCTACTTTCATAATCTCTCCATAATCTGTACAATGACTTTTTTTCTCCCATCCCCTTTTCTTTTTGCAGAATTAGTTTACTTCTTTTTTTTTTTTTGCATTTCTAATTCTGTATCTGTTGTTTTGTAGGGTACTAAAAAGATACTTGTAATGCGAGAGATACCTGAACAGGAAGTAAAAAACTTGCTTTCCAACAAGGAGTCTTTGGCAGCATGTGATATAGCTGTATTCATCTATGACAGGTACTACGCTCTAGCTATAGTTGTTAGTTATGAACTTTCCATCCTGCATTCACACCATCAAAGAACTTTGATGAGTGGATTGGATTATGAACTCATTAATCATTAAATTTTGTTGTGTTTTTTTATATTTCTTTTATTTGTGTAGTTTAATTAATATTGAAACAGAAAGCATACCACTCTTTTCTTATTGTGCATCTACCTAATAAGACACCATAGTCTTGTTCAATGGAGAGATAGGGTCCAAGTAGCTGACCCCAATAGTTGGCGTGTAAGACTTGTTCTAGATAAGATAATCTATGTTCGTTTAGATCAACCATGTATTCATACTGGCATTTTCTGTTGAATCAATTGGAAATCAATCCAATTGACTTCAGATGATTCTATGTATAACGGATGATTCTAACTGATTTTAATTGATCCCCTGAGAATTTGATCATGGAGCTTAAAAAAAAGGAGAGAAAGATGTAAAGCAATACAACAATAACAACCAAGTCTTATCCCACTAAGTGGCTATATGGATCCTTGAAATATGTAAAGCAATGAATTAAGAAAAAAAAATTAAAAGAGGCTAAAAAGTTAAGTGTTCTAGATGGAAGAGGGAACCCAGATTTGAATTTTCAAATCTATAGATGCAGAAAATATGATAAGTTGGTTTTTGTTCTCCTCATAGATGAGTGCAAGGTTATAAAGGTTCCCTTAGTGCATTGTATGTCTATGTTACTCAGACTTGTGAAAGAGTACATCCATATCCATGTTGGATATGAGTCTTAGGTACATGATTTCCTTAGGCACGAGATTTTCTCAAAATGAGGACAGAATTGATCTTAAACTTCAAATACTAATATTTCATAAAATAATAGCTAAAATTAATTTATGTATGTTATAAGTTATATAACCTAACTTTTAAATTATATAACATATAGTATATAGTAATTATTATTATAAGAAGTATAACTTGTATCTGAATTTATATTTTTAAAATATGAATTTATATAAACTAACTTATATAAGTTATATGCTCCATAATCCTAACCCACCTTTAGTTCCAACACAAGCTGCTCTCTTCCTCTCAATGTGAGCTACTCCTTTCCTCCAGAGGCAAGCTGCTCCCACAGGCCACCTCCTTGCGACATGAGAGCCAAACTCCACTGCTGCAAGAAACACTATGGAACTTTGAAATCCCTTCCTTACGTGCAAGCATTGGGCCACCTACTTGCGACATGAGAGCCAAACACCACCGCTGCAAGAAACACTACTGAACTTTGAATCCCTTCCCTAACATGCACCCGATCCTTGCTCGCGCATGGCACTCTTGAACTGTTCTCCCACCACGCGAATCGCTGGTAGGTTCCTTCGCTTCTTCTTCCTCTCATAGGTAAGGCCGACTACTCGGACTCGTGTATCATGTCTGTGTCCAACTACTCAGACTCATATATCATGTCTGCATCCATGATGTGTCATGTCTACACAGGTATGGTGGGGTTAAAGGCTGAATTTTGAGTAACAAAGTCGCGTGTTCTCTTTCTGCATGTTTTAGACTTGTTGCTCTCTTAAAAGATTCATATGATCGTTCACTTCTCCATGCTGTGACATGTTTCATCTTTTAGCCCCACAATTTAGAATGGTCTTGTTGCTGTTCTTTTGGACTGAATGAACCCAATAAAGTTGTTAGCTACTGCGTGTTGTTTTGCAGTTATCTTCATTTTTTATGCATTTCTACTGTTTTATTCTTTTTTTCCAGGGCGTTTACCATCAGTTTTTTTATTTGTAGTTTCAATGAAGAATCTTGGAAGAGAACCAAAGAATTACTGGAGCAAGTTGCATATCATGGAGAAAACACTGGCTATGAAGTTCCTTGTCTTATCATTTCTGCGAAGGATGACCTTGATGCCTATCCCTTGAGCATTCAAGATTCGACTAGGGTACTTCTAACCATGTTTTGTTCATTGTTAATTTTTTTTGCCTATATTATTATATTATTTACTTTAATGGAAATTTGGAATTGTAATGTAGCATTAAGTTGCAATTGCATGTTGGGATCACTAGTCCCTTTGATACCATTTAATAAGGTTGGAGATAGTTATACCACTAATTAAAACTTGCCATTACAAACTACATACTTGTGAATCTATATCCGTTGTCTCTAGATGTAGAATAATCTTTACTTCAATGCCATGTGGCGGGATGTTTCCCTTGTAAGAGTAGTACACACACAAAGACGATCAATTTAACATGGTTCAATGTTAATGTTAGCCTATTCCATGGAGAAAATCCAAATCTATATGAGTGAAAAATACAATGTAAATAGGACAATTCAATGTCCATTCTGCACCTTGCATAATATTCCCTCAATTTACCCTACATTTCTCTCAATACTGGTGGAGAAAAATAAGAAAATCTCACCTTTAACACTTGGACACAAAATTCCAAAAAATAAACTTGTCTTCTCCACAAGAGATGATTTCCCATAGGCTTCCAAATGCAGCCAAGATGTTGCCTAGGTCTAGAATGCTCCATTGATGAAAGATTCATAGCCATTGAAAAATTCCAACCGTCACTAGCATAAACGAAATCCCATAATAAGAAACTGCTAGAATTGGCCCTAAGACTGGGTTATCATGTGTTTGGCCACAGGCACATTAGCCAATAAATGCTTGGTGTTCTGTGCCAGCATCTATGCTGGTAAAAGCCCAACACTGCCTGTATACTTTCCACAATTTGCTAATGTTACCATAATATTTTTTTAATTGAAAGCAATCAAATACCGATATATTCAATTAAAAAAGAGATAATAGTACATCCAAATATGAGACTAAGATAATACCTTATGCTTTTGATGAGGTATTCCATGTGGGATTAAATTACATTTTCTAATGCTTTTGATCGTGGATAGTTGGTTCCAGTATGTTTGATGACCTCTTCTATTTTTGAATGAAGTATGAGCATTTACTACATTGTTGATCCTAATTTTATTTTATTTTCTGCAAGGTAACCCTTGAGATGGGAATTGAGTCACCTATACCTGTCAGCATGAAATTAAGAGATCATAATGATGTTTTCTATCGAATAGTTAGTGCTGCACAACAGCCTCATCTAAGTATTCCGGAAACTGAAGCTGGCAAAAGCCGCAAACAATACCGACGCTTTATCAATCACTCTCTTGTGTTTATCTCAGGTACCATTAAAACCTTTCAATAGCACCTGTTTATTTCTTGATTCTTCTTTCATTTCTAGTGTTTTGAAGCTGCTCATGCTTATTAAGTTACATTTATGGAAAAAAAACTTGAAAGATGTTATAACTTTTATTTGGTTGTATCTTTATTTTTATGTGTACCTTCATATTCTTGCTCTTGTTACTGATCCATACATTTTGGTAATCCATCAGAAGTATTGGACATATGTTTTGTTGGAATAATCTGTTTGCTGCTAGCAAATTGATGCATAATTTTCCTAGTTATTCATTGCCTGAATTTCTTTAAGTAGTTAAAGAGAATTTAATTATGGGTTTGATTTGCAGGAAAAGCAATTCTATTTTATATGAATTCCCTTTAAATATGTACCTATATTTGATTATAAAAATGATTTTAGAATATCAATTCTCATGAATTTTCATTTCCCAATGATCCTCTGCAAGTTATTACTGGTACAATTATAAGTAGACTTTCCTACTCAGCTACTCTATTCTATTTCTTAGAGAATACATATTCTGAGTGGGGTGGATGCATAAGGTGGTTGAGCAAATTGAGGGAGTTAAGCGAACCAAAGTCGTTGAGTAAGTCAAATGACCATGTAGATCAAGCTGGTCAAGTGAAATGGACGTCCATAGTTTGAATTGGATAGGCTAATCTAGCTAGGTGAATTGGATGGGATAGATGGCCCAAATCATTTGGTTGAGTTCCGCCTGATGGATGACACATACTAAAAGGAACGAGTGTTTCAATTTTTGATTTTGTGTTTAGCTAGATTGTTACAGTTTTGACATTGTGTTGTGTGCATGGTGTTTGTGCTAGGCTAAACGAGTGAAATCTATCATTCAGCCCACCGCATGGTCGCAAAGGCACTGCCATCCTGCGGCAAACTCCGCACTGTCTCGGAGGCTGCCACGACCTCTGCGGGTCGCAATGGGGACGCTCCCGGGCGCGCGGGTGCGAACTTAGTTTAATAATTAAACTTAGGTTAATAGATTAATCTAAACAGGTTTAATTAAACTCTAATAAAATTATTCCATTAATTTAATATATCTATTATTTATTTTAATTTTGAAAATATATGATAAAATTTTTATTTATTTATTTATCATATAGAGGTGTCATGATTCCATTTTATACCTTCTAGACGTATAGAAACTTCCTATACATCGCATGCATTGCAGCAGTCTTCTCTCACAAATTTTGCAGAATATAAAGTTCAAGAGAAGACAAAGAGAATACAAAAAAGATCACAATAACATTGAAACAAAATGTTCTCACAAAATAGTATCAGAATGTCTTGGACGAAGCCTTGTATACGGAGATTGAGATCCAACTTGTTATCTAGGTTTCACCTAGCCATCATTCGACTGGTTGTAAGCCATTAATCAAATGCTGCATAATATTCGATTAAAATCCAAATGTTTCAACTTATCTTTGAAATCCTTTACACTGAAATAGTATTAGCTGATTGTTGCACAGGAGTAGTCGAACAAACATTCTGTTCGCTTTGTTCATTTAGCCTCAGTTGAGTGATTAGTTGATTGGCAAACAACATTCTGTTTGCAGCTAGTAATTTGACCTCAGCTGACTGCAAACATTCTATTTGCTTGTAATTTGACCTTAGTCGACTGTGGTTGACTGGCTGGTCGACTGCAAACATTCTATTTGTTGAGTCTGAGCCAAATCACAAACTGAACAACTTTTATGGTTATAATAGTCGACTGTCTCATAATCATCAATTGATTGGACTAAAACTACAAAACTTATCAAGAGTTATGGTAACACCAGCCAACTATCTTTAACTGAGGTTCACAAAGCTTTCCAGCACTTGTGGGTAACATCAGTTGACTTTGGTATCCTAGTGCTCCCAATATTTGCTTGTACTATTTAAGGGAATTATCACGTTTAATACCCTGTCAGTTAGGGAAATGCAGAACAGTCAATTTTGACTAGGTTTACAACATTTAATACTCTACCAATTTAGGGAAATGCATACCAATTGGCTGATAGGCTACTACATACCTTCTATCGAAACCTCATATTTGGGGGAACCACAAGGTCAACTCTGCCAATTAAAAACTTTCTAAAAGGTTCAATTTTAGCAGCAATCGGCTTGTAAAATATTTTGTAAGGTTTGATTTTAATGCTAGTACACTCTTCCAGTTGATTGCAAGATGTTCTGTGGGTTTCGAAATTAACATTAGCAGATTATTCCACTCGACTGATACGGTCCTTAGCTATGTTCTTCGATTTTGTGATTGTGCTAGTCAATCGATATATCTGAACTAGTTGACTAGTAGTGTTGAAAATTTGTGAAAATCTAGAGGTACATTATATATGATATTCTTTCACATAGAAAAATAGTTTTTAATAAAAAATACTTCACAAAATTTAAGTTTATCACAAAGTTTGGAATGTTTAAAAGATTAGCCGTAATCCTCCAATGTTATACCAAAGTTCCATACTTGCTGGATTTTTAAAATTAATGATTGATGAAATTGGATGATATCTTGGCTCAAAGTGATGCATCATAAGAAGCATCATGAACCAAAAGCATCATCCTATCATGTACACTATTTTTATGTGCATCAATATAAAAGCATGTTTTCCTTAGGTTATTCTGAGATGTCTTAGGTATAGCTCTACACTATTTGATCATGCAAGGCTAAGCAGTCTAGTTCACTCTATATAACACATGCTAAGCTCCCTCCTAAGAGTACTAAATCCCTAATGTAGTGAAAATGTGAGCTAGGTTTGACTTTGACCTAACGTAGTTGAGTACAATGTCACCTATAGTTACATGATCCCCTAATGAAGTGATGTTTCACTTTAATATGTTTCGTCCTAGAATAAAGTTTCAATTTTTTTGTTAGATTAATGGTGCTAACATTGTCACACAACACTTGGACATTGTTATAGTAAAATCTATAGATTAATGGTGCTTCTCGATTCTCCCAATAATCACTCTATCAGTATATGACTTCTGGAATATCATTATTTTTCTCCTTCTTGGGTACCTTTCAGATTTGGATAAACCTCTTACAGATTGCAGCAGTCTTCTCTTATAAATTTCACAGAATAGAAGAGAAAACAAGATAATACAAAAAATTCACAGTAATAATAGTGTAACAAAATGCTTTCAGGAAATCTTATTGTAGGAAGTAGGTAACACTCGTTTTTGTCGAGCAAATTTGTTTGGACGAAGCCTCACGAATCCTTATATATGGAGATCGAGATCCAACTTGTCTTATGGGTTTCACCTAGCCATCAGTAGACTAGACTATTGTAAACCATCAGTTAACTGTTGCATAAGATTTTGTTAAAATTCGAACGTTCTTTATCTTATCTTTGAAATTCTTCATTAATAGTTTTATGAAATAGTATGAATCGGCAACTACTAGGGAGTAACCGATTGGCAAGCATTTAATTTGTCATTCTAAGCCAAACTATAAATTGGACAACTTTTGTGGCTATATAGGGCTATAAACGAGCCGAGCCAAACTTTGTGGTGTTCAAACTTGTTTGATAAGGTAATCGAGCCAAGTCAAGCCGAGCCTAAATTAACCAAGCCTGTTGAAATGATTGTTCAAGCTTGGCTTGGTTTTTTTTTATGAGCTTGAGTTTGGTTCAAGTTTGACTTGAGCTTGCTTCGTTTAGATGTTATTGAACTCTCAATTCAAGCTTGTTTGATTGTTTGAAACTTTTACATTTTAAGCTTGTTTGGTTGTTATTAGCTTGATAATACAAACTTGTTTATTCATTTTGAAACTTTGTTTATTTAGCATATTGATAAGAGTTTTATTGAGGAACGTTGGCGAACGTTGTTCGCGAACGAGTTGAGCACATGTGTTTAAGTTTGTTTGTTTAGTTTAACGAGTTATTCACGCTTGTTCATTTAATTGATCTTGTGAGTATTGAATGAATATAAACAAGTTCTTATCAAGTCGAACACCAAGCTTGTTCACGAACATTTGATTCACCCTATGGCTATAACAACTGTTGTGGTTACAACAATTACTTGCTTGATGATCATCAGTTGACTTGACTAAAACCACAAAGCTAATCAACATTTGTGGCAACACCAGTTGATTGCCTTCAACTTAAACAAAGCTTACTAGCATTTGCGGTAACATTAGCCTACTGCTAGATGATCATCGATCGATTGGCCAAACCTCAAAGCTTATTTGACATTGGTGGTTAGATCAGTCAACTACTGAATCCAGACTCTAAAGAATTTGAGGTTTTCTAGACCAACATGTATACTAGATGACTGGTACCTTGTTCTAGTAGACTATTGTACCATGGCTTAGTCATTCTAATAATTTCTAATAATTGAGTTTCATTTATCTTTGAGTTCTACTCACGCCCCAAACATTACAAGTCACTCAAAGACTCTCAGATCTTTAGAGCTTCCATGCACTTGGACTTATGTGCCTAGAGTCTCGTTTCCGAGTCTTCATTGCCTAATATTCAGTCAATTGACCTGTTGGGACTTAATCGTTGCTAATAATTTGGTCCTCGAACAACCTACACTTTCTTGCCTAGCATCTAATCACCTTGACTTGTTGGGACTTAATCTTTGGCAAAATCTGACCCTTGACCTTCCCCTTTTTTTTTGCTTAGCATTCAGTCACACTGACATGCTAACCTTGACTTGCCAGGGTTTCATCTCTCCAAGTATCTAGTCCTTGTCGACCTAGAATTTTCATGATTGCACTTGCAATTACGTGACAAACTTCTTTTGCACCTACAGGCTTGACGCACCATGTAAGATTATAAATAATACCTAAACTAAACTCGATCCAAATATCAAAATCACATGCAATACTACATGCTTAGGGTATAAAGTGCAATCCGACAATTTTTTTTTTTTTTTGCAACGTGTAGTGTCAATACTCATTTTTTGGAATGATGATTAATATTGATGAAATTATTATTAAACCTTTATTTTTTAATTTTTTTTTTACTATTGTTAATATTAATATAGTTCATAATTAGTATCATCTTAACTTTTAAATACTAATTTATTATTATACAAATTCTAATAAAGTACTAGCCAAATACACGCTGTGCCATGTGTGGGAAAACAGGCTTAGAGAAACTGACATGACCTATGTATTTAGTCCCTCAACCTGTTCTAAGATGAAACCTGTCAAAACACGAAAAGGAACTTGTCTTTTCAATGCAGAAGAACAGAAAAAAAGCACCTGGAATGTTTAGGCATATTTGCTTGAAAATTCTCTTTGAAAGTCTAGCCTTGAACTATTCTGCCTCTTTTCAAGCAACTAAAACTACTATCATTGTTTAGTTACCTTGAAAATATCATAGTTGACTAATGATAATCAGATCCACAAAATCCATTCATTGAACATGTCACCAAAACATTTTATAAAAATAGCTATTAGCATATTAACAATGCTAAGTTGTCTGTTATGCAATCAATTAACCGCTCAAAGAGACTCGAGTAAAACTATAACATATAGCTGGACCTGGACCATAACTGGTTAAACATCTTATGTTTTATAACACCATTTATCACAGAGGACATCAATTGAATAATATAAAAGCCAAATTTCTTAGCATAAAAAACTTTTGTATATTGACTTTTTTCATATGTATAAAACTTCATTGGACAAAATGAAATGTATGCTAAATACCATTATCTAACATTATATACTTGAAATAATCCTGCAGGGATAGATGGGAGATCTCCCTGCCAAGGCTAATATAATCTTCGTTTGATTATGTGGGGAATATTTGAACTATATTGTTGCAACCGTTGGTGATTCAATTTTATAGTCCTAAGATGAACACATACAATATTAAAAGAAGTGTCCTAAGGGTTGTTGCCCATCTTGGCTCCATCACCAGCCCAAAAGTTCTTTTCCATATTCTAACACTTTTTGTACACATAATAAATGCACAAAATAAATAAAATAAATAGGACTTGAATGTTAACTTGATTCTTCTAGTAGTTCCAAGGATGCTCCCCCCCCATATTTCAAGTTTGCTATGTTAAATTGTCGTTGGTCGATGGATAGTTTCTCTGATGCTTGTGTTAGGACTTGGTACTCTATATCTTTCTTGTTATTTGATCCTGCGCGGAGACTGGAGGATGATCCGCTGAAAAGTCGAATCGCTGACTGGATGACCGTAGAGCGGAGTGATCTGGCCGATCTACCGAACTTGACTCCGATCGGTGTTGCACCGCCGA
>JBBUKS010000100.1:5115673-5129553 GCA_038050645.1 Hedychium gardnerianum
CAGATGGGTATGCATTGAATATGGCTCGATGCGTGGATATGAATAGGTTAAAGATGTTTGGAATGAAGAGTCATGACTATCGCGTGTTCATGCAATGACTTATTCCTATAGCTTTCCATGACCTACTTCCTAATGATGTTTGGCAAGCACTTACGGAATTGAGTCTATTTTTCAGAGATTTGACAACGAGGTGTATTATGACGGTCGATATGCTTCGGCTACAAACAAACATTCCTCTCATACTATGTAAGTTGGAGCGCACCCACCCAGCTTTTTTGATTTAATGGAACATCAACCAGTACATTCCTCTCATAACACATTTCTCATTCCTTAACATTTTTCCATGCAGATTCACTCCAGATGGGCATCAAGTAGCCACATACATCAGTGGAAAATTCAAAGAAAGGGTCTGCGCATCTGGTACTACATAGAGGCAGGTAGACCAGGAGATGAAAGATTTCTATTATAAGGAATATAGTAAGTAAATTAAATATGTTTGGTATTATATATTATATTTATCCTTTAGTATACTAATTAAATTTTAACTAATAATTGCAGAAAAAATATACTTGGGAGGACGGGCACGAGCAAGAATTTATAGTCATGTGGAATATATATTGTGCAAAGTTGTACAAAAATCTTCTATATTATATGAGAAGAAAGGGCATGAGGTCAACGTATGTATTAGAAGATATCGGGGTTGCATGGAATGTCACATGGAGTGCAGAAAAATGACGGTCAAATGCTGTAAAAGCTTGAGCAAATAGAAATACAGAGCTAGCTGGCCCGAGCACCGGATCCGCTCGCCATACTTTTGAATCTCGATCTATTGTAGACCATACCATGGATTTGGTGAGTTTAATTTAAAGTTATATAAGCAAAATTTATTACCAATTTTGTGTAGATTTGTCCAAACTTTTTGTGTATGTAGGAACGTAGTCTAGAGAGACCTCCCACTTGTTAGGAGATATTCACCAAGACTCACCAGAAAAAAGATGAAACTTTTATCGATTCTCGATCACGGGTCATACACGTAAGATTAGTAACTTTATTACATTTACCATTAATAAAAATTATCTTTAGTAATTTCTTATAATATATTAATCATATACTTTTTTTCAAACAGGATGAAATCACAAATAGAGTAATTCAGGCATCTCAACCACCAGTAGAGGGAGGGGAGTCACAACCTTTATCCACCGATGCAGTAAATGAGATATATTATGATGTTGTCGGTGGAAGGACGAAAAATTCCTCCTCTACGACTTTGGCTCCCATGCAAAAGTGACATTTGATCGTTTGAAGACTCCTTGGGGCTGTACTAGTTCTTCTTCTTTTACTGAGGTGCAGTTATTAAGAGAAGAAAATCAAGAACTTAGGATTCAACTGGTCACAGTGGAGCAGAGGTTGTCCGATCAGGAGTAGAGGATTGCCACTCGAGATGTGATGCATGATGCTACCTTAGCCGAGATGCGAGCATGCATTGCTCAATGGACCTAATCACAATATCGTATTGAGTCACAGGAGACTCGAGACCCACGGGACATTGATGATTAGCTCATTTAAGGTATGTTCAACTATAATTTAGTTGTGTTCTTTTCAATTGAATAATAATGTTCTATGATAATATTATGATTTATCACTCATTATTTGTGCATTATTCTAATTACTATATTTTGTACTTGCTGCAGAATTTGATGACGGAGCTTTTCTTTTTGTAATGATGGTGATTTGTATCAAACTTTAAATATGAATTGTATCATGGATATGTTTTGTATATTAATGGTTGATACATTATTTTTTGTGATGATATGGTTTGTTTGTGCAGTATTTTATTTATCTATTGTGTGTTTGAATGTGTGTTTGTGATATACTATCGTGTGTGATGGTTTATAGTGTTATGGAAAATGTAAACAAGAAAAAGATTAAATACAAAAAAAGTTGGTGTTGGGGATTCTGTAATTATTGACGAAATTTTGATTTTCGTCGGAAATTAACGATACGAAACAGTAATTTTTTGATATGTTTCCGACAGGATATTATTTTTCGTCGGTGAGTACCGACGGATTTTAGCTGTTCCGTCAAAAGGTACATGTTCGGTAAGAAGACAATTCTCCGACGGAATATGTCATTCCGTCGGCAAATACCAAAGGAATTGTCGTTTCCATCGGAAACCTGCAGACAGATTTACAGTTTCCATTGGTAATTTCTGACGGGAACCTTAATTCCATCGGTATTTATTGATACAATATGTCGACGGAATCTTAACAAAATTTCGTCTGTAATTACCGATGGAATAAGTGTTATCGTCGGAAAAACCTATTTCGATAACCCCTATAGAAAAATCATCCCGTCAGTAATTACTAACGGAAACATAATTCTATCGGTGATATTCGCCTACAACCCAATATTTTACAACATATATATTTCAGACATTAATCCGTCGTTAGCGAGTTCTACCGACAGAAAATTGTCGGTATTTGTTGTTTTTCTTGTAGTGGCGCAACCATGAGATGGTGGCTTCTGAGCCGCCCGTCACGAGTGCTTCTCAATTTATTATGATGACCAATGAAATTTTTTTATGAGGTTGAACCAATGGCCTTAGCTCATTGACAACATTCAATTTTAGATGTATCTTGATTTAGAAATATAACGATAATCTAAAATGTCAAGAAAAATTTATGTTTCAAGAATATTTATAAATATTTTATTTTATTATTATTATTATAAAGACAAATTTAAAGATCAGTTAAATTCATTTATATTGATAATTATAAATGTCTTATATTTTTTATAAAAATAATAAAAATTATCACTAACGGTATCTTATAAGATAAATGTAAAAATCTCCTTAAATAATCTATGGAGACAATAATAAATATTTTTTATACTAATTTATAAAGATATTAAAAATTATCACTAATTATTATTTAAAATATCATTCCAATTTAAGATTTTCATATTATCACAATTCATGCACATAACAAGTTTACTTAAAAGCAAAATCAAAATGCTAATACATAATTGTCATTAATCTTACAATGATTTATCAATTTTACTAATCTAATGTTAAACTTTTTACATCAAAAACTAGCTATGCATTAATAAAATATATCCAAAATATTTAGGATTAAAACTAGCAATAAAGTATCGTAAAATAAAAAATTAATAAATTTATTATGAACCATCTTTAATCATCACATCATAAATAAAATATAATGATCATTACTACAAATACAATGCATATATTTACATAAGTAAAATGAAATATTAAAAATATAAAGTAAATAAAAATAAATGAGAAATAGATAAATTATCATTTCATATGAATCTAATAAGAGTCTTCACTAACAGCTGACTGCAAATATAATCAATATTTGTTTAAAATTATAATAATATGATAAGTATATAAAAAAAATCATAGAAAAGGTTAAAATCATACTAGATGACAAAGATAAACTATTATTTCTACAAATGCATCCTCGAACTTTTATAAAAGATCATAGAGTCTAATCAAAATCTTCGGGAAATAGAATTGTTAGTTCTTTCATTACCGTCTTTACCGAAATATCACATGTTAATACTTATTTATTCCAAGTTTACAATTCTAGCGGTAAATAGAAAAACATTTAACTAGATATGTTAGTGGTTTATTACAGAAGTTAAAAGTCATTGAACAATATAAATACTACAATTGTTATATTATTTCAATCGATTAAATTGAAATAATATTATTATTTCAATTGATTAAATTGAAATAATACAATTTTCAATAGTTTGGTTTAAAAAATAACATCAAGCAGGATAGTGATTATCCTACGGACTAATTGAGAAAGGAAAATTGAAGAGAAAGTAAGAAGAGAATCCGAAGAAAACAAAAAGAAATAAGAAACTTTGTTAATAGTGGAGGATGAATTCTCATGCAGCTTAAACATGTATTTATATAGACTATAGACCTTAAGAGGGAGATCCTCTTGCTCCTGTCTTTTGGTCTAGAAAGAGAAGCTCTCCCTTCTCTCTAGGATTTCTAGAGGCAAAGTGATTTGAGGTTGGTAGGGTCGTCGGACTCCCTCTCTGGTGGACTGAGGTGCATTTCTCTTCTCCATCGGTAATTGGAGAAAGAATCAAGAGGGTGTCGTTTACATTATCTACTAGGGCTCAACTTGACCTAGAAATATCATATGAGGTTATGTCGGATTTCTGTGAGGATTGCAGGAGAATTGGGCATTAGACGGGGAATTATCGGAGAAATGCACTGCATGCACAGCCGACAAGAAATGCAGCGGGTAGACGCTCTCAATTGGTGAGAGGTAGACATCGTTCAAGATATAGATGGTGTCCGCAAGCTCCTCCACAACCAAATGGTGAAGCCACAAATGGAGAATGCCAAGCAAATGAATTAGCCATGGTACAGGTGGTGAACTCGGTGGCTATGGAACACCCACCCAGCCACAGCCAATATGAAGGACAACTGAACCTATCCCAATTACATTCAGAAGATGAACATCAGGAGGGAAATAGGTCATCGGCAACCCAACCCCAATCTCAGCAGAATGTGGCAGCAAGTTAGATGGGCAACGATGTTCGGATTGAAAACGGGTAGCCTCAAGACCCCCAACCAGTTCATACATTGCCACATTATATGCCACATTATATGTCGCATAACTAGTCGCAGCTTCTTGGAAATTTTCATTTATGAGTTTCATTCTATTGTCACTTGAAGACCTTTATGGGAGAAGCTCACAGAATTATGAGGGACAATTACCGAACCATGGCTACTTTTGGGTGACTTCAATTCGTTATTATCCATTCATGATAAAGAAGGAGGGTTACCGGTCACAAATCATGAAATGCGGAACCTTCAACTATTTGTTTAATCATGCGGTCTTGTGGATCTTCGTTCTTTTGGCTACCGGCTCACTTGGGCTAATGGTATGCATGGTTTCATGCAAATTGGATAGAGCTTTGGTAAATTCACATTGGTTATTGGGAGATTATGATAGCTATGCGGAGTTCTCGGCCCCGGGTTACCTCTCGGATCACTCTTGCAGCATTGTACACACCTTGGTTCGAGATAAGGTCCCCAATCAGCCCTTAAGTTCTTCAATATGTGGGCACTACATGGGGACTTTCAAAAGGTGATGACGGACTCATGGACAGCCCCGGTGCTTGGGAATGCACAATTCGTCCTCAACGCAAAATTATCACGCTTGAAGGGTCGGTTGAAGGGGCTTGATCGAAAGCATTTTGAGCATATTTTGGAGAAACACGTCGGGAAAAGACTGATTTGGAGCAAGTATAGCAGGTTATTCTTGCGGGAGGAGAAGCCTTGGCAGATTATAGTCACAAAAGGAAGAATGCTAACTTACTTGTGGAGGTGGAAAAGTAATTCTACCAATAACGTGCGAAGAATGTTTATCTAAAAAACTTGGATAGATGCACCAAATTTTTTTCATGATGTGATAAAGCAGAACAACAAAAGGAATGTCATAGTCACACTCACCTAGCAAAATGGGGACCAAACAACAAGTTTAAAAGAAGTGGCCGACGAATTTGTGGGATTCTTTCATCGCTTGCTTGGACAATCGGTGTAATGCAATCCTATAGGACTTCTCACACTTTCTTGGACGACAACTAAACTCGAGCCAAGCAACGGATCTAGTTAAGGCTTTCACTATAGAAGAGATCAAAGTCGCTCTTATGGACATTGGAAGTGATAAGGCCCTGTGATCGGATGGATTTGGTGTCAAGTTTTTTACCGCTGCATGGGACACGATTGGGACGGACTTCATGGCGGCAGTTCAGGAGTTCTTTCATTCAAGGAAGTTGTTGAAACAATGGAATCACTCTTTGATTGCTTTAGTTCCCAAAGCTAACCATGCCCCGGGGGTTGTAGATTATCGGTCGATTGCTTGTTGTAACGTTTTCTACAAGGTAATAGCCAAGGTCTTGGCTGAACGGTTAGCCCCTATTATGGGAAGCTTACTAGATCCATCACAAGAAGCTTTTGTGCAGGGGCAATCTATAGGGGAAAACATCAACTTAGCACAAGAACTATTTTGGAAATATGCTCGCAAAACAATATCGCTCAAATGCATGATTAAAGTGGATTTGAAAAAGGCGTTTGATACGGTGGATTGGGACTTCCTCATGTCGGCTCTTGTCGATTTTGGTTTTCCCCAATAATTCCAAGAATGGATCTGAGAGTGTGTTACCACAGTCTCTTATTCTATCTCCATGAATGGAGGACTTCACGGATTCCTTAGTGGGAGGCGGGGCTTAAGATAAGGTGACCCCTATCACCCCTATTGTTTGGTATGTGTCTTGAGGTGTTATCGAGAAGGATTAAGGTGACTTCCTTGCTGACCTCATTTCATTTCCACCACATGTGTAAAGATACTCAGATTACACATCTTACATACACCGATGACCTATTATTATTTGCAAGAGCGGATGTTACCTCAATCATGGCGATAGCAGATTGTTTGAAGCAGTTTAGGGATGAAGCGAGGCTAAAAGCTAATCCACTAAAGTCGAACATCTATATAGCAAGAGTAGGGGAGGAAACATGGGCGGAACAACTCAGGATTACCAGTTTTCAGGAAGGATCATTCCCCTTCCGGTACTTGGGCATTCCCCTTGTGACGGAGAAATTGCGTATAGCCGACTATGAGCCTCTACTTGATGCTATCACAAAGAAGATAAGTGAGTGGCCAAAGCAAATGTTATCATATGCGGGACAATTGGAGTTGGTTAGATCTGTCCTCCAAGGGGTTAGTGTTATTGGCTTTCTATCCTTCCTATACCCTGCGGAGTGATTGATAAGATTTATGACATATGTTGGACTTTTGTTTGGTCTTCCAAGCATCAGCCAATATCTTGGGCTAAGATTTGTCTTGATAAGCAAGAGGGAGGATATGGACTTTGAGACTTTCAAGCATGGAACAATGCGCTATTGTGCAAGACGCTTTGGAACATCCAATCCAAGATGGACTCATTGTAGGTAAGATGGGTCAACATTACCTCAGAGAAGTTGACTTTTGGCAATTGAATATGAAGGCCTTGGATTCCCTGTTGGTTAAACGACTTGTGGACATATGAGATCAGTTGGTTCAGAAGTTAAATAGGCAAGGGGCAGTGAACATGAAGTTGCTGGAATGGTTTGCGGTGGAAAAATCTAGGACATCCAATGCATATGAGTTTTTTAGGCCAAGGGGGCCTGAGGTATCATGGGCATCAGTAGTATGGAGGCTAGGAATTTTGCCTAAACACCGATTTATTGTTTGGCTGCTAGCTCATGGGAAGCTAAGGACAGCGAATAGATTGCCCTACGAACCATACAAATTTTGCACTTTGTGTCGTCGATGAGAGGAGTCAAATGCTCATATCTTCTTCGAGTGCACCATCACCTAAGCCCTATGGAGCAAGGTTAGACGATGGCTAGGCATCACACATGTGATGCGAATGGTGGAAGAATTTTGCCAACATTTTTGCCAGCACTACAAGGTAGGCGGACGGATCATGAAGGCATCTCAACTCGATAGAGTAGCAACATGTTGGGGAGCCCAATGGATGCGTGCAAGGACACATTTTGTAAATGTGCAGCAGAAGATAAATAATAAATCTAATTCATTATATCACATGCATCTCACGCATACATGATACACACATGCAACACATAACCGCAATATAAAATTTTATGATAAATAAATATACCTGTCGTATGACTTGGAGTGGAATGGCATCAACCAACGACGTTGGCAAGCCTCGCCTCTATCCAATCCATGCCAAGCAATCGTCGAGATGGATTCCAAAGTCACGAGTTGTTCTCTGCTTCAATGCTAGCCTACGATCGAAAACAACACGATCCGAGAGAGGATCTCACCAACGCTTCAGTATCCTATGGTGTTAGAAACCTGACGATACCAAACACGAAGGATCTCCCACTCGCTTCGATGTCATGCAGTGTTTGCAACCTGACGGCACAAGGCGAGGTGAACGGCAGCCAGAAAGACAACGATTCGTGGCTATTCTTCACTGCTGCCGATGGTGTGGATGGTGGCAGGGAGGTCCGAAGGTCAGAGAAGGACCTTTGGTGGCAAGGGTAGCCGGCAGCCGAGACCTACGATGGCGCACAGGTGGCTGGCGGGGGTGGCGTGCGAGCAGCAACAACTTGTTGTTTGTTGTTGCTGGCAGATGCTGCCAGCGGTGTGGCCGTCAACGGAGGGTTCCGGACGGTCCGGAGCCTGGTGGCAATAGTACTGCCAGTGTGGGGCTGGAAGGCGACGACGACGCATGGGAAGCAATAGCGGCCAAGGGCGGTGGCGCAAGGAGGACACTCCTCCTTTGTGCTTACTGTCCGGCGATTGTGGCGAGAGGGCTGGTGTCGGCAGGCGGCGCCAGCGAGGGTTGGAGGCAGCGGCAACAAGGGTGGGTTTCACCCTTGATCGGCGATGACAAGAGAGAGAGGAGAGAAGAGGAGGAGATGATAAAACCTAACTTTTAGGTTTAATCAACTTGATTAGATTTTTCTCTCTATATCTCTTATTAGGTGTAAGGAGCAAGTCCAAAACTTATATCCGTTAACCCCCAACCTATACTAATAGCCTTAAGTTTGGTTCAAAACCAAACCACCTTTGTTTTAAAAAAAAAATACCCTTTTGTTTTAAACCAAACCATCTTGGTTTACAATTAAACCAAAAAGGGATGTGGCTCAAGAGATGTGGCTCATCCGCACTTCCATTGCGCCAAACTCTTTTTAGATTTGTCCTTCGTCTAGTCAAACCAGACTTAGTCTCTCTCGATTCGAGAATTCAATTCTCAAACTCATTTTAAGTCTTTTGGATAAACTAGTAGTGCATGTGAGTTACCGATTATGTTGGTAATTCATAATTAACCATTAATTATGAATAGATCATGAGTGACACCTAGTAGTACATCATGATTCACAATTGATCAAAAAATCAATGGTTGATCCCAGAACCATTTCTGAACTCTTCAGCAGCTATAGTGAGTCGTGTCTCGTTCCTTTCACTCGTCTTATACCTACTTATTTCAGGACATGGTCTATGTGTTAGTCCCCACTAGGCTGATTATGTCACACTTAGCTCAAGTCATACTTCCTCATCCTATGGATTCAAATTACTCAGATATGTGTCCAAGAGTACCATACTCTTGACTATATTGCTTTGGCCAAAGAATTTGAGTAACAATCCTGCCAAGTGGCCATAGGGTATATGTCTCCTTATACAAGAAGCGGTGAATCCTCTGTGGGCTATTTAAATACCTTTGGGCACTTTGACTCATACTCAATCATCCCGAGTCCACACCTCCAAGGAGATGCTTGCTTAAGATGTCAAAGTATAAGTCTCCATGACCAAGATGACTTGAATACCCCAAGTTGAAGGAAACTTACACTTAAGCTGCAATGAGATCTTCATTGACATATATATATATGTAAAGAACCATATGAAGTCTCATGACAGGTCACTCCAATAAATAGTTACCTTTAACTAGCATTCACATTTAACTCTCGATATCCCAATATTTTCAACTAGTGAGGAGCGATTGCTTGGTTCAACCAAAGAGTATAACATGTGCTAGTCTCTCAGAATCGATGATGTTCAAACTCATCAATTCATCAACTAGGAAATATTTCAATACATTCATAATTATATATGTAGAAATGCTCACTAGTTGTAATCTAATCACAAGTTCCCTTATGAATCATATTCTGGATATTTAGTAAATGAGTTTAAGATCCAATCATATATATTAAGAATGTACACTCAAATAGTGAACCTTTATTTATCCAATAAATAATACATACTATAAGGCGATTGCCTTAGGACATCTCTCAAATATAATATACTCCCAGTTGGCCTAATGCCAATCGCCATGGTATCCAAAACCATAGGTCTGGACGTGACTCTCAAACTTACTTTGTGATAGAGCCTTTGTCAAAGAATCCGCTAGGTTCCTTCCGATGGAAATCTTCTCGTTTGTATTTCTTTCCTACTGATGACCTCTTTGATCAAATGATAACGCCGAAGCACGTGTTTGGATCATTGGTGAGACATGGGTTCCTTAGCCTGAGCAATGGGTATAGTGTTATCATAGTAAACTGGTAATGCTTCAACAATAGTGGGAACTACTCTAAGTTCAGAGATGAACTTCTTGATCAAAACCACTTCCTTTGTTGCTTCAAAAGCCACAATGTATTTTGTCTCTATGGTAGAATTGACAATGATGTCTTGTTTGGAGCTCTTCCAACTTATTGCGCCTTCATTCAATGTGAATATGTACCCAGACTGGGACTTAAAGTCATCATTGTCTGTCTGGAAGCTGACATCAGTATACCCGCATGTAACCATATCATCATCTCCATATACTAAGAACACATCCTTAGTTCTTCTTAAGTACTTAAGGATTGCCTTGACAGTCGCCCAATGATCCATGCTTGGATTTGACTAGTATTTACTTGTGATACTTAGAGAGTATGATACATCAGACCTTGTAAATAACATAACATACATGATAGATCATATTGTTGACGCATAGGGAATCTTACTCATTCAAATCCTCTCGTCTTCTGTGCATGGGCACATAGGCTTTGAAAGGTGAATCCCATGTTGCATGGGTATAAAACCTTTTTTGGATTCATCCATGCTAAACCGCTTTAGCACTTTGTCTATATATGTAGACTGCGAAAAATCAAACAACCGTTTTGATCCATCTCTATAGATCTTAATCTCGATGATATAGGTTGCTTCTCCCATGTCTTTCATGGAAAACATTTTGGACCACCAAACCTTAACTGACAGTTGAACATGCAAATCATTTTCTATAAGCAATATGTCATCGACATACAACACTAGGAATACTACCGCACTCCCACTAACCTTCTTGTACACAAAAGGTTTGTCAGGATTTTGTGAGAAATCAAACTCTTTGATTGCCTCATCAAAATAGATATTCCAACTCCTGGATACTTGCTTCAATCCATAAATGGATCATTAAAGTTTGCTTACTTTATTTTTATCAATAGATGTGAAACCCTCGAGTTGTATCATATACACTTCCTCAAATAGATTTCCATTGAGGAAAACTATTTTCATATCTATATGCCATATCTCATAGTTGTAATGAGCTGCTATGGCCAAGAGTATCCATTGGTGAGAAAGTTTCGTCATAGTCAACACCTTACTTTTAATGATAGTCTTTCGCCACTAACCAAACTTTGTAAGTAATTACATTACCATCCATGTCAGTTTTCTTCTTGAAAACTCACTTGCATCCAATAGGCATGATGCAAGTGTATTAGTGAGTCCACAAAACAAGTTATCTAAACAATCAAAGTTCATGTGAAATCTTGTGAACTAGATCACAAGAGAGAGAGAGAGGACTAGTGAGAGAGGTTGGTTGTTAAGAGAGGAGATGGTTTGGGGAAGGTGCTCCTAGGATTTCGGTTTCATTATGATGCTAGTTGACATGCTATGGATTGTTCATTCCTTAACCTCCATGTTTACATACTTGTAGGGATTCTAACCAAATTACCGGTAGGAACCCATGGAGGTTACACCAGAGTGCTTACACCATTGCTTATTCAATGCTATTAAGTAGAAGAGGTAACATAAAAAGTTCGGTTAAAGGATTACCCTATGTTACTAAGGGCTCCCCGGTCATACAGTCTAGATTACATAAGTCACTTCCTAATATTAAATTGATGTAAACCCATTAAACACTAATTAGTTAATCCCTTGTGGAGAATTGGTCCCCATTTCAAGGCGATGACTCTAGAAAGTCTGGTTAAAAATTTACCCTTTGTCACTAAGGGCTCCCCGATCATACGACCTAAAGTCTCTCCTCTACATGATGATTAATCATTCACATCCATATGCATACACTTCACATACACATTAATTCAAACACAAACAAGACACACACACATAGAACAAATCATAAACATGTTATTGAACAAGGAAATTGCCAAATCCCTAGTTTATACATCAACATCACATGAAAACTACTCCCTACATCCTAGAATCTAAGGGATCTACTCCATAGCAAGGAGAGAACAAACCGAAGACATGAAAAGAAACATTCTTATAATACAAACAAAGAATAGAGAGGAAGTGATGTTTATCAAGAGAATGCCAGCGTCTTCGGGATGAAATCCAAACTTCAGAGGTGGACGGATCGTTGAAATCGGCTAGGAAATGAACCTCATAGGTTCCCTTGAAAGGGAAAACCTTTCCTTCCCTCAAAAGGGGATCTTGAACCCCCTTTTATAGTGAGTCCACATGGCCATGGGACCACATCACACGGCCGTGCCTATGAGGCACGACCGTGCCATGGGAAGCTCCAGGAAATAGATATGGTTGTGCCCCTTGGGTAGGACTTGGCCGTGGGAAATTGGCTGAAGTGAGACACAACCGTGCCTTTGAGCACATCTTGGCCATGGTTGTTACTGGAATCTTTAGTTACAGGGCTTGAAAAGAGGCATGACCATGCCTTTGGGCACGACCTGCCCGTGTGAGCTTCTGGAATTGCTGAGGGGAGCTTTTGAAGAGGCACGGGTGTGTTGTGGGGCTTGCTAGAAAGCTGGATTTGGTCATTTGGGAGACACGACCATGCCTATGAGGCACGATCATGTCTTGGCCAATGAAGGCACAATCATTCCTTAAAGAGGCATGACCATGCTTGCTGGATTTTGCTCCCCAAGCTTGGTTCGATGTCTATTTGCTCCATTTTTGCTCCAAATTATGTCATGTCAATCAAAATACAAAGAGAGCAGATCTCCGAACTAAAGGAGTAAAAACATAATAATTTAATGAGATAGGGTGCAATAATGTATATCATACTCAATGAAATATTAGTAGATGTGCAATAAATAATGCCTAAAAATATTTATAATCTACGCACATCACAACCCCATACTTAAACGTTTGCTTGTCCTCAAGCAAAAATCTGTAATCTAGATTCATGTGGCAATATGGTGCATAATCTCTAGTGAGTTAGGTTAATCTTATCATATAATTTCATTGGTGAGCATGATACAAGAATTGTTTGAGAATGACCTCAGTAAAAGTTCTCGATGCTCGGTGCAATAAGTAGCCTAGAATTTCAAGTGTTAACTCCAAGCCTAGTCAAGTCATCATCTAATCGCATTCCTAATGCCTCTGGTGATAGGCACTTACCTGCCACATGCATGGCTCAACCTTCTCAAACTACACAAGATCTCAAAGGATAGCTCGGAATCAAGAGAAATATAACAGTTATTTACCCAGTAACCTAACTCGATCTCAAAGGGGTAACTTGTTAATTTTCACTTATGACAACTATTTTTTTATCCCTTATTCAATCTTTTTTTTTGCTTACAAGATGTAGAAATAGAACAAGTGTAGGGATTTCAATTTTTCCAAATGAGTTGACGTGATCCAAGTTTCTCCAGTAACTAAAATATAGTTGAAAAATCACCTTAGAAGCACAAATATTATTGGTTCTATGAATCATGACTATTTTCAGATGTATCTACTATCAAAATCAAACATAATATAAAGAGATCCTAAAACTATGTCAATTCTCAAACTCTACAAATGAAAACATAGCTCACTTCATGCTACTATAGAGAGGAAAATGTAAATCACTAAGCATACTAGCACATAAATCACAACAATATAAAAATCTAGAACAAACTGCTAGCATTTTTGCAAAGTAGGCATCTATGGAGCTTAGGAATTCAAGGGTGATCCTAGGGTAGGTTGGGTAACGAATACTCATTAAATCATTCCAACTTAAATTGCTAATCATCCAATCCACATCATTTCTAATTCCTAAGACATCCAAAGTATAATTGTCAAGGTATCGAGTACAAATCA
>JBBUKS010000100.1:5142281-5152990 GCA_038050645.1 Hedychium gardnerianum
CTTACAATTGTAGGCTAGAGTAGATTAAATTTTCATTACTTACATTATTTTTCATTTATTAGGATTCAATTTCCTTACATGCATTGTTATTTCATTTCATGCATTCCCATTATGTAAACTCAAGTAATCAAGAGTATAACTCTCTTTTTTTATGGGAAGCTCTTATTATGTTTAACTATATTGATACTGTCCTTGAATCTTTGAAATCAATAAACATATTTAGGATTTTGCTCATTGTATTTGCAATTTTGAAAATTTTTGCTCAATGATGCATGTGATTGAATCTAATTGATCTGCCTCTTCTATAATGTAACTACATTACAACTATGTAGGTAATGTTTATCTTCAAATTACTGAACTACTTCTTCAAGAAGTTTTTCGTAGTACTGGTTTGGTTAAGGACTGTAAGCTTATTAGGAAAGAGAAGGTTAGTTATATTTTCAATGTCAAAAGAGGGTAATCATCTAATTACTTTGATGATTTTTTTAGATCTTGCTAAGTCATTGATTTTATTAGTTTTTATGCTAACTTTTTTATTTGTTTTAATTATAGCCAAACTTAAGATTGTTATTAAAAATGCTCATTTGGATATGTCACTTGGAAATTTATACATGCCTTATTCATGGAAATTGTTATGTCAATTATAAAACTAAATGATGTTGCATGTCGGGACAAACACCTCTTTTTTATGGAAGAATGTATCTCAAATTTGTTAGACTTGCTAATCATTGTCTTTTATATAACAATATAGTTGAACTAACTTGCACCTTAGTTCAACAATAGTTTTATTCAAGAAATCCCAGGTAAAATCATAATAAATTTCTGAACGAGTAAGGGAATGAGATGATAATAGATTTGTATGGATGATTACAGGGAGCAGCAACTACATGCTATGTGGCATTGCATCCGAACCTCAGGGGTGTGACTGGGAAGTACTTCGATGATTGCAATGAGGAGGATACGAGTAACCACGCCAAGGACGAAGAACTAACAAGAAAGCTTTGGGATTTAAGTGAGAAGATGGTTAAAGCCAATGAGTAAAGAACATTCAAGGCAAGAGGATAAGTAGCATCTACCAAGATCCTTTAAGTTCATGCAATAAGATGTAGTCGAGATGAGTAGTTTTGAGTGTCTCCTAATTAAAATTTCTTTGTGTGCGAGTAATTATACTTGTTATAAAAGAACAAAGATGATAATTTGTATACTTATCTTGGTTGTTTATCTAATAATATGTTGTTGATTGAAGTAGATTCGATTTTCATTTATCTTTTATTTGTTTTTCATATTAAAAGACAACAGTTTAAAATCGTTACAGAATTATTGTCTATCACGCTCAAAGACAACGATTTTTATCCGTTGCAAAACTGTTGTCTTTGGTATTAAAAAACAATAATTTTTTAGCGCACTTTTAACAATAGTGCCAATTACAACGATTTTTAAATGACAAAGACAACAGATTTTATCCGTTGTCTTTGACAGATTTTGTTGTAGTGTCATGAGGTATGACGGTCAATTCTTTGCAAGTAGCCAAGCTCTTGTCCTCCCCCATGCACTGGTCACTGCTCGAGCTAGTAGTTGTTCATAATTTACCTCCCTTCACATAACCTGGGGACGAGCTATGAGGGGCGCTTGGGGTGAGTATTATCACCTTTGCCACCATGAGTTACACATTCCCCCATTTCTATGTAATCTGCTTTAGTAGTTGATAATGCAACACAATGTTGCTTTCTACTGCATCTGTTGATTATACTTTGACCTAAAATTTGGCAACTATCACTTATACTTTTCTCTGTCAAGTTTATAACCAGCATAGTCTGAGTTAGAGTATCCTACTAAGTAAAAGTTGTTAGTTCTAGGGTATCAAATTCTTACATTTAGTGTACCTTTAATATACCTAAGTATCTATTTTACAATTGTTAAGTCTGATTCTTTTACACATAAATAGTATTTAGCATACATACCAACTACAAACAAAATATTAGGTTGCAGTAAAGTATAATAGACTATCTATAATACTCCTCTAGTATTTTAAGTCAATTGATTTATCTTCTAGATAATTATTATTTTTACATTTGTTGACATTAGTGTATTAATTTCTTTAAATAATTCCTTAATATATTTATTTTGAAAAACATAATTGCCATCTTTTGTTTCTTTTATTTTTAACCATAAAAAGGAATTTAATTCTCCTACTAGACTCATTTCAAATTCACTTTCCATTAATGTTATAATTTTTTTTTGAGAATTTTGTGTTGGTTGAACCAAAGATTTTGTCATCTACATAGATTTGGTCTATAAAAATATCTTTTCTAGGGTTTTAACAAAAAAGATCGAGTAAATTTATCCTTGGTTAAGCATCTTAGATACTAAGAAGGTTGACTATCTATCACACAAAGCCCTAGGTGTTTGTTTTAGTCCATAAAGAGCTTTCTTTAATCTAAAAATATGGTCTAGATCCTCAAATCCTAGTGGTTGACTTACTTATACTTCTTCTTTGATGAACCCGTTAAGAAAACACAAAATTTACATCCATTTGATACAACTTGAATCCCTTATGTCCTACATAGGCTAACAACATCCTAATGGATTCAAGTCTAACTATAGGTGCATAGGTTTCATCATAAAATAGTCATTCTACTTGACTAAATCCTTTAGCTACTATCACGCCCCGGAAGTACACATGCCAGTATATACGGACGATACTCCCTTGTGACAATCAAAGAATATGGTATGAGCCCACAAAACTCATATAAACACAACCATGTAGTGTAAAAAAATAATACCCTACCAAGGTAATCACAACCACACAATATAGTAAGACCAACCAGAATAGAGAATAAAAAGGGGTCCACCCCATACATAAAAATCCAAACAACTCGACTGCGTGCCGACACAACTTAATACTCCAAGTACATAGTCAAAATAAATCCAAAGTCCAAGTTTGAGTCATTTAATTACAATGCAAGAGCTAAAAACAAATGCGGAAGTGAAACAAACAAAATGGAAAGGAAATAACCGAAGCTCGATATGAAATGGCACGGCATGAGCAGAAACCTTCGAGCGACCCAACCAACGTATACTTGCTAACCTGGAAAAAATAATAGAAAGTAGGATTGGTGAGTGTAAAAGAAATACTCACCGGATATAAGAAGATAGTGCATGAACAGTAAGTGTACAGGAATTCAAAGGTATATAGTCTCACAAGAAAATTATACTCACCAACCAAAAATACAAATGTATGCATCTACTACACCATCACCTACTCAACTAACACACAGTATCAAGAGTAGTCACTAGTAATGAATATCATGGATACAATAACTCATATGCAAGTACAAGTGCATGTATCAGAATATAATCAATATATATGTGGGAGCCACGCTCCACCATAATAGATCATCCTGTGTAAGAGTAATGTTCCACCATAAGATATAAAGATGACGAATACATCCCACTCAGTAGCTACATACTGCATGAGAAATGTTGTACCATGACTGGTCTCATCAGCAGTTTGAAATGTCAAGGTCCCTGTCTGCATGAGAAACGCTCTGCCAAGACTGGTCTCGTGGACAGACAAGAAGTAGCTATCTAACTATGGGTTGCATGAGAAACGCTCTGTCACGACTGGTCTCATGGGCAGCCAGGGTATACCATCTCTATCTAGGAGAGGAAATCACATCTCATCAACAGATCGGATGTATACATTCAAGCAATAAGCAAGCAAATAACATGACTATGATGCTCTCACAACCAAAGGGAGAAGTGATCACTAGCATGCACGCAACATTGTGATGCTACGACTCACTCAACCAACTAAATGGGAGACATAATCGATAGTATGTATCCATCACCTTGATGAGTAGGATACAAGTGATCTCATCATCACATATGCCCATCTAAGCAATGTACATCACTAGATCTACCAAGACATATGCATTGTAATACACGCCACACATGTGAGTATACTCTACTGATCAAAGAGGAATAATAACCTCCAACATGTCATATCACCTACATTACACGTCACCCACATGTTCACATGTGCATACAACAATGCTGAACAAGAAGGTGAAAGACACGCATGGGTCCATATATACAAAACATATATGCAAGTCTCAATGCACAGGATGAATCTCATATTCACACTCCACACACATGTGCTTGTAACTAGATGGCACAATACACCGTGGACTAACATATGAACATATGTAAATGCCACTCGCGTGTCCAACAATTACATGCCTATACAAACACAGACATGTTCCTATTGTACACACCATAATCGTGTGCACCTTACATGATATGGAAATAAAAGAAAAGACTGCATAGACATAAATAGATCATTTCCAGGACAAGCAAGCAAGTATCAAACTCAAGTAATAAAGCAAGTAGAGTCAAGGTAAAATAATCACTAATCATGGTATCAAACGTGCACTAAAGTAAATAACTACTAAAGACAAAGTTAGAAGTACCCGCCTCACAAGTAGAAGGCTCTAGAAATCCTCAGATCCTATGCTCCGTCTCGTATCCAGATCCTATAAGCAAAATTATGAAACTACTTGAACACTAAATCAATACTAGTAAGAAACTTACTAACAATATTCTACGAATTAAACATCTAATTAATGGATTGATTTGCACCAACTTAGGTTTAAAGAATTCGTTACTCTAATCCAATTTAACAAATTCCCTAAACCCTCATATTACTTCACATACCAATTTCCATTCCATTAACTACATGCAAACCTAGCAATTTAAGTCCAAACATAATAACCCATATGAAACTTACTACTAATCATATCAAATCCAATTTAGAAATAGATTCAATCATACCTTCTAACCCAACATCCCATAATCACAGTTGTAGATATATGCAAGAACAACTAATCTTCACTCAAACCGAATACACCACCAAATTGTCCAATCTAAGAACTCAAGACATAACTAAGCTAGCACCATAGCTACACAAAACCAAATTCTTAACCGATTAATACCTACTGAAGGTGGCCAAAAATAATACTATAATGGTGACTGGGCAATCGAAGCAAAGATGGCAATGAAGCATAGCGAAGATGGCTGAAATATGGACGAATCAATAGCAACGACCTAAAAATGGTCGAAAATAAATCTAATCATCAATCCAATGCTAATACAATCCAAATTGAATACCAAACAACCCTTACCCATGTTGATGGTGGTTGCTAGAAGCACAAACAGGAGTGGTCGATGCCGGAATGGATCTGAGGGTGGTCGGGGAGTAGTAACCAATGGCTAAATCTGGTAGAGGTGATCGAAAACAAAATTAGCCTAACATCTCATGCTAAAACAACCCAAACCTATTCACCCACACCCTTACCTTACAATGGTGACTGCTAGACAGATCCAAGGTGGCCGGATTTGACCGCAAGTGACCATTCTGACCAGAGCAAGGGAATTTGGCGGCTGATCTCTATAAGGGGAGGAGGGGTCTCGACGACAATGAGAAGTCCTACTAGTCGCTTATCACATGGTGAAAAAGGGGAGGGAATTAGTGGTGACGAGTGAGGAAGAAGAATTGAGGATAGGCTCTAAGATGGCTGGCGATTTTGGCTGCTGCCGGCTGTGGTTGGTGGTGTCGTCCGAAGGGGAATGGAGCCGGCAGCCGGAGATCGTGAGAGGAGAAGAGGAACGAAGAGGGTGGCTCAGGTGGAGAAATGAAGGAATAAGTGTTGTAACTAGGTATTTAAATAACCTAACTTAGGTTATGAATTTCCGACTATAGGTTTGAATAAATCAATCAACTTCCACTTAATTGATATTTCAAATAGGCTTTCTAAAAGCTTATTATTTATATCCTTTGAACTTGTCATATTAGCTCCATTTAAATCCAAAAAAATCTCAAAAATTTCTATAAACTTATTTCTCAGTTAACACACGTTATTTTACTATTTTTAATTATCATATTTTACAGCTACTAATTAGTCTTTATTCCTAACAATTTCACATTTATCATCTAGTTTATTTGTAAAAACTCATTTGGTGTCAACAATGGATTTGTCTTTTGGTATAGGTACTTAGTCACAAAATTGATTGCTTTCAAATTGGGATATTTCTTCTTGCATTGTTATTATCAAATCAGGGTTAGGTAGAGCTTCTTCTATAGTCTTAGGTTCGATTTTAAATATTAAGGTAATTTGGCTTAGGTTCCTATAAGATGATTGAGTTCGAACTCCTAGGTTTGGGTCACCCAAAATTTGGTCAGTTGGATGATTAGATCTTATTTTAGGTTCTTTTTTGTTAGTATTAACATTGGGTTCTTCTTGTTCATTTGTGTTTGATTCAAGTCTAGGTTCGTCATCATCTAGGTTTGTAATATCTGGTTTACTAGTTGGTTCTATTTGGTTAGGGTTACTTTCTTCAACTTTTAAAGTGTTTTTATTATGAACTCTATAGGTTCTACTAGTTTTTGAATATCCTAGAAAAATTCCATGTATAGAGTTAGATGTAAATTTTCCAAAGTAGTCTTTAGTATTTAAGATGTGTACTTTACATCCAAATACTTTTAAGTATTTTAAATTATGTATTTTATTATAATAGATTTCGTAGGGGGTTTAATTATGGATTTTATTAATAAGAATTCTATTTTGAATGTAGCAGGTTGTGCTTATTGATTCAACCCAAAATTGATTATATAGGTTGTATTTATTTAACATAGTTCTAGCTGCTCCTTGTAGTGTTCTTTTTTCCTTTCAACTATAATATTTTGTTGAGGAGTTTTATGTCATGAGAATTCATAGTGATAGACATTATTTAAGAAGAATTCAGTAAACCTATGATTTTTAAATTCCCCTCCATGATCACTTCTTATTCTTTTAATTTTTACATTTTTTAATTTTCTATTATTTTACATAAATTATTAAAATTTTCAAATGATTTATCTTTATGTTTTAAGAATTTTACCAAGGTAAATCTTGAATAATCATCAATTATTACTAAGCAGTATTGGTTTTCTCTTAGTGACTTAGCCTCATGTGAATCGAATAGGTCTAAGTGTAGAAGTTCAAGTGTTAATTAGTTCGATTGAGATTAGTTAATTTGTGAGATGACTTCGTTTATTTTCCTTGTTGGTAAGTATTACATATTGTGTCTTCTAAGTACTTTAATTTTGTTAGACCTCTAACTAAGCCATTTTGACTTATTTTTGAAATGAGTCTTCGATGAGTGTGACCCAATCTCCTATGCCACAACTTAGTTTCCTCTTGCCGTGTCAGTAGAAACTTAAGTGAGGAGCTTGGTAGATTAATTGAGTATATATTATTTTTCCTAATTCCCTTAAGTATTATTTTGGGACAGTCAATATTCTTAGTTAAACATTCCAGAGGTGAAAAAGTTATTAAGTACCCAGTGTCACATAGCTGATTAATGAATAAATTGAACTCAAATTTATCAACGAGCAAAACTTTATAGATAATGAAATTAGAATTTAATTCAATATTACATGTTCCAATTACCTTAAGTTTTTCGTTATTTCCAAAATCTACCGATCCTAAGTTTTTGAGTTTCAATTTGGTAAATTTCATTCTATTTTCGGTCATGTATCTGGAGCACCCACTATCCAACATCCATTGGTCCAAATCTTTATGTTCTTACACATAAGGTATTTGATTTGGATCCAACTTGTAATTGGAGTTTAAAAGGGGTTGATTGAGTTTTAGTTTTTATTTTCCATCTCACCCATTCTTGATTATCAAGCATGTTAGTCCTATGGGTTTTGTGAGATGGTTTTTATTTTTTTTCTACTTGATTAACAAATTAATTTGAATTGAAGAAGGTTGTTTGACCTTGTATTAGATTCCAACTTAGCTTTGGGTTCACCAAGCTAGAGTTTTTAGAGTAAGCTTCCAGGTTGTGGTAGTCATAATGGACATCATTAAAGTAACCATGTGTCTAAGACAAAGCTCATCAAAATAATCAACCCAAGGAACTTAATATTAAGTTTTGGTCTAACTAGCTCATGTTTGACTGGGTAGCTTTAGCTAGATCCACTAAACTGATTGTACCATGTAACCTAGACATCCTTCGAACTAGTTTCATTAGCCTACTATCATCTCAACCCTTTCTGATGTTATGTTGTCAAGGTTAGTCAAACCTTTTTCATATCTAACCTTTCTAAGTTAAATAATAAAATTAAACTAAGCATGCATAATGAAAGTAGTAAATCACACAATCATGCAACTTTATTTAACAAGAAAAAAATGATCTTTCTATTAGCTCCCCCTAAATCATAACTTTGATAAGGCTTATCTAAGTAATGAATCTGATCCTTGGGGATCCAATATTGGTTTGATCCAACTTGATTAATCAAGCTTATTTTAGGAACCCATGTTTGGACTCATTTTATAGTAGTTCGATTAACTAAAAATAAGTATGATTTGAATCGAGTCTTAGCCTTGTATCCGAGTCCGGATCGGTTGTATATGGCCCTTTGAGTTGCAAGTATCATGTCATGGTACTTGGAACCCGAAGTTAACTATTCCAACGATCCCTTAAGTTCTTCAACTTGAGTTTTCAAAGTGGAATTCTCTTCCGCAAGTTGTTGAACTTGAGTTGAGGTTGCATTTTGAACTTGTTCAGTTGAGGAACTTAGGTTAGTCTTCTCCTTAAGGGTTTTTACCTCCTTTTAGAGTGACTTGACTCGGACATTGAACTTGGCTAATTTTTCAATCAAATTGTAAATTACAAAATATAACTTATCGACTAAAGGGGAGTTTACCTCGATGTTTGGATCGTCTAAAAAAGATACAGATCCGTGGCTTGACTCAGCCTTCGGTTCGAACTTGGGCTTGGACTCGGCCAGTTGTTCTTTTGCCTCTCTTGAGCTTGTTCTTCTTCGTCTGACTCTCCAATGAAGACTCATCCCACATTTCTTTCAAGGCCTTCTTTCTTCTTTTCTTTTTGGTTTCCTTCATGTTTGGACATTCAACCTTAAAATATCCTTTTTAATTGCATCCATAGCAAATCATCTCAGATTTTGCCTTTGTGGTTCGACTTGGTCCGTGATGTGTGTATTTTGTACGTGTTTTTTAGCATTGTGTAGCATACATTCTATTGCATTTCATTAACATATTTTGCACTCGTACATTTTCTTTTAGTTTGGAGAGCTATTCTTTGCTTATTTTCATTGATAGGATGCATTTTCAGAGCAAAAATGGAGCATTCAAGCCTTGGAACGAGAAGTTGCAGCAAGGAACATGCTCTGGTAGTGTCCTATGACACGGGTGTGTTCCTCCAAGTGAAATTAACCGAAGAACAGAGTGGAAATGGAGTCTCCAACAATCAACGTGGTCTGACATGCCTCCTAAGCATGACCATGCCTCACCTAAAGACTAACACCCACGGTTGTGCCTTTTGGCACGACCATGTTTCCTCCACCGAAGCCAACATAGTCCAGTAGTGCCTCTAAGGCACAGTCATGCCTCGCCTCATTCCAACCAACTAAACCGAACATGGTCCGGTCGTACCTCCTAGGCATGGCCATGCCGAATGACTATGTCCTCGACAGTTAGGTGTTTCCCAATCGTTTTAACTGTGGGAGGGTTATAAAAGGCCCAAGAAGCCTCCTAAGTTAGAAAAAAGGTTCTTCCCTTTCCAAGGAATCTTAGAGTAGTCATTCCACAGTCGTCGTGACAATCCGTTCACCATCGAAACTCGAAAACTCTTCCAAAGACCCGACATCAATTGGATAAGCATTCTCTTCTCTCTATTTCTAGTTTGGATTTTCAAATGTTGTTTTCTATGTCTTTTTATTTTAACTCCTTCTCTATGAAATAGTTCATCCATATTCTAATATTAGGAAGTAGCTATGATGTAATTGTTGATATATAAACTAAGTATTTGTTTAACTTTCTCTATTGCATGACATGTGTATTCCTTGTTCTGGATTTATTGTATATGCTATAAATGCCATGAGATGTGGAGGGTTGGTCACAAGTAGATGGGAAAATCTAGATGAATCATGGAGCCCTAGTGACAGGAGTAGTTCGTAGAAGCAGACATTCTAGCAATATCGCCTTGAATGTATGTTGACTTGCCACGAGAGGTGGAAATCTTCCCTAGAAGGGGCACCGTTGACTATCATAGATCTTAATTGGTTTGCCCCAATTTGATATCAAAAAGTAGAGGAAATAATCTAGGTGAATCATGCTGATCTATGATGGGAACCCTCTTTTGGAAAGCAATCGTACTAGCTAGGTTTCCTTGAAAAGAGCAATCGAGTTTGGGTAGGCATATCGATATAATTCTCCCATGTCTATATCAATAATTTAGAATAGGTCCACCTACATGTAAATAAACATAGAGATAAGAAAGTAAACAATACTCAAGAATTTCAACAACTATCATATTGAAACTAAAGTCCTAGAATCGTTTCTCACAATCTAGATTTCTCTCTCAACCATTCACTAGCTCTCGACCTCTCAATTACTCTCAACTCTCTCTCTCTCTCTCTCTCTTGAACTTGAACAACTTCAACTCTCTAGATAACTAGCTGTTGGATCGTTAGAGACGAGAGAGAGGGGAGGGGGGAGTGAATCTCGTTCGAAAATCTTTTCTCGTTCGGAAATCAAAGTAGCAGCGGAAAATGAAATTGAATAATAACAAATCGATTTACTTGGTTCGGAGCCCAGCCGACTCCTACTCCAAGAACCCACGACCCTTTGGATCGTATCGTT
>JBBUKS010000100.1:5153090-5178750 GCA_038050645.1 Hedychium gardnerianum
AAACCAGCTTGGTTATTTGTGGTTTAGTTGGAAAACGTTGAATTCAGTCTTTTGGCAAAGCTAGTTGAACTGTCAAGAGAGTACGAGTTCAGAGAAGGCTCAGACAAAAAGTTGAGGTTGGAGCCGAGTTGGTAACTGCAGAGGTTCACATGTTTTGAAGTTGTGCTGTGAGTTTAAAGAGAATTTTGCAATGTTGAAGACATATAGGTAATCCCATGAAAATTGCTAGAACCAATGTTACGCCTTTAAAGTGGAATACAACTGGTACATAGAATGCTCGGATGTTTTCTAGTAAAAGAAGGAAACGAAGCGAATGAGGAAGTGAGCTGACTTTTAAACGTGTGGTTTATAAGGGAGATTGTGTTCCCTTCATGGCTAGTAAATATGGTGATGGTTAAGAAGCCAAACAGGAAATGGTGAATATGTGTGGACTTTGAGGTAAAAAAATGTTTGCTGGAAGACCTGTTTCTTGTTGCTGTGTATAGAGTAGATGGTGGATAGGACAATTGGCTTTGAGTTGCAGAGTTTTCTGGAGACAACCAGTTTCAGATAATAGAGGTGGATAAACCTCAAACATCTTTTCAGACTTATATAAAATTCAGGTGCCACTTATGAAAGGCTCATGAACAGGTTGTTAAAACTTCAAAGTGTTGATTTGAAGGAATATGGAAAGCCTATATATATGGCATGATTGTGAAGAGTATAACACGAGGTCATCTGGAAGGCCAGAGAGGTGATATTCTCTGGAAATCTGGCATGAGGTTGACACCATTAAATTTCACCTTTTGGTTTGGGTCTGAAAAGTTCTGGGTTTTATAGTACATGAAAGGGTGATTTATATGAACTCCAAAAAGTCAAAGAAATCTTGGACAGAAACCTTCAAGGAATAAGATCAAAGTGCAAAGGTTGAATGAATGGCGGTAGCTCTAAGTAGACTCCTGTCAGTGTTGGCTGAAAGGTAAGCTCCCTTCTTTAGAATGTTTAAGAGCAAGCATTTTATGTGGGGTGTCAAAAAGCAAGATGCTTTCAAATGGTTAAAGGAGGTTTTGAACAGAAACTCTGCCTAAAGTGGACGATCAGCTGATAATCTACTTGGCAGTGAGTGCAATACTGTTAAAGGAGGAGGCTTTTAGCTGTGAGGGAGACTGGGAATTCCATGCTAGACAACAATATTTTCTCCAACTCGAACATCCTTTGACCTCGCTTTAACTATTTCCCCTCTCCAACCCATAAACCTTTAAAGTCTCTTCAACCTAAAGCTCCCCTTCAAAGCCAACTCATTCTCCTGCATAAACTCTCCAGCTAAATATAAACACTTGACCTTAACCCAACAAATCCAGCTTTGGTTGAACCATTTGAAGTTCAGGGGTCAGCACATTCCTATCTTGCCAGCCAGGTCGGAACTGAATGTAGTTCTAACAAACTCTACTCTTGACCATAATACAAAGCTCCCAATTTAAACTCCTCTAGCCTTGTTCCCAATCAAGGCCAGAACTAGATTGCAATAGCTGGCATAATATGTTGCAACTTTATCGCAATGATATGTAATTTTTTAGACTATATAGGTTTTAAAATTCTCCAATGATCTTTGTGAGTTGATCGATTTCTCTAGAAAGATCATATCAGATCCAACTTGGATGATCGGTCTCTTTTGACAGCTATGCTCATTGCATATGTTCTATGTTATTAAGTGGTAGTGCCATCAATACTTCAGGTTAATTTGATTGCATGATGAGTAAATTGTAGCATTGAACTTTCAGCAGTAAGTCTAGTAGTACATTATTCCCCTCAACATTTTCTACAACTATCCATACAACCTCTAAAAGCAGGTTCCATTTGATGAGAGAGCAATATGGTGATTCTAAGTGAGCAATAGGAGTCCTGCCTTCTCTTCTTCCCAAGGAGTGTAGGAAATTACAATAAAGAGTGTTGATCATAAAAGATGTAAGGAACCAACTAGCTATCGAAGAACGAATGATTCATGGATGAGGGCGGTGCTAAAGCTTTAGGATAATGCTAAATGAAATAATAACTAGTATCGAGATTGAATCACCATGTTTCCATGGTTGAGGGCGGTGCTGAAACTTGAGATTGATGGTGAACGAAAGAATATCTAGTACCATGGTTGAATCATCGTGTTTCACCGCTTATAGCGTGTTGGAGATTAAGAATTGTATTAGCTTAAAACTTATCTAATATATGAGATTCTAACCCCTTTTTATGGAACGATAACACCACTTATTCTTTATAAAATAAAATAATGATGTTTCTAATAAAAAAGTCCTAAATTTTTTAATAGATTTTGCTAAAAAAAAGTAAATAAACTTTTATGACACCTAGTTATGCTAATTTTTAGGGATGTACATGATTACAAAATTATGTTTTCCCAGGTATTGCTCCATGTTATTTCAATAATATGCCATTTTTCCTCAAGCTAGAATGTGTTTCTACCAGGACCTGTGATGTCAAAGTTCACAACTGCATTTAAAGAACTTGCCAGTTTTAAAGAACTTCTACAATCTCAGGTAATATTCCTTGTATTTCTTTCTTTTCTCATTCTGCATAAATCCTCTGACACAATAGATGGGATTATCTTAGCTTTCAAATCTTGTGTTCTATTATTTTTGGAAGTTATGCCTATAAGAGAATTATAACTTTACATTATTCTCCTTGTTCTTTTTGTCTTTTACTTAGTTATGACTTACTTGTGTCTGTTGATTAGTTCAAATACATTTTTAAAGGTGGAGGAATTTAATGCAGTATCAAATCTTTGAATTAATCTTATTTCCATGAACCAAACCAAACTGTTTCAATATCATGTATTTTTTGTGGTTAATAAGTTCATGCATCACGCTTAATTGGTTTATAATATTGATCAGTTTTTTATTATATTGTTCTTGAATATCACTACTGCTTGATTTGTTAGTACATTGCGTCTTTGTAGTCAAAACATTATATGTAGCTTCTTCAGTTATATGTCATATTTATTTAGTACTAATTTCTGGTATGATGATTCATATGACCTGAAGAGCACCTTCCCAAGGCACCATTCAAGCAAGTTCAGGTAGTGGTCCAGGATAGTAAAATAATAACATAAAAAATGTAAAATGGACAATATCTGCTTGGTGAAACAGATACTTTCAAGCCAATCTAGAACTTAAAATCTTTCTTCTTAAAATCTTTCTTGAAAGCATTCATTCTAAAACTTAGAATCTTGCTTTCAAGCATTATACTTTATGTTCTACTTAAAATTCTGCAAAAGGAGATGTCAGAATGGAAAAGGATTGCATCCTGTATTATTATGTATATGGTAGGGATAATTTTTTTTTAATTTCCTGAATTGACTTTCCAATTGAATGGTTTGATTGTATATATGAATCCTTGGATGTTGTTGCCTTCTCTTGTCAAGCAGGTGGAGCACATGCTGAGCAATAGGCTGAGTCATTTCATTGACATGGATCTGCAAAATGTTAAGGTAACTTTTCTTTGATCCAGTTGTATGGTCAATGGACTTAGGATTTCACATAATTTGGATAACATTTGGTCGCTGAAATTCATGGTTTATTACAAGCTTAATAAACAATAGTTGATAGTCACAAAAATTGACTCCCTAAACATTATTATAGTGAACTGAAGATTTGTATAGTTTGGATAACTTTTGTATGTTGGAATTTACAGTATGATATTAACCTATAGTTGGTAGTAACAAAAATTGGATCTATCAGCATTATAGTCAAAGTGAATGAAAGTGATATTTTTTGGTGTATATACAAATTTTAAAGTTGATTGGGTAACTACTTAGCCCAGAATCTCAATTAACTTTTAGCATGGTGTCAGAGTAGTAGGTTTGAGTTTCAAATTCCGCTTGTTTCCAAAAGGAAAAAAAATAGTCAATTCATGCGTATCTAGTCATGTGTTGGGAGGTTGGGACCGATGAAGTAAAATTCCCTACCAACACATGAAGAGGGAGTGCCACCCATACATGAAAGGGGATTATTAACAATATGAATATATAAATTAGGTCCTTTCCTAACAACTAGAACTTTTGGAATAAGTGGTTTTAGCTTTAACAAAAATCAATTGTATCATATTTGAAAACTAAAGCAGAGCAATACCTTTAACACAGTCTGCTAGTTTGGTTGCTCTGAAATGGTCAAACCAACATAGGACATGTGTACTGTCAAAGGTTGATAATTATTTCAGAGGAAAAGGATAAATGAAAAAAATGCTATACTTTTGATCTGATGGCTGGTCATGGATTATAGGAATGTCGCTGGCAGTACAATAAAGCTATGGCAGGGTATGATAAGGTATATTTTTGAAGTATCTTTTGACCATTAACATCCTTTACATTCTTAGTCTTTAAATTTGTTCAACTGTAGTAACTGAAGTTATTGTTCTCAGAGCATTGATCATTGTAAGCGAGTATTTTAACTGTAACGATTGAAATATTGTTGTTTTGTGGCTTTAGGCACGTGAGAAGTTTGTGTCAGTAAAGAAAGGCACAAGAGCAGACATAATTGCTGAACTAGAAGAGGCAAGGTTTCCTTTATAAAAATGTGCATTGAAATATGCCTGCATGATAGCTTACTGTGCTGCTTTTTTTTTTTTTGTATCTTACAGAATCTGCATAACTCAAAGTCAGCTTCGGAAAGATGTCGTTTTAATCTAGTATGTCTGCTAAAATTTCTTGGTTTTCTGCTAATCACACAAATCCATTAGTTTATGTGCCAACTTCCTTATGTGGCTTCTTAAGGAGTTCAGGTTAGTGCTCTTGCTAATGTTGAAGCGAAGAAAAAATTTGAATTCCTAGAATCCATAAGTGCAGTAATGGATGCTCATATGAGATACTTTAAGCAGGTAAAATTTTCTGTCCTCTTCAACCTAATTTTTGCTGTATTTTTTGTTCTACCTTCGTTATATTGCCCACATGTGACACTTTAATTGGTAAGGTTTATGTCTATGGTTCTATCCTTTTACAGGGTTATGAATTGCTGAGTCAGATGGAACCATTTATTCATCAGGTAGTTTTTGTGTTTTTTTTACTTATTTCATGAGTTGCTTGGATCATGCTTTGCAACTTGTTTTTTGGTTTGAGTTGGCAGATTTTGACGTACACTCAACAGACGAAGGAAATGATTAATGCTGAGAATGAAAAACTTGAAAAGAGAATCCAGGAATTTAGAACTCAAAATGAGCTTGCAAATCTAAGATCCTCCAGCAATGTGGTGGCCACAACTAGTGGTGATGGCATTCATGTAGTTGGTGTTAAATCATACAGAAACATAGAAGCCCTGATTAATTCTACTGTGAATGAAGAGGTATTAAATATGTAATTGAATTTGTTAGTTGCTACAGTACTTGGGCTTCTGGGGAGGGAAGAAGGAAGGCTAAGATTTGCTTTCGTATTTAATTTTTTTCATGTAGAAATGTGAATATATTTTAGGACATTATCTCTTTGAAGGACCATTTTGTGTCTTCCATGTCAGGAGTAGAACCCAAGGACTAACAGATTTACTTAGTGTTACCTTTCTACTTCTTTCAGGTACAGATAATTAAGCAAGGTTATCTTCTTAAGAGATCTTCAGGTTCAAGAGGAGAATGGAAGCAAAGATTTTTTGTACTTAATAGTCGTGGTACTTTGTACTACTATGGAAATAAGTGGAGCAAACAAGTATGAAAAATTTATTCTATCCTTGCATCCTGTCTTAAACCTATGAAAGTTAAACGCTCTAACTTGTTACTAAAATTGCACTTTTTTGCTTTGCAATTTGCTTCAAGTACAATTCATTTTCTTTCCCATGTCCTTAACAGTGATTATTTTTCACTCAGATGAGTAGTATTTTAAGGTTACTTACAGAGTTTATGACCATAAGCTGTGATTAACTAATTTTATCAATTCTTTCAGGGGTAGACTTAATCTATATCATATTAGTCTTTTGTTATTTGCTTAATCCAAAAGCAACTTTGTTTATGAAGAATGTGGCAAGTCTACTCTGACAAACAGTTCTGACCAAGCCAGCTTTGTTTAATGGTTTGCACATCTCGCTTTTGACAGTTGCCCAGAATTTTTCCTTGAACCTGAACCAATTTACTGACAATGAAATTAATGATTCAAATTTTTCTTAGCAGATCACATATGGAAAACCCTAGTCACTTTTTTTAATGGACATTAGGCATCTTTTTTGGATTTCCATTTCTGATGGGAGAGAATACAAGTTGATCCACTATGACGCTCAACAAAGGGTTAAAATCTCGAGCCATGCCACAGTTTTCGACTACACAGTTTAAATAGCATACCGACATTTCAACTTATGGTGCCGATGGCGAATTAAAAGTGAAAGGATGAAGGAGATAAAAAAGAAAATGAAAAAGAAGAGAAGACACTATATATCTAACTTTGGACTGATTGTCCCATTTGAAATAGTTCACTTTTGATATGGTGTTGTACGGACATAAACTACAAAATTATAATTCATTTTAGCATGTACTGTGCTGGCCAAGGATGTCTAGTGTTGACATAATATGATAGTTATTGACATAGCAACACAGAAGGGATTACTTGTTCTTTGTGCTGAGTAGTATTGAGTGCTAAGTAATATCGAATTTTGATAATTTATTAGAATAATATATTTTGACCGTGTTGCTTGACATAGTATGAGATTTTAAACCATGCATTCAACTACCATTAACACCAATATAATTTGGCTGACAAGTGCAATAATTAAGCTCACCTTGTTTTGTTAATCTGAATAAAGACAAGCATTTATGCTTGCATTAGCCAAAAAAAATTCAGAAAACAATAAGCACCAATCTTTCTACATATGGTAACAACAAATATTTGAAGATTGTTGAACCTAGTACTTACAACCCTTCGAGATGAATAAGAAGCTATAAGGGATAGATTGACTTCAACCAAGTTAAATTTTGTAGGCCATCTAATTTGTAGAACTTCTCACCCTAGACAAGCTTCGAACACTATATCTTGGGTTCAAAGGAGATTATCATTTTTTTCTTTTACATAGGAAGTGATTAAAAATATTGTAAAACTCTAGCTTGTTACAAAAAATACTCAATTTTAGGAGCTCCTAAAGATTACCAATTTGTTACATAGTAGGGAGGTGTAATCTTCAACTTAGAGGTGGTCTATGGTGAATGACTGCCTTTCTCCTATGTTTATTATTCATTGAAAAAGAGTCAATGGCAAAATTATGCACAACAGAGGGTTTTTTCCTTAAAATTTCATTTGCTAGCTGATACGGTAGCTCGACGAGAGCTCGAGCAACAATTGAGGAGGATGACGTGGGTAGGTAGAGGAGATTGATAAGGGTTTAGGAAAATTGTTTGGTGAATTCAAACTTGGGACCTAGCATGCAACGATAATGACATCGGAAGTATTCTTTGCATTTTCAACTCTAAGTACACAAATGGGAGTTCCAAATTGTGTTTTGATTTCAACATAAAAGGAATAGAGGATGGAGAAAACCTTAGAACATTCTTTCATCAAAAGCCAAACATGCACGAGTACATCAATAAAGGGAACAAAGTACCTAGGACTAAATTTTAAATGGAAATGACACCCTAAATATTTGAATGTATTAAGAAAAAATTGTGTTGAAGCACATTTATGGATACTAGGAGGAAATGAGGATTAAATGTGTTTTCTAAATGAAAAGGTTCACACTCTAGACATTGAATATTATATATTAGGAATCATCTTTTGCAAATATTGTAGGATAGAATGCTCAAGGTGACTGTGGATTTGGAGTGGAATAAAGTCAACTATAAAAACGGATGTGTATAGCCTATCTTTACCATAACTTTAGGGTTTTGATTTTTAGTCGACTCTTAACACCAATCGACAAATGTCCATCATGAGTTGATTGGTCAACCCTTATACCTCAAAACCATTGGGGTATTAGTTTCCCAATTGACTACTGCCGACTATTGACCCTGATTACAACCAACTCTATGGTCGAAGCTACTTGTGTTGAGTTCTACTCTCATCCTCAACGGGTACAAGTCACTCAACACTCATAGCTCACCAAAAACTTACCCTCTTAGCTTGACTTCATCCATCGTTCATCTCTAGTTAGCTTATTTGATACCTTAGATGCGCACGAGACTATGGTTCCTCCACATATCATCCTTCACCCCTTCACCTATAGAGTTTGCTTCCATCGATTGTTGTCTTCGTTGCTTCAATACTTCTTGTGTTTTGGTCCTTTGGTCTACCTCATGCAACCTCCCGATCTCTTCATACCTTAAGCCATCGAGTTGCTAACCTAGCTATGCCAAATCAATGCTCCAGAGCTACTCCAACACCACCTTAGTGCTCCTCGTCTTGCGATCCCTTGGATATCTCATATCATCCTTCTCCGATCTCACCGGACCTCCAAGCCACTGAGCATGTCATCTTGGCCACGACAAGCCATCAACCATATGAGTTTTCCAAGTTCTATATGTTTTTCTACAAGTTCTTTCACACTCAAACACACATATCAAAACACAAGGTAATGCCTAACTTCAACCCTTTGCTCAAACATTAAAATCCAAGGTCATACCGGACCACTTGAGGGCACAATTGCAGTAACACAAATCACCTTTCTAGTAGTCGAATCCTAAATACACCAAAATCACTGAATAATATAGTTTATAAGTTTCTTTAGAGATAGTGAATTCAATGAAAACTAAGGCATATAAAACACGGAAGAAAGTGATAAAGATAAGGAAGGAATTCTTGGCCAATAACCTCAGATGAAAGTGACCCTTTTGCTAGAGTGATATTGGTAGGTAGAATGAGGTGTTAGTTTGAGTTGGAGAAAATAGAAACATTACTAGATAAGTACTTAGAAGTTCCTGAATCTAGAACTAAGTTTCTGACCTAAATACATGCATCATACAAGCACATGAAGTCCTTTTATGAACCAAGAGCTATCACAGTTGGAGATGGTACACTATGAGAAGCACACCATTGGAGTACGAGTTCATATTTTCATTGGTACATTGACAGAGTTATCAAGAATGCCAACATGGGAAGTTTCCATTGATTAAGCCATTTGGTGGAAGATAATGGTCTCGACTCTCCATAAAAATCTGATCGGAAGCGGAAAAACCTACTGGGAAAGATGGAAGAGAATCAATCAACAAAAAAATCAAGAAGGAAGAGAGATCTTTACAAAAATTTAAGAATAGAAGATTGGAAAACAGAATCAAATTTGTTATTCTGTAATCTATAATCAATCAATTGAGATCTGCAGAATCAACCAGTGGCTGAAGTGTCATGAGGAAGATCTCCTTAAAACTGAGATATGAAGGTTCTGGTAAAGCAAAAATTGGAAGAAACTACTAGTGATGAGCAGAAATTGGAAGAAGCTAGAATCAGGAACAGAGTCCAGAAATTGGAAGAAGTCTGGAATAAACTATCCCTGATGCAGAAATCTAGGAAATCTTGATAAATTTGAGGCAATAGAATAGAAATTTGAAGGTTCTGGCTCATCTAGCTCATAGGCTTTAATTTTGATGCTGAAGGTCACTTGGTGAGGTGAACACTCGTGCAAGATTAACCCAAACGCTGCTCCTTCTCATTGCCTTCAACTCTTCAACAGAGATCTGTGATCAACAGATATCACAAAAGGGATGAGTAGTCGAGGGTGTCAATAACTGAAGTGATGAATGAATCCAAGATGAGTGGAAAATGGCTGAAGAAAGGGAAAATGAGCAATAGATAAAGACGAGTAGTGCAGGGAATGCTATGAGGATATCATGAGGAAGTTGGAGATATTGCAACTATGAGTGGAGTGAATCGAAATGAGGAACTTTGTGTTGGTGTAGTCGACTACCGATCAAGGTTGATTAAGTTTGAATTGGGTTTCAATGTTTGATGAATGAGTGATATATAAACTAAGTCAAGGTTGACAAGATATTCGATAGTTGAAAAAGTGGGTCATACATTCCTTAAATTTTTGTAGGGGCCCTAAGGGTGGGTCCTAACTCATGGAATTGGTGGGCACTCAATTGAATATGAAACCATTTCAAATTATGGAATTGACTCTAACTGGCTTGAATTGAATCAACGACCATTTAGTTGACTGAATAGGGGTCTCTTGTTTAAGTGTGGTTCCGTTTGGGTTTGAGTGTAATATATACCTCATTGGCACCAATGTTCCTGTAACATAAGTGCAATACCCAATAATGATCACTCAATGCACTGACCACCCCTTTAGCTCAACTGAATACTGCAAGATTTCTCAATATAGACTTATACTTGAATAAAATATACTAAAACATAAGATGAATATAATTGCAACAAGTTACAGCTGTGTTATCTAATGAGTGTGCAAAATCATGGTGCGTGCGTCAACCAAAAGAGATTTGTACACTAGTCTCCAGTATGATGTATCCAATTATCTTGTGAACATTTTACTAGCTCATTTAATTTCCCTTTTTTAAAAGACTGATATAAAGCAGGGCATATACTGTATGGTGCTTGGACTATGGACTCAGATCTTGTCCTAGGCAGTACATACTGAGACTGGTATATCCAAGTGTTGGCTTGCAGATCACTGGATTTCAGGTAGTCATTGAGTCATGGGCATGTTGAGCTTACTATGTTTTTGTACTGCCCATATTGGGACAATACAGCGCCAACAGCTGGGTATCTAACTGTAAGCATTATCTGAAAAAAAATAAAAAATGGCCAAGTGAGATCAATGCTTGGCTGTCGGATGCTGCCATGAGGATACTTTAACAGTTCTACTCTCAAATAAAATTCTCTCTCAACTCTCTCTATCTCTCTGCCAACCTTTTGATTTTCACCATCCAATGAAGATGATGGCATGCTATTAATCTGGCATGGCAACTCATGCTGCTACTGATTTGGTACCACTTCTGAAATGTTGCCACACCAATATTTGTAACTTTCCTGAAACATTGTTCGTGTTCTTATCGGATACAACCAATTACTGTACATTAAAACATAGCTATGGATTATCTAATGGTTCATACGTCAGAAATCCCACATGGAATCAGTTATTTTAGCAGATTTAGATTCTCATACAAACATTCTGGTTTTCAGGGTAATGATAATCTCAATTTTCATAATGTTGATCTTCAAACATCAACCATTAAGATGGATGCAGAGCAGACCAATATGAGATTTTGCTTCAGAATTATTTCACCTATGAAGACAATCACACTGCAGGTATACAAGTTCACTTTGGTAAAGTATGCAAAAATCATTTTCTTATTTTTTTAAAATCATATCAGTTGTTTATGATCCATTTTCTCCTTCGATGCACTATTGTACTTCTTAATTTTCTCTTCCATAAGGCAGGCTGAAAATGAGATGGAGAGAATGGACTGGATTGAGAAGATTACAGGAGTTATTGCATCACTTCTAAATTCTCCTTTTCCTAAACAGGTGATCTCCTAAAAGTATTCTTCTTTTTTTTGTTTTTTTCTAGTGCTAACTGATTAAGAGCACTTCTATTTGAATTGAGGATGTCCTCTTATGGCACTTAAGTAGTTTGCCACCAAAAGTTTCACAAGTGACAAGTCGGGATGATATTCATCAGACACAATGGTTTAGCATATTATAATTGGGTCATTACATTTTTCCTATAGAAAAAGACTGACAAATTGCAGTTAGTTATTCTGATTTTCTTATTGAAATTCTTGTGTCATCATGAGATAGCTTTCTTTTGGAAGTTTGGATATGGAGAATCAAAATTCTGCTGGTCCAAATGGTGCTGATGCTAAACAGCTAGTAGAGTGCATGAATACAAAAGGATTTGGTAATATTTCCAAGGTCCTAAGAGATATTCCTGGGAATGATGCCTGTGCTGAATGCGGTGCTCCTGAGCCTCAATGGGCATCTTTAAATCTGGGAATTCTTGTTTGCATTGAATGCTCTGGAGTTCACAGGAACCTTGGTGTCCACATTTCTAAGGTGCTAAACCCTCAACTTATTTGGTGTCTTCATTTTGAATATCTCAGTTCTTAATTTTATTCGATCTTCCAGTATGTTTTCAGTTTTATTAGCTCTAAATCTATAGTTGCACTGGTGATGCTAGATTCTTTACACATCTTTTACAATTTGGCATTTGGTTTGGTAATTCCGAATCCTGTAAATAAAATTTAGGTTGTGGAAATGTACTTCTATTAGTAGGGGCATTGGTTGTGTAAATTGATCCTCTATAAATCCAGAATGGCATGATTCTCAGCAAATGGAGTCTCCTATTTGCTGTTGACAAATTACAATTATCTAGCATAGTTCTTTCAGTAGCAAAATCAACTTTTCCATAAGAAAATTGATCTTCAATTGGATACATGGATCAAAAACTACCTTGTTCAAGAACATGCATGGATCTAAATGTATTGTACTGGAGGCATGTGTGGTTCATCAATGCTCTGTTGGAGATAAATGCTTTGCACGTTTTGTAGGCATACAAACTAAGTTGATTCCTTGATGGTATGCCAGAAATCTTGAATGCACTATGTGATCTCCTGCCACTACAAGCATAATCATCATCTTAAAATCACAAGCCATGTCGGTCGACACTACCAAGATTTTTCATTTTGCACTGACATTGAGATGCTAAATGGTGTCGATATTGGCATGGATGATGATGACAAAAGACAGAGAATAACACGCTGACACTGAAAAAGTAAAAGTAGCTCACAAGAGATGCTATGGAGAGAGCAAGATCAAGAGTGGGAGAGAGAGCCTTTCCTTCCAGAGAAGGAAGGAGTGACACCCACTAGCGACTCTATCCAGTGCTCCAACATCTCTGTCAGATCAGTGGTGTTGCCCCATGCATAAGAGAGATTAGGTGGGAGGAAGAGAGGAGAGACATGAGAGCTATCAGGTGGGAGGGAGAGAGGAGTGTAAAGGGGGAGAGAGATTGAGTGAGAGAGAGGAGTATAAAGGGGGTGAGAACTTGAGTGGGAGAGAGGAGAGTACAATGAGGAGAGAAAAAAAAAAGAATAAGAATCTCATCCCAAAACTCCCACTGAATTGAAAAACATGACTAAACTGATCTGAAATAAAATAAGTTTGGTTTGGCCCTAACCTAATCAAATAGAGTCCAAATTAGATCCAATTTGAACTCACTCGACACAAATCCTACCCAAAGGACTCAATCACACCCCAATTACACTTTGATTGGGTTTCTACAACCTAAGAATCTTTTTGGTTTAGCTTAAACTATAATCAAAAGCAAAACATAATGTATAACAAATGTTGGAATTTTACCTATGTTCAAGTAATAGTTTTTGTATTGAAAGGAAAGTTTAGTGTGGTTAAATGTTCAACAGAGATTTACTCTTTGGAAGAAACAAGATGCAAATATAGTTCTATATTCTTTTCTCTTGTAGACAGTAACTTTAGAATTCAAGTTTTTCCAGTATCTTATTGGTATCCCTTACCATAGGTTGTCTTAACTGAAATGAAACCATTGCTATCTTCCCAACATAGAGATTATGTATTTCAAACAACCAATGTAAATTGCATAAATTTTGATGTAGGGATCATTATATATTTTGAAACTATTTATGTTTTAATAGTTAAGTTTAGACTAATGATTTAATACTGTTCTTATTTTTTTTAGGAAATGCAGCCTTTACATAATTACCCAAGATCACATTGTTGCCCTATTGAATATGTGATAGTTTCATGAATTTAGTTTTATTTTGATATTAAAAATGATACAAAAGGTTGAGCATATATTATTCTTTATATCTTGCCAAATGACTAAACGAGTAAGTAATAATATTTAATAGAGCAACTGACAATATATTTTTTTCATAAATTTTGAAAAGGGAAAAAATAATTTAATTTTTTTATATGAAAGGATTATAAAAAAAGATTTTAATCTCAGCCTATAAAAATAGTGTTATTGCTAATATTAGCATTAATTTAGATGGACATAATTTGAGATAGCAAGTTTTCCAGATATAGAATGCATATCTCATTCACAACACAAAACTCTCTTCAGTTAGTTGTTGGTGAGCTCTTACTTCCTGCAAAGGAAACAAGTAACAACAATTAGTAGACTTTTCTTTTCAGCCAAAAAAATGAAACAAGTTGAAAAAAATAAAAAAAATCTAGTTTGTTTATTGAAATTTGAACATGATATGAGACATATAATGTAAAACTTGATGGTGATAACTCTATAAGCAAAGTAGTAAGATTTTTATAAAATTTTGTAAGCTATTGCTCTCAAATATCAATGATCTTTTTAATTGGTTACACATGTTTAAAAGTAAATAAGTATCAAAATTGCATAAGCATGATACAGTATTGAAATCGTAGCGTTTTGGTCATGCTCCATGTTCGCAAAGTATAACCATGAGAAATGATGGTTTTATCCAATGAAAGTATAAGCTATGGTTTAATCTAATGAAACCTTGAGCATAGCCATTCCATCCATGTCCACCTTTACTTTCAAGAGTTATAATTTCCTTTTCCTCTTACCTAACAAGTGGGCTTGGAGTTGCAAAGGTAGGGTTGGTGATGATAGTTTGAGAGATGTAGCTAGAGGGGGTGGGGGGTGGGTGGGGGTGAATAAAAGCTCATTTGAATTGTGCTCGTGTATACAAATCATTAGTACATAGTGGAAATATAGAAAAACAAACAAACACACAAACCACTAGTTTTAAGTGGTTCGGTAGCCCCTTGGGCTAATACTCCATAGTCTTATGATCCATCGGTGGATCTTCCGGAATCCGTCTCTTTTTTGATACATTCTGAAGGTGGAGAAATTCTTATAACATTTGTTGCTTATAACCAATACAAGAAAGGAGATACATAGATAAAAAAATTACAAATGATGTGCGATTTTGCAAGTGCACAGTGTCGTTGAGTAATAAAAATATTGTCTACTAGGACCGTGTTATTGAGTACCAAAATATTTGCAAAGGTGGTTATCTAGACAAACAAGAAAAGATGTGTCTAGGGCATGGTTTAAAATCTCACCCGTGCTGAGATTTCGGTCCAGAACCAGAACAATACAGTTTTGGTACCATATCGTGCTGACATTGTTTTGATATTTTTTAAATATAAAATATATTAACTAAAAATAAAAAATTAATCAAAATATTTAAAAAATAAAATATTTTTTTAAAATATATATATATTAAATTACTAGGATAATTTTATTAGGCTTTAATTAAGTCTATCTAAATTATCCCAATCGCATCTAGGAGTTGATTAAAATTATTAACCTAAATTATTTAATTAAACCTAAGTTAAAACCTCACTGATCCACCCACCTATTTCGCGACGTGTCGCCGGCGTCCTGACGCGTCACTAGGTCGACGCAACACCTCAAGATGCGTCGCTGGCAGCCTCTAGGCTAGTGCGACGCATCTGGAGGCGTCGCTGGGCCAGCGTGTCCGGACGTGTCGCCGAGCCAACACGACACAACCGGAGGTGTCGCGTGGGCCCGGTGACAAGTCCGGACGCGTCGTGCTGACCCGACGACGCGTCCGGATGATATCTTGAGGAACTCTCAAGTCGGTTATGTAGGTTGGAGATTAGGGTTCACCCCCTATTCTCTATGAATCCAATTGTATATTTATATACCTTGGTTATGTGTTAGGGTTCACCCCTCGGTCGATCCCAAAGAGGTTAATGTCTAACTTAAACCTAGCAACATAGATGGAAGAAAGAAGCGAGCTAGAACCAATCAAGCATCATACACATCACAAATAGGAAGAGGAACAATGCATAAATATCGTCAAACAAATATTAAGTTACTCCCTAATCTTAGAATCTAGGAGACTACTCCATCACGATGGAGTTACAATCCATGATCATAGAGAAAATAGTTCTACAATTTAAAATAATAATGAAGCTTAGAAGGAACTTGATTGTAGACAATCTCGATGCTTCTGGAGGAACTCCACGTGCTCCTTGGGGGCGGAATATCTCGACTTCTCGAAGACGACTCCCTCAATTAGGTTTTTTGTCACAAACCCCTAGATGTCCTTTAGCCATTGCCTCCTTTTCCCATTTATAGCTTTTGAAGGTTGCTTAGTCTTTAACCGATTCCAAATAATTAAGGGGAAAACAACCACACGCCATGACCGTGTTGGAGAACACGGCTAGGCCGTGTTGCTCACTGGCTGGCACGATCCAACCACAGTGTTGAACATGGCAGTGACACGGTCAAGCCATGTTCAGTGCTAGACCATTCGTTGTTGCTCCGATGTGCACTTTGCCTCTAAGTGTGGTACACGGCTGTGGCAAGGGCGACGGGTAGGCCGTGTATGGTGTTGAAATGAGGCTTTCCGTCTCCAAATGCGTCCAAATGCCGAGATCTTCATGTCTTGTAATCATAAAATGCAAAAGAGTAGTCTCTTGAACTATAAAGATGAAAATGTATGAAAATGCATGAAAATGCTAGAAGTTAATGCAGATATGCTTATGTAAAGTAGGAAATACATGCAAAATAAGACTGAAAATATATGTATGAATCACACACATTGACAAATACAATGCAAAGACACAAATTACAATAATGAAGATTGTTTTGGCTTGCTTTCTTTTACTTTGAAATGCTTAACTTGAAAAATGAATGCAACAGCATTTGCTCGAGAGTTGATGCTTCAAAATTTCCCCTTGAAGTCATCAGTTTCTAAATTTGCTTGATCACTACTTCATCCTCTTTAATCAACTAATCCACTATTCTTGTTGGACCATTACTGCATATAATTGACCCAATCCTTGCTATAGTCGACTATTGTTCCTCCATCAATTGACTCACTTACATCCTATGTGATTGATCTTTGACACAGTTCATCATTTCTCTAAGATCTTCGACTTTTTTTTTACTGTGTTATTAGTCAATTGTTCCGTGCCATGAGTTGATCGTTGGTGATAGTTTTTGACTTCTTTAAGTAATATCCTATTTAATAATTATAATAATTTTAATTTTAAAATATCTGTTGATTGCTCTTGCTCATCACTTGACTCTATTGGTTTTGAAACAAAAACATTTTTGTTCATTAACATTTTAGCCTTAGTGAGACTACCTTTACTGCAACCAACTCTAAGGCTAGGTCTCGTCTTGCCAAGATACTCCATGTCTCTAGGATTTCCTCGTTTGCTTAGTTCAATTCGACTTTAACTTACCAAAACTTTTAATGCTTAGAGACCATTTCTTTGGAACTTCCTTCATTACCCAGTGTTAGTCTCCCTTAACTAACTAGGACTCCTTAAGTATAGTATCCGTGGAAGGAAAATGTGCATGACTCCTAGAATGAAGTGATGGAAGTTAAAGGATGGGGTAGAAGCCCAAATATTAGGAGAAATACATGACGACTCAAATATGACATGAGATAAGATAGACATCAAATTTGAAAATGATAGCCAAGAGCATACTCAATGAGTCAAGAGGACAAGCATCACCAAATAAAAATCTTGGTGGTGGAATGACGAAGTACACAAGAAAGTGACGGAGAAATGAACAACCTATAAGTTACTCTACACTTCTAAAAATGAAGAAAATTTAAAAAACTATGCAATAGCCAGAAAGAGGCCAAGAAAGCGGTGAGTAAAGCTAAGAATGAAGCTTTCGAATGTTTATATCGACAATTTGATAAAAATGAAGGGGGAAAGAGACATTTATAAAATAGCTAAAGCATGAAAGAGGAAAACAAGAGATTTTATCAAATAATATGCATTAAAGATGAATCCAATAGAGTACTAGTGAACGTTAAGGAAATAAAAGTACAATGAAAGAGGTATTTTCATCAACTTTTAAATAAAAGTTTAGGTAATCAATTTAGATTAAGAAGTTTAAGTTAAAGGAGCATAAAAATTTAAATTTTTATCTGATAATTCAAATTTCAGAAGTAGATTAGGCATTAAATAGGAAGAAAAATGGTTGGACCGAATAATATTCTAATAGAGGTATAAAGTGCCTAGAGAAGCAAAGTATTAAAAGACTTATGAAGTTATTCAATCTGGTATTGAAAATGAAGAAAATGTCAAATCAGAGGAGGTAAGTACTCTAGTTTCCTTTATAAAAATAAAGAAGATATATAAAATTGTATGAATTATAAGGCATTAAGCTAATGATCTATATAATAAAATTTTACAAAAGAGTGATAGAAAAAAGATTAGGGAAACCAAATTGACTGAAAATCAATTTGGATTCATACTTAAAAGGTCGATGACAGAAGCTATACATCTTCTCAGACAATTGATTAAAAAATATAGAAAAGAAGCAATACTTACACATGATATTCATTGTTCTAGAAAAAAGCTTTTCTTAGAGTGGAAATTATGTGGAGAATTTTAGGAAAGAAAAGCGTTAGTAGCGTATATTGAAATAATTAAGGATATGTACAAGAATATAATGACAAAAGTGAAGACTTTAGGTAGATTAACCAAAGCGTTTCTATAAAGATAGGATTACATCAAGAATCAACTCTAATTCTATATCTTTTTACACTAGTCATGGATGAATTTATTGGACACATCCAAGACGTGTTACCATGGTGAGTGTTATTTGCAGATGACATTGTTTTGATCAATGAGACATGTGAAGGAGTAAATGCTAAGCTTGAATATTGGTAGGAAACACCGGAAGTAAAAAGTTTTAAGTTTAGTAGTATTAGTTGTAGTAAGACAATTGTTAGTTGTAAATACTTGTTAAGTATCTACGATTATTTTTTGCAAAAGGATGGAGTCGTTGATAGAGATGTTTTATATAGGTTACAAGAAGGATGATTGAAATGAAGGACGTCGGGTGTTATTTGTGATCGTAAGGTACATCTAAAGTTTAAATGGAAATTTTACAAAATGGAGGTTAGAGCTGTTATTTTATATGGAGTTGCATGTTGGACTATGAATCGAGTATATGAGCAAAAAATGAGAGTCGTAGAGATAGATAAGGAGATTAAGGTGAATATGTGAACAAACGAGGATGGATATGATAAGAAACGAAACATTCATGAGAAAGTCGGGATTGCACTGAGGTAAAAAATGCAAGAGATGTGTTTAAGAGGATATGAATATGTACTTAGGGTATCAATAAATGTCCCAATTAAGCGATATGAAACTATGACAAATACACACATTAATTATGGAAGAGGGTGACCAAAAAATATTGGGTTAGAAATGATAAAATAGGATAAAATTATTCAAATATAGATGAAGATATATTAGGGGATTGAGCCTAATGAATACCCCATTTAGTGAGACTAAGGCTTGGTTGTTGTTGTTGATTTTTTTTTTAACAATGTATAGGTAGACTAATCACACTAAAATATCACTTATGATCCAACTTAAAGACATACATCTACTAAAGATTTATTTAATTATTAGCCTTTACTTTATAATATGATTGAACGTAGGGATGGGTCACACTCCTTAAATAACATCTTGATGGTAGATACTGAGATGTTTTAAATTGCCTATAAGTCCCTTAAGAAATTTATCGTGCAATGGAGAAACTTGATGCAAAAAGATTAAATATTAACAACAATAATAACAATGTGAAAATTTTGATAGACGAGCTTCTAAGCAACCCATTTATGATAAATTTGAAGATCATGACAATTATATCCCAAATGACCAAAAACTTTTAGCTGCTCTTTGTGCCTCTCGAACTGAATATGGAAGTGGTGCAACAGATGCGTCATAGTTATGACAACTAGTGCGAGTAGAAGTGGTTCAATTGTAGTACCAACATTACGGAGGACTGCAAGTGTTCGTGTTTCCTCATTACATGATTATTTTGGTCTTTCTTTCCTTCCACGGGATGAAAGCTTGCAATTGCTATTGTCGTTACTGTTTGATTGATTTTCTAGACCATTTATAGACCAAACTAGTAAGCAAACTAGATTAATGATGCCTACACAAAGGAGAAGAAATCGTTTTGTTAAAATATTGTTAATTTATTTTTTCATTTCAATCTAATTCTTTCCGATTCAACAAATAATACATACTATCATTGCATAGTGTCCATCATCCAAAAAAAAATCTTATTCTAATATTCATTCTCCAATTGCTTATAAAATTGTCAATCCATATTTAAATGAACAAGTGGAGGGTCTAAAGGAACAAATGGAGATCAAGATATAAATCATATGATGCAAGAAGCAATGAAGCTATATAGGGTAACATTTATGTTTGATAACTAGATAGGACATACAACGATGATTATCAACTTTTTTACTATATTGCAATAAAAATGTGTATAACTCTGTTGATGCAACTACAAAATATGATGATGTATCTTCCATATACTGCATAATGGATAGTAATCTCTAATGGATGGATAATATGTTCTAATGGATTTATCCAAATCTTTACATAAATAATATAGTTATACTGCATTCTTTGCCTATCTAAGCATATGATTAACACAAGTTTTAATTTAGTGATCATGGTTAATTTTGGTTTAAATAACTTAATCAAGTTGCATGAGTAATTGTCCACTTTATATGGGCTGAAATCAAGGTTTTTGTTTCCTGTTGGCTTGACAAATTTAAAATAGTTGTGTAATCTGACATCACATTTAGTGAGTTATTAGTGATATGAGAATATTGATGTATCAAACCTCTGGCTGTACATGTTAACTTATACAGGCATACTGATAGTTTTATTGTTTTTAGGTGAGATCACTTACACTAGACGTTAAGGTTTGGGAACCAACTATTATAGATCTATTTTCTGCCCTTGGTAATGCTTACTCTAATTCTGTCTGGGAGGAGTCGCTTCTTACTCAAAATCAAAGGTAAGAAATCATTTGACAGCAATTTTCCTATTACAAGTCTTGCTGACTCTTGCAATTTTAGATATTTGAGTGTAAAAATTCTCTTTCAGATATCTTGGTTGTCATATTTTTCAAATGCTTCTTGCAGAATTGATGACCATACCGTAGATGTACCATGTATCAAAAAGCCCACATCCAAAGATATTCTTTTGATAAAAGAAAAATACATTCATTCAAAGGTAATGCTAATGGGCACAACTCATTGTTCATCGTTTCATGACATCTATTGCTGGATTGAAACATTATGGATGTTAATACTCAATAAATGTCTGTACTTATATTGAGCACATATGTTGCTTTTGCAAATCATTTTCCACCATAGTTCTTTTAATTGAAAATCTAATATCATCTTTTTTCTATAAAAAGGAAAAGAAATTGGAGGCCCTGTAAGGGGATCCATCCTAAGGATTATGCCACAAGACCATAGTCTCTACCACCATGCTAATTGGTGGGCTTTGAAGAAAAAAAAAATCTGAGTTTCCTTTTCTTAGCAAACTTGATAATATATGATCGAAAATGACTGCTTTAGTAAATAATTTGATTACCAAGTGTGAGAAGATGAAAGAAGTACCAAGAGAGATGTCATTCTAACTAGATGCCTATTTGTAGAAGGTGGCTATTATCATTGTGAAGCCATTGATTTTATTTTATTTATCAAAGCAATATCATTGTCTTATTTTTGTTATTTATTTCAAGTAATCTGGTTATAGGAGGGATCATTCATGGGGTACTGGCATATGTTGTAACATTAGAGGAGTGTTGAGTGTTCTTTAGAGGTTAATGAATACACTATGCAGTTTGGAGACTCTAAAACCTGTTTTATGCAAAGTTAATTAACCAGTTAGATTATTTAAATTAATGAATATTGTTTTACCTAAGAAATATGAACAATCACCATACGTAAAAGGCTAAATCTTTAGGAAGCGTAATCACTTTTTGTAATGCTAACTAGGAATTTAATTTTTCAGAAGTTTTTAGATTTGTAACAGTTTATTTTGGTAGTTTTTACTCTTTACAGGAAAATTCTCAATATTGGTAATTGTTTTATTTAGTATTGTAGGAAAGTTTTGGTGGAAGTTTTTTTAATTTGATTTATTTTTTAGTTTGTAAATTGGTTTATTTTCTATTTTGACTGAGTTCTTTTAAATATAGGATTATTTCTTTCCTATTATATTTTTAGTTTATTTCAATTATATTTGGATTAAAGTCTTTAAAAGGGACCTCAATCCTTTATGCTATCTTTCTATAATAAAATTTCTTCTTTTTGCTCTGTGTGACTTTTAATCCACTTGTACCCCATCAAGTGGTATCAATTATTTGTAATATATTTTGATCTGTCATGTTGCATCACTTTGACAGTCTGATGTATTCGATTAACTGTTCTAGACAAGAACATAATTTAACCTTTGTTGCAAATTGTGTCACCAATGTAATATTTTCTCGAGGGATGAAAGGTTTCTTAAACATTAAAAGAGATAATACCATGTAGGTTATTAGAAACATGTGGCAACATCTGACTTCAAAAACATTTTCCTACGATACACTTATAGTATGACTTAAATTTTGCAGCTTATGATTAACTAAATAGAGTTTTATGCTATTTTGTATTTACTCTAATTTTCTCATTATGCTCACTGAACTTCTCATTCTCTACTTATTTGCTTGCAGTATGTTGACAAATCTTTGATAATCAAAGAAAGTATCCAATCTGATCCTTCTTTTGTTAATATTCAAATGTGGGAAGCAGTCAAAACTAAAAATGTTAAAATGGCATATGGTCTCCTTGTGGCATCAAATGCCTGTCCTAACTCTCTCCATGATGAGGTGAACAATGAGCTTCATCACACTGTGGATACTCCAACACATGAAAACAATGTTATTGCAGACACAAAACAATTGGATCCTGCACTATGCCAGAAAATTAATGAGTCTGGTGAAGCTGATAGTTGTTTCCAAGGTTGTTCCCTATTGCATTTGGCCTGTCATGTTGGTGATCCTGTTATGGTGGAACTCCTGCTACAGTTTGGCGCTGACATTAATTTTCAGGACATTCATGGAAGGACACCTCTTCATCACTGTATTTCCCTGAAGAATGATTCTCTTGCCAAATATCTAATTAGAAGGTATGAGTATGGGCATATGCTCTAATGACGTGAAGCTCATAAAAAAGATTAAAATTTCTGGTGTTTTTTCTCCTGTAGTGATATTTCTGTTGTACATGTTCGCTAAATATTATTTGGGTTAAAATATTATTTGCTTCACCAAGAGTTGCTTGGTTTAGTGTTAAGCGAGCTTTGAAGCGTTCAAATTTGTATAGTGCAACTATTAGGAAGGAAGGGTTTAAGCTTGTCGCTCCCACCCTGAATGGTGATTCTTTTCACATTCAACATAGTGTGAGGACATGTTGTAGTCAGGAACCAAAATAAATATCTGGCTATCCACACTGCATTGTGGCAGTTGATGCAAAATTATATTGCAACTTTCTTTGAAATAGTGGGATAGGTACTTCTGATCATGGTTTTTAAATTTCATCATTTGTACTAGCTCGGAATGTTTTGAATGTTTAGGGTAGCATTACAAATTTGATGAGAAAACCTTAAGTATATAACAAAATTAGCAAGGGCGACCAATCTACATCTGATATTTAAACAACCCTCTCCTGTCAAAATTCCTATGAGCTAATCATTAAAAAATTGTTTTAATTTTATCTGGCATGATCATTCATTATTTCTTGTTCTAAATGTAAGTCTGTTAAGTAATTTGTTCATGCTCAGGGGTGCAATAACATCCATTAAAGATGGTGGTGAAGTCACTGCCTTAGAAAGAGCGATGGAGCTTGGAGCAATTACTGATGATGAACTATTTATTTTGCTTGCTGGTCGGTAGTGAAATAGCCAAATTCTTTGGGCATCTTTGGTTTGCTCATTCTCATTGGTCATCTACTTATGTTGGAGACTAGTATACTATTTATGATAAAATATTATCTGCTGTTGTTATTTGTCATTTCCTGCTCATTGGTTATCCATATGACATGATGCCTCTCAAACTTTATTCATACATTTAGTGTTGTAAGCATGACTGGATCTTCTTGCTCTGTATTAAACTTCAATATGATCAGATGTGAAAAGAAATTGGTATCGTTTGGCTGTTCTTTTGTATTTACTCCAGAAAGTTATTCATTTGAGTCAGCATCTGGTGAGCAAATCACATACATAATCTGATATGTACAATATTATGAATTCAATATCATCTGTTCCCTTTAAAAGGATCCATGTTCCTGTTCTTGCAAAGAAAGTAATTAATTAGAAAAAAAGAAGAGAGAAAATTTTGATTCTTGAAAACATTGTGGCATTCTACCTAGCACTTTCATCAATCTTCGAGGGTCCGTAACATGTTAGATAGCCAAATTCGATTTCTTTACTGAATGAGTTCAAGAATTCTATATTAGCATAAAACATACAATTGTGAAGTACAAAACAATATTTCTCTTTGAGGCTGAATGAAGTATACTTAGCTGAGCAAAGTAGATACATGGGTTACGATGGAGTAAACAATGAAGATGAGGACAAGTGAAGATCCCTTGGCAGATTCATATATTCTAGGCTTGTCCCATCGATGTGAGTGCAAAGCGCATGTTTACTGGCAAGCAAGTTACGATCGACTAACTTGCCACAAGCTTTTACTATATATTCAGTTTCATAGCAGCCTTTTCTTTTTTTTGTTAAATACGATAAATAAAAAAAAATAATGGATATTAATTGAGGAATAAGTTTATAGAATTTTTTAATTTTTTTTTTGGATTTAATCGGAGCTAATATGATAAGTTCAAGGGGATATAAATAATAAATTTTTGAAAAGCTTATTTAGAATATCAATTAAGTTAGAAGTTGATTATTTTAATTAAAATTAAAGTTGAATTTAATAAGCCTAAGGTTATATAATTAAAACTTAAGTTCACTCCTAACTTATTCTATTTTCCCTCTTCCTTCACTCGAATTCAGCCAACACTCTTCTTCTTCCTTTTTCTCTTGTCACCACAAACACACTCGAGCCTTCCTTCCCTTACCGTCACCGCCATTCCATCGCCGTCGATCGAGTCATAGCCGCCACAACAGGCTTCTCCCCTGCGCCGCCCCTCCCTGAACCAGCCCACGATCAGCTCTCCGGATCTCTCTTCAGATTCATTTCCACTGCCTTTCTTCCCCATCGTTGCCAATAATGCCATCCTCGGCCAAGTTGTGACCGGAGGGGACAACCTAGATTCTCATCAGCTTTCCTCCTTTTCCTCAAACCTCAGGCAGTGCTGCTGGATTTGACCGACTCCAATCATCTAGGCAAGATCATATTTTCGGCCAGATCTGTCAGTCAGTTTGGCTTTGGGAGTTCCTGGTGGAGACAACTGTCCCTACTCTGGCGAGTAATAGCCTCCGGCCAGTCACATTTTTGGGCAGATTTGGTTCTCCGACCCTCTTTCGATCTGATCTGGCAGTCTTGGATATGTCCAGGCAGCCAACTCTAGTTTAGGTAAGGGTTGTGGATTGATTGATTCAACCTTTGGATTGATGCTTAGTTGTTGTTCCGACCTATTTACAGGTTGTAGCTACTGATTCGATTATTTTCGATGAAGTTAGGGCTGCTCCGACCATCACAGGATCATCGGCAGCCACCTTCGGGGAGAAATCCTTAGGGTAATGAGTTTCCTACCTTATGATGCTATAAGTTTCGGTATATAATGGACAACGTGATAATTGAATGCAATTGCTTTAGCATTAGGATAATTCAAATAAGGATTGAGTGGTTTAAGGTTTCGTGCATGTTTATGGTTGGAAATTCGGGATTCGGATTGAAAGAAGAATAGGATTGATTCTTGT
>JBBUKS010000100.1:5178850-5193741 GCA_038050645.1 Hedychium gardnerianum
TGCTGAGGTCCAACTAGTACCAAAGTTGCTGCCGGGAGAACGTAGCTCACGCAACAAAGGTATAAACTCTCATAACTGTTAGTATACGGATATCCTTCGCATGGATATTTTGGAAGGATCTTGATTTTTATTCCGCTGTGCTTATGTTGCTTTGCGCTAAAGATCCTAACACCATTTTAGCTCTGATAGTGACAAAGAAGGAAAAAAATCAGTTTTCTCTTAATGAATCAAGATTTTGAATTGTCTCTATATGATTTCAATAACTATTTCAGTTTGCCTAATGAGGGATCTCATAGTTTTGATTGTTCCTTTAATAAAAAAACATTTTTCAAAGAAATTGCAATATCAAATGAATCCTATGACCCTTCACGATCCAAAGCCTCATCTCTTCAAATCCCCATTTTTCATTACCAACACCGTGTCATGAGTAAGACCATCTTTGGTAGGGGAGAAAGTGATGGTGTGGTACGAAAGATAGAACTTTATTATTTTTGGGCGATGTTGAATGATATTGAATTTGATTCAGGATTCTACTTTGTCCAAAACTTAATGAGATCCAGTAGGGCGTCTTTGGGCACTATAGTTTTTGATGGGTTTATCACTTACATCGTCGCTCACTTGGAGTATGAGTTATTTGGACTAGAAGTTGAACATGGAAACTCCAAGATTGATATAGACACTTACTTGGCGATAAAGATGATTTATAGGGAAGAGAGAGGGTATGACTTTATTAGAAAAAATGGATTCCCTTTCCTCTTACCTAACTATGACCATACTTCAATGAGAAATCCCGCCAATTGGATCATTCAAGACATAACACCCGAATACGCCTCTACTCCTATTAGAACACCCATTCATGACCCTCCAGTCATTGATATGACAGAACCCTCATCCTCTAGACATGAGCCGGCTAGACATTCTTCTAATCATGGCGATACGACTCACTCTAGATTTATTTTTTTTTATTTTCGTGCCTCCTCGGACACTCTTCATGAGGAGCATGTCGCTTACCAACAGTTGTTGGAGAATCGATTTGCTATGAGTCAAGATTAGTTCCAAGAAGTATGAGATCACTTTAGTAGGACTAAGGAGTTCCATGGTACTATATATGATTTTGTTGACCATCAGTACTGGGAGTGATCTAGAGAGGAGAAATTTAGACATTCTCTAGATATTACGAAGCAGCAGGTTGCCACACTTTATCAATATCATGAGCATCTTGGTAACTTTCCCTGCATACCTAGATTTTCTCCTGGCCCTCGTCCACCATCTTGAGTTTCTTTCAATGAGGACAATGAAAAGTCTAAGTCTGAGGGGAGGGGGTGTCTATACATATGTACATATCTTTGTTTTTTTTGTATTTACTTCAGTTTGATTTACCTTTACTCCTTTTGTAACTGTGTACATGTCTTTGTTTGTTTTTGAGTTTACTTCAGCTTGATTTACTTTTGCATATTAGTTAGTTTATTTTGAGTATATTTTGTTTCATGTTGTGGCATGTTAGAAGCATCACCATCATCATCATGATAGCATGACTTGTTTTCTTGTAAAAATTCTAGCACGCTTGTATCTAGATTTTCATGTTGTTGTTATTTAGATGCTAGTATGTTTGATGATCTATTTTTTCGTATCCATAGTAGCATAAAGTGAGCTATGTTTTTCATGATATGAGTTTGAGAATTGGTCTAGTCTTAGGATCTATTTTACACTATGCTTGACTTTTATAGTAGATACATATGAAAATAGTCATGATTCATAGAACTGGACTAGTGCTTATATTTCTAAGGTGATTTTTCAACTACATTTTCGTTACTGGAGAAACTCAGATCACATCAACTCATTTGAAAAAAAAATCAAAAATCCATTCTACTTATTCTAGTGCTCTACATAATGCTACATCATGTAAGCACACACACACACAAAAATTTGAATAAGGGATTAAAAAAATAGTTGTCGTGAGTGAAAATTAACAAGTTATCCCTTTGAGATCGATTTAGGTTACTGGGAAATAACTGTTATGTTTCTCTTGATTCAGAGCTATCCTTTGAGACCTTGTGTAGTTTGAAAGAAATAAACCATGCATGTGGTAAGTAAGTGACTGTTGCCGGGAACCTAAGGAACACGGTTATATGAGGACTTGACTAGGCTTGGGAGTTGAAACTTGAAATGTTAAGCCACTCATCGCACTGAGCATAGAGAACTTTTACTTAGGTCATTCTCAAACAAATCGTGTATCATGCTCACTAATGAAACTATAAAATAGGATTAACAAGACTCACCAGGGATTATGATGCATCTTATCATCACATGAATCTATATTGTAAGTTTTTGCTTGAGGACAAGCAAAGGTTTGAGTTTGGGGGTGAGATGTGCATAGATTATATAGGTTTTTAGACATTGTTTAATGCACATCTACTTATATTTCACGTTATATGATTTACGTTATTGCACACTATTTCATTATATTATCATGCTTTTACTTTTTTTGTTCGGAGATATGCTCTTTTCGTATTTTCATTGATAGGATGCAATTTGGAGCAAAAATGGGCGTTAAAGCAAGGTTTGAAGAATATTCAGCAAACATTGTCGTGCCTACTAGCACGGTCGTGCCTCATCAAGCCAACATGGTCATGCCACCTGATACGGTCGTGCCATATCCAGAGCTACTCCAGAATAGAACAGAAGGCAGGCTGTGCCAAAATACTAAGGATTTCCTTCACCATGGTCATGCCAAATGGCAAGGCTGTGCCTAATTTTAAAGCCATTTCCAAAACTGACTTAAAGCTAGGTCATGCCAATTGGCACGACCGTGCCTGTTTTCAAACACTTTCTTCACTGTGGTCGTGCTAAATGACATGACCGTGCCTACTTTCAAGAAACATTCCACAACATTAAAGGCATGGCCATGTGGGCGAGAGGCATGGTCATGTGGGCCTATAAAAAGGGGTCTTAGATCCCCTTTTGATGGGGGGGGGGAGGTTTCCCCTTTTTTAGAACCTATGAGGTTCATTTTCGATCCATTTCCAATGATCTGTCCACCTCCAAAGCAAGAAAATCATCCGAAGATAATGGCAATGCCTACGCTTAGATAAGCATTCTTCCTTCTCTATTATGCTTTGGAGATTGTAATAATTTCTACTTTCATGTCTTTGGTTTGTTCTTCCTTTTCTATGGAGTAGATCTCTCTAATTCTTGGATGTAGGGAGTAATTATGATGTGATGTTGATGTATAAACCATGGATTTGCCAATTTCCTTATTCTTTGAGGTGTTTATAAATTGTTCCATATGCATGGTGCCTTGTATGTGTTTGATTGAATATGTGAATGAATTAAATGCATATGGATATGAAGGATGACACCATATAGAGGAGATTATTCTAGATTATATGACCAGGAAGCCCTTAGTACAGAGGGTAGTCCTTTAACCGAACTTTCTAGGATTGTCACCTTGAATTGGGGTCAATTCTTCATATGAGATCACTTAATTAGAGTATCAATGTTAGGAAGTGACTTGTGTAATTTAGACTATATGACCGGGGACTCCTTAGTGACAGAAGGTAGTCATTTAATCGGACTTTCTACGTTACCTCTTCTACTTAGTAACATTGGATGTCAAATAGTATAAACACTCCTGGGTGGATTTTGCGAGTTCATACCGGTAATCTATTTAGGATTCCTTCAAGATTATAATCATGGAGGGCAAAGAGATGAATAATTTATGGCACATGAACAAGCATCATGTTGAAACCGAAATCCTAGAATTGCCTTCTCAACCAACTCTCTTTTCTTAACCAACTCTTCCCTTTCATTCAAGTGAACCTCCCTCTCTCTCTCTCTCTCTCACACACACACTCTATCAAGACTTAAGCTTTCACAATCAACATTTGATAGTCTAGATAATTCATTTTGCGACTTCTCTAGTGCTTAAACCTCAGTCCCTATGAATTTAATATTTTATTACTTGACGACGTAACCGTGCACTTGCGATACAGGACAACAATTTTTTAAGACATAAAACGAGTTAGAGAATATGATTCTGAAAGAGTTAAAAAGAGAAAAAAAAGATTAAGTCTGGTTGGACTAGGCACAGAGGATAACATATGGACTATCATCCATATGTTAACTCTCAACATCCCAATATTTTCAGCCAGCGAGGATCGACTGCTTGGATAAATCAAGGAGTATAACATATGCTAGTCTCACAGAATCGATGATGTCTAGTCTCATGAATTCATCGATTGGGAAAGATTTTAATATGTATATAATTACACAAGATGAGATACCCTCTAATTATGATCCAATCACAAGTTCTCTCATGCTATGCATTATATTATGGACTTCATTAATTAAATTTAAGATCAAATCACATACATAGAGAATATACACCCAAATAGTAAATTTTATTTTTCAAATAAATAATACAAAATCTAAGATGATTATCTTAGGACACCTCTCAAATATAACATACTCTTACTTGGCCTAATGTCAATCGCCTTGGTATTTGATACCAAAAGGTTCTACATGACTCTCAAACTTATTTTGTGGTAGAGTTTTTGTCAAAGGATCCGCTAGATTCCTTTCAGCGGAATTTTCTCAATTTATATTTCTTTCCTACTTATGATTTCCCTGATCAAGTGATAGCGGCGAAGCACATATTTATATCATTGATGAGACCTGAATTCCTTGGCCTATGCAATGGCTCGATTGTTGTCACAGTAAAATGGTAATACTTCAACAATGCTTGAAACCACTCCAAGTTTAGGGACACACTTCTTGATCCAAACTACTTCCTTTGTTGCTTCAGAAGACGCAATGTATTCTGCCTCAGTGGTAGAATCAACAATGATTTCTTATTTGGGACTTTTTCAACTTGAAGTGCCTCCATTTAAGGTAAATATGTATCCAGACTAGGACTTGGAGTCATCCTTGTCCATCTGGAAGCTGGCATCAATATACCCGCATATGATCATATCACCTTCTCCATATACTAAGAATAAATTCTTAGTTTTCTTAAGTACTTAAGCATTGTCTTTCACCATCAATCTTGATTTGTAGGTAATCAAATTACAATCCATGATGGGCTTCTTCTTGAAAACCCACTTGCACCCAATAGGTGTTATACCTTCGGGTGGGTCCACCAAGTCCTTAACTTGGTTTTCATATATGGAATCCATTTCCAATTTCATGGTTTTTAACCATGAGTCTCTTTTTAAACTTTTCAAAACTTCTTCATAGCTAGTAGTCTTCTCATCCTCAATGAGAAACACATCTTTTGATTCACTTATGAGAAATCTATATCTCTCGAGAATTTGACATGTCTTAATAGATCTATAAAGAGGTGGTGTAACAACAGGTTTGGTCGTTATCTCGTCCTTATGAGTAATCACCTGTAATTTTTGATTAGGCATCTCTTCAGTGTCTATTGGAGTCTCTTAATCTTTCTCAAGTTCAATCTCACACCTACTATTTTCCTGTAAGAGAAACTCTTTCTTTAGAAATACAACATGCCTTGAAACAAACAACTTTTATTCCCAGGGATGATAGAATTGGTAACCCCTAGTTTTCTTAAGGTAACCAATAAATAAATATTTATCTGACTTAGCATCTAGCTTATTTGATACAGTTCTCTTCACAAAAGCAATACAACCTCTTGTCTTCAAATAAGACAAATGAGATTTCTTACCATTCCATATCTTATATAGAGTAGTAGAGACTGTCTTAGTTAAGACCCTATTTAGCAAGTAAACAGCTGTCTCGAGTGCAGGTCGTCAAAAGGATTTGAGAAGATTTGTATGATTCATCATTGACCTAACCATGTCCAACAAGGTTCGGTTTCACCTCTCTAACACACTATTGTGTTGTGATGTGTAAGGCGGAGTCCACTGAGACAATATGCTATTGTCCCTAAAATAATCCAAAACGGAAAACAAATAATAATTCTAAATTATTACAACAAACACATCACATGCATATAGGATACAACATGCTAGACATAACCGTATAATTAAATTTTATGAAACTACATTATACCTGTGAGTTCATAATCAAACCATGTAGAGAGCGTTTGCTAGCCTCGCAAGGCTAACCTCTATGAGAATCAATGACCAAGCTTAACGAAACTTGCTTTTTTTTTCGTGTATCCACGTAGAGTTATCCTTGAGTGAACTTAGCTAAGTCATAAGTTGTGTCTCCACTTTGATATTAGATGAAGGCGGAGATGAAGCAATCCGAGAGAGGAATTTCGATTCGATTCAGTACCTGACATTACAAGGCAACCCGATGGTACAAAACAAAGTGGACTGCACCGATAACACCAGTGTCCGAGGGCCAAAAAGTTTCCTGCCCTCATGGGGCAGCAAGTCGGCAAAAGTGGAATTCCAGAAGCAACTATGCTCATTGGAACAGGACCTTGGGCGGCCGGAAGGGGGCTGAGCAGTGGCTGAATGAAGCATAGTATCCTTTGCCACAACAGCCCTTGCCAGAATAGCCCTAACAACGATGACACAACCTTTTGATAGCAACGCAACCACAGGGACAACAACTCCCTTGCTATCCGGCTGCTAAAGACCCTATTGCTGGTAGAGGGCAGCAGTTATGGCGGTGGTTGGAGTTGGGACAACAACGGTTCTGGCCAGAACAAATGGCATCAATCTAGCCGGTAGAACTGTTTTTGTCGATGTTTGGTCGGATGGCAGCAACTCCCTTGCTGCCAGAGATCTTGCTTCCCCTTTCTACTAGAGCAATTATCCCAGCAGAGCTGTTCTTGGCCGAAACAACAAGTGGAGCATCCCCTTGCATCGGCGGCGAAAAATATGTCCAAGCATCATGTCCTGACTGAAGAAGAGAAGAGCAACGACCTTTGCTTGCTCCTTTTGTTGATGGGAAGACTGGTTGATGGTTGCTCAGATGACAGCACTGGCTTATCTTGGTTGGCGGCAAGAAGAGCTTCTCTTCTTTTGTGGTCGAGGGCTAGAAAGGGGAGAGAAGAAGAAAATCCCTTAAATCTAACATGGAGGTTTTAATTGAATGATTACTCTCTTTCTCTCCATCCTATATCTTTATATAGGTTCTCTTATCGGGTTTGAATAATAAATTCAAACATGTATCCATTAACCCAAAAACCAAATCACTAGCCATAAGTTTGGTTCAAGACCTAACCATATTGGTTCAAAATTAAACCACCTTGGTCCAATAACCAAACCTCTTTTAATTAAAACCAAACGAATTTGGTTTATAATTAAACCAAAGAGGGTGCAATTCAGATTGAAAAGACATGGCACATCTGCACTTCCATTCTGACAAAATATCTTCCATAATTGCCCTTTATCTGGTCTAACCCGACTTAATATCTTTTGATATGAGAATCCAATTCTCAAACTTGTTTTATGTCTATCGAATAAACTCTTAGTTCATGTGACCTTGTAGGTTCCAGGTTTATGTTGGTCGTCCATAATTAATCATTAATTATGGATTGATCATGAGTAACACCTAGTAGTAAATCATGATCCTTAATTAATCAAAAAAACAACGGTTAATCCTAGAACTATTTCTAAACCCTTCAACAGCTATAATAGTCATGTCTAACTCCTTTCACTCGTCTTATACCCACTTGGTTCAAGACATAGTCTATGTGTCAATCCCCATTAGGTTGACTATGTCACACCTAGGCCAAGTTATACTTCATTGTCATGTGGATTCAAATTACTCAGACATGTTTCAAGAGTACCATACTCTTGACATGTAATGCTTGGGCCAAAGACTTGGAGTAATAATCCTGACAAGTGTCCGTAGGGTATACGTCACCTTATCAAGGAGAAGTGAATCCTCTATGGGATATCCAAACACGTTCAGACACTTTGACTTATACCCAATCATCTCGGGGCCACACCTCCACATACATGCTTACTTAAAATGTCAAAGCATAAGTCTCCATGACCAAGATGACTTGAATACCTCAAGTCGAAGGAAACTTGCACTCAAGCTGAAGGAAACTTGCACTCAAGCTGCAATAAAATCTTCATTGACATATCCATATATGTAAAGAACCATATGAAGTCTCATGGCAGGTCACTCCAATGAACTAGTTACCCTTAACTAGCATCCACGTTTAACTCTCGATATCCCAATGTCTCTAGCCAGTGAGGAGCAACTACTTGGTTAAACCAAGAAGTGTAACACATGCTAGTCTCTCAAAATCGATGACGTTCGAACTCATCAATTCATCGACTAGGAAATATTTCAATACATTAATAATTACACATGTAGAAATGCTCACTAGTTGTGATCCAATCACAAGTTCTCTCATGCTATGAATAGTATTACAAATATTCAGTAAATGAGTTTAAGATCCAATCATATACATCAAGAATGTACACTCAAATAGTGAATCTTTATTTATCCAATAAATAGTATATACCATAAGGTGATAGCCTTAGGACATCTCTTAAATATAACATATTACCCTTGTCACAAGGGCTCCATGGTCATACGACTAGATTGTCTACATACTCAAGAACACGAATTGGGACAAACACCCTTTAAATCCTAAGAATGATAGTCCCTCATGGTTAATCCACCTAGATTCAAGATGATAATACTATAAAGTCTACTTAAAGGAATACCCTTGTCACATAGGGCTCCACAGTCATACAATCTAGGTTATCCCCTCTACAAGCGATGGAATCACCATGTCCAAAACATTCAAAATCCATAAAACGGAGAAGAACATAGAACATACATGTCATGCAATAGGAAAGAGATAATTACTTAGAACAAAATGTCAACAATCACATCAAAATTACTACCTAATCCTAGAATCTAGAGATTACTCCATAGAACAAAGAATACAATCCATAGATAGAGGTGAAAACATCCTTACAATCATAATCTAAGAGTGAAAAGGGAAGAGATGCTTATCCAAAAATCCGCTAGTGTCTTTAAATCGTCTCCTTACTCCGGATGGTCGCAATGGCTCCTCCTTCCTTTTCTCCTAGGGTTTCCCCCTGAAAAGGGAGGACCTTCCTCAGTTAGGTGGCTTCAAAGCCCTTTTATATGGACCAAATAACCATCACAAAATGGTTAAAACCCACTCAGTAGCTAGTCCGTCTCCTCACGCCATGGTCATGTCCTCCTGGCACGACCGTGTTCTTGAGTTGGCAGTTGTATAGGTTGGCATGCCCATGCTAGGGTGGCATGCCCGTGCTAGGGTGGCACGGCCTTTTACATCTCAATCTGTTGTGTAGATTGGCACGACCATGCCATAGTGGCATAGCTGTGTCCACCGGAGATAATCTTCTATGAAGAATGGCATGGCCGTGCCAGGAGGGGCACGACCATGTCAGCTGAAGCTGATCTTCTGTGTAGATTGGCATGACCGTGCCAGAGTCACATGGCCATGTTAGCCAGAGCAGATCTTCTATGGAGAATGGCACGGTTGTGCCATGAGGGGAACGACCATGTCAGCTGAAGCAGACCTTCTATGGAGAATGGCACAACCGTGGCATGAGGGACATGGTTGTGTTAGCTGAAGCAAACCTCTTTTTCTCCCTTTTTGCCTTTGAATCCATCTGAGGGAACACACCCGTGTCATATAGCACGGCTAGAGCATTTTCCTTTCTATAGCTTCTCATTCCAAGGCTTTTTGTTTCTTTTTTGCTCTAAAATTGTGTCCTGACAATCAAAATTATAACGAGCAGTTCTTTGAAATAAAAGTATCGAAAGAAACAACAAAAGGATGTATGAATGCAAAATATGCTCATGAAATAACACAAAATATATGCAAAATAGTACTAAAAAGCATGCATGAATAACACTCATCATACCCCCAAACTTGAACCTTTGCTTGTTCTCAAGCAAAACCTGCAATCTAAACTTATGCATCATAATCCCTAGCGAGTCAATTTAGTCATGTCATGTCATTTCATTAATGAGCAAGTCAACCATATTATCTAAGTGTAGCCTAATTGAAAGTTCTTCTGTGCTTAGTGCAAAAGTTACTCAACTTTTCAAATATCAATTTCCAATCCTAGTCAAGTCTATTGGTGCTAGAAGCACTAGCTAATCGAACATATATTTTGATAAATGTCAAAGGTTCAAAGTTAAGGGTTGTTGTGATCTAATGAGTTTGACTAAGTGTGTAGAAAGCTCAAGCAGAAAGTCTTAAGGAAACTTAGGCAAGGTACAAGTCCTAGATGAGGCTTAGGCAAAGAAAACCTGGTTAGTTGGACTGGGTAAGAAGTCCTGGTCAGGGAGATTTGGCAATGAAGTCCTAGTCAAGATGATTGGGCAGAAGACTTGGTCGATCGAGAACACTGGGTAGAAGTCTGAGGGGTCGAGGATACTAGGCGAAAAGCCCTGGGGGTCAAGGAAATCAGGCAGGAGTCTAGATAGGTCGAGGATCAGACGTCTAGCGGGAAGTCACGGAGGTCAAGGTTAGATGTTGAGCAGAAAGTTCAAACAGGTTTGGAGGACTAGATATTTGGTGATAGGTACATTCTCTTGAGAGGAGTAGGTGAGGGTGCATTGCTTGTTGAGGGAACAGTAGGTGTCGGTCTGACTTAGGATTTCACTAAAAACCCAAAAGTCAGGATCGGACAGTCTTGAGACTATTAAAGGTAATTTATTCATACTATGTTTTCTGTGCTAACACTGTGAGGCAGGAAAGATAAGTCTAGAAAAGCTAAACTAGGCTCCTGGACGGGATCTAAGCGCCCTAAACCAATTCAGGCGCCTCAAAGGGATTGAGGAGCCTCAATCACCTCAGTGCAAAATAGGATGAGGTGGCAGTCCCTGGTTGGTCGGCGCACATCAACAACTAGGCACCTCAAAGCGATTGAGGTGCCTGGGTTGGGATAAACTCAGGCAAAGTCACGATGCGACCAGATTTAGCCACGTTAGCGGCCGAGGAGCCTCAAAGGGATTGAGGCGCCTGGAAGAGGATAAGACATGGCTAACTCAGATCTGATCAGATCAACTTAGAATAGAGGCACCTCAATAGGAATAGAGGTGCCTGGATCAAGTTATAAAAGAAGACCATGATTAGTGGCTTCAAAAGAACTGTTAACACACTAGAACGACCTTCGCGCTGCTCCAAACTTTGACTACGATGCCAAAAAGTTGCTCCGATGACCACGCTCAATTTGCTACTCCAAAGTTGTCGGTATAATTATTGATTGTACATAGCATTTCAGTTCTGCATCTTTTTGTAATCAATGTGCTTATAGTGAATTACCCAACGAAAGCACCCATACGGGTGTGGGCCTTGGACTAGCCGTCGCCGGGGCGGTGAACCAAGTAAAACAAATGTGTCAACTTTATTTTTCTTACTATTTCTATTCCGTTGCTACTTGTGTTTTAAGAAAACAAGAAAAATCCATGAGCGCTATTCACCCACCCCCCTCTAGCGCTGTTCTCTAATCCTACAATTGATATCAGAGTGGGGTCACTCTGAATTGGTACAACTACCATTCGAGCAAATTATTTTGTTTTTTTCTTTTCATAATTAATCAGAATCGGTACGGTCACCCCTTCTGATAATTTTTTCCCATTGTTATCTCGCTTCTAGAAGTTGGTGCAACACCACTTGAGCAATTTTTTTCTCCCACGCTACTAATCCAAGACCAAGTCTTGGTACGTTCTAAATTTATTCTATGTGTGCAAGATATTTCTTGTTAAATGGCCCATCAAGAAGGCTACAGTATGGCTCGCCCACCCCTTTTCTCTGGTGATGACTTTGGTTACTAGAAGGGCCGAATGGAGTACCATCTGAACACTCAAGTGGAAATATGGATAGCCACCCAAACCGGATTCATTATCCCCATCAAAAATGAAGAACCTCTTGCTTGCGAAAAGTGGGATAACGCCACCAAGAGAAAAATCGAGGTAGATGCTAAAGCTACTCAGACCCTATAGTGCGGTCTGACAAAAGAAGAGCTGAACCGAGTCGGACCTTTCGACAATGCAAAAAACCTTTGGGAAAAATTGATCGAGCTACACGAAGGGACTTCCGACACCAAGGTATCAAAACATAACTTAATTTTAAATAAATTGTATAACATAAAAATGCAGGATGGTTAGTCTGCAAGCCCGCTACATGCTAGAATCTAGGATCTGCTCAACGGACTCCACTCGATTGAACAGAAAATGGAGAACCGCGACATTATCAAGTATGCACTTAATGCATTTCCTTGGAATATCTTGTGGGCATCTATGGTATATGCTTACAAGGTTTCTAAGGATCTTTCAATTATTAGATTAGACGAACCATTTTTCGAGTTTGAAATACACGAACAAGCTAATGTTACTCCGACCAAGAAAGGTATTGCTTTTCTTGCAGGAAAAATCAAAACTTAGGAGCCAAAGCACAAAAAACAAGCAGAACCAAAATCCGACAATGAATCAGATATAGAAGACGACGATGAGATCACCACTGAACTAGTTAACCTAGTTCAAAAACTATACAAGAAGAAGAAGGTACTAAACGAGAGCAAAATCAAGAAAGCAATGCAAGAGAAGCCATCAAGTCTCAATCCAACCATGAAGGGCAAGGCAAAAATGATCTGCTACGGATGCAATTAGAAAGGCCACTTCAAGTCAGATGTCTTAATCTGAAAAATGCCAAGAAACAAAGGAGAAGGAAGGCGCTACAAGCAACCTGGGATGAATCATCATCAGAGGAATTAGATGAAGAAGACAATGCTCCGACAAGCTTCCTTGCCTTACCGGCATAGGAACAGACGATCTACACCAAATCCGAGTCCAAAACTAGCTCTAAATCCAAAGCAGAGTTTGAGAGAAGCCAAGGGTCCGTATCCATTTCCGAAGGGCCAAACACCATTTTAAGTCCTACCTTATTAGATAAGTTGTATGATCTGATTAGATATTTAACTCGTAAATTAGCTAAGTTTGGGTCACATCACTCCAAAAGGAGGTAAAATCCCTTGAGGAGGAGTCTTACCCAAGTCCTTTGACTGAACCCATTCAGAATGGAAATTCAACTCAAGTCCAACAACTTGAGAAAGAAAATTCCACTCTGAAAATTCAGGTCAAAGAACCTGGAAGTACATTGGAACGGTTCTTTGTAGGTTCCAAGTATCTTGATATGATACTTAAAAAATAAAGAGTCGTATACAATCGATTCGAACTAGGTTACAAAGCTAAGTTATGATCTAAATCTTATTTATCTAATGTAAATCAAAAACCTAGAAATCAAGTCCAAGCATGGGTCCCTAAAGCAAGCTTAATTAATCAAGTTGGACCAAACCACTATTGGATACCCAAGGTCAAATTCATTATCTAGATAGACTGTATCGAAGATATGAACTAGGGGGGAGCGAATAGAAATCTATCTTTTCTTGATATGCATTATTGTATGATTTACTATTTTATCTATCATGCTTAGTTTATTTTTACGCTTAATTTAGAATGGCTAAAAATATTGGTTGATTTTGATAACCTAGCATCGGAAAGGGTTGGGATGATAATAAGCTAAGGAAACTTTGTTGAGAGCATGTCTAGGTTGAATCATATGTGTTCTACCTAACACAATCAACTTAGTGGATCTAGCTGAAGCTACCCCAATCAGACATGAGCTAGTTAGACCAAAATTTAGTACTAAGTTCTGTGGGTTGATTGTTTTAGCAAAACTTTGTCTTAGGCACGTGGTTACTTTAATGATATCTTAGTGATTCACCATAGCCTGGAAGCTTATGCTAAAAACACCAACTTATGGTATCGAAAGCTAAGTTTGAATCTAACATAAAATCAAACAACTCTTTTTAAAATAAACCAACAAACAACTCTTTTTAAAATAAACCAACTTATTAATCATCTCACCACAATTATAAGGTTCCCTTGCTTGAAAATCTAGAAAGGTGTGAGATGTTAAACCTAATCAATTAATTTAACTTATTTAACATAATTAGTTAAACTAATTAATCAACCTAGAATTAATCAATCTATTTAATATTATTAATTAATCTAATTAATTTAGCTGAATTAATTAATCTATTTGATAGTATTAACTAATCTAATTAACTCGAATTAATCAATCTATTTAATTGATTAAAACTTAAAATAAAAACTTAACTTAATTAAAACATTAACATAATTAGTACCTTAAAACTCGAACTTAATTAAAACTATTAAATTAAATAACAAATCTAATTAACTTAATTCAAACTTCAACATAATTGAGACTTTAAGTAAATAAAAAACTTTAAACTCAATTGCAACTTTAACTTAAATTAAGTAAACCCTTAAATAAATTAAAACCTTAAGTAACTAACAAACTTGAATTTAACTCAAGTTATTGTAACTCAACAAAACTCTATTTAACAAGGAATCAATAGGACTACTGATGTTCGTAGATTATATATGTTTTTATACATTGTTTGATGCACATCTACTTACATTTTAATGTTTGTATACATTGCTAAATCAACTTCCAAAGTGTAGATAACTTCAAGATCTACAACTTTTCTTCATAGTCCAATAGAAGAATCCATCATTTTGTCGTGCTAAAAAGCAGGTCTGTGCCTCCTTGGCACGGTCGTGTCTCCTGCTCCGCCCAGATTTGTAGATCAAACTTTGAACTACCATAATTTTTGGATCAGTTAGGTTTTTGAGGTGTTATTTATATCAAATTGAAGATAACTTCAAGGCCTACAACTTTTCTTTAGGGTTCAAGATGAGAAAATAATGTTTATCTATGCTAAAAGGCATGTATGTGACCCCCTTCCAGGAGCTCCTTATTTGCAGGTCGTGCCTTGAGGCACGACCGTGTTTAGGCCATGTCACGGTCGTGTTTTTTAAGCATGGCTGTGTCTAGGCCATGTCATGGCCATGACTCATTGGCAGCTCATCCTCAACTCTAGGTCGTGTCTCCCAGACAT
>JBBUKS010000100.1:5212376-5243003 GCA_038050645.1 Hedychium gardnerianum
GCATACGATGGTGAGTTGATTCTTTCTGTGAGACTGTATATCTTTTGTTTTCTGTACATTCTTGAGTTATTGTACTTGCTATTGTTCATGCACTATCTGTCTTATGTCTGCTGAGTATTTTCTTTGTACTCATCACCCCTGTTTCCTTTTGTTGTTTCCTTGTTAACAGGTTGTTGATTGGGTCGCTTGGAGGCTATCTTCCCGCGCTGTCCCTATCACATCGACTTTCGGATTTATCTCCGAAGCTTTTGGTTTGTTTCAGGTTCCGCATTTGTGTATTTCTCATGTATTATATTTATTTATTTGTATCGAATTTCGAATGTGTTTTTGATAGTGTACTTGGTGTTAAAGCCAGGCCGGCTCGCAAATAGTAAGTTTTGGTTTTCTAGTCGTGTGGATCATTCTTGTTATTTTATACGGTTTAGTTATGTCAAATTATACACTGCGTGGTTGTGCTTACCCGGGTAGGGTATTTTTACTGTTATTGGCACTGCGTGAATGCATATACCCGGGGTATTTTATATGTATTTGATATATCATGTATTCAGGAAATTGCCCGCCGTACAGGGGAGGTGTTGTCCGATTTTCGTCGGATAAATATCCCTTTCATATGACGGAAGTGATATCTATGGGCCTATTGATTAAGTAGGACACAAGAAAACATGGTCATACTCTAATAAGTCAATATTAGATATTGAGCTCATTTGATTGAGTGTGTCTACCTAGAGATCAAGAAACACAAAGATTAATAAGAGGATGACACGGTCTATGCCTCATGGATCAATCTAGATATCGTGGATAGAAGGATTGAGTCATACATGATAATAGACACGGAAAGGTTAAGTCGGATCTCGACATTCTTGTTACTTGGGTAGCAATTATGCATTGCTAGATGTCACTCATTGCTTATGTATCTAAAATGGTTTTAGATACATTGCCAATGTTACAAGAACCTATTGGGTCACACACATAGAGAACATGTTGATTTGAAGATGAGTTTATTTTAGTTTGACTAAAATACAATGGACCTTAAGTTGAGTGGGTTAATTCAACTGAGTTCGGATTAGATTGTATCATTGGGTTAGACTCATTGGATCATTGGGTTAGACTCATTGATCATTGGGTTAGACTCATTGGATTAGACTCATTGGATTAGACTCAACCAACTAAGGAGTATTAATGCTCATTAATAGAGATTAATGGAGCATTGATGAAAAGAAGACTAAGAGGCAAAAACCTTTAGTATTCATTGGATGAATATAAAAGGTTTCAAAATGAGATTTTCATTAAGATTTTGGAAATCACTCTTGCTCTTGCTCTTGTCTTCTTCTTCTCCACTTGGCCGAAACAATTTTGAGGGGGTCGCTAGCACAATCAAAGGTTGTTTTCTCCAAAAGCTTCATTCGTACGACGAATGAAGAACGTGTTCGTGTGGATACCGAAGAGGCGCGACCATTCTGATCATGTTGAGATCCGTCAATGCAAGAGTTGCTGCCGGGAGAACATTATTCACGTAACAAAGGTATAATTTCTAAACATCATAGTATATCGTATTCGCTTGGATCTCTTGATGGATCGAAGTTTTTTCGCTGTGCATGTTTATAATTTTCAATATAGATCCTCACAAGGAATTCATCCAAGAAGACTGGCAAAACATTGATAAGCATCTCTTCTTCTCTATTCATTTTGGAATTGCAAGAATGTTTTATTTCTTGTCTCTTGGTTTTGTTCTTCTTGCTATGGAGTAGATTTTCTAGATTCTAGGATGTAGGGAGTATTTGTGATGTGATGTTGATGTATAAACTATAATTTTTGTCAATTTCCTTGTTCAATGACATGTTTATGACTTGTTCCATGTGTATGATGTCTTATTTGTATTTGATGGAATGTGTGTTTGAAGTGTATGCATGTGGATATGAAGGATTGCCACTATGTAAAGGAGATGCTTTGGATTGTATACTCGAGGAGCCCTTAGAGACAGAGGGTAATCCTTTAACTAGACTTTTCAAAGTCATCACCTTGAAATTGGGGCCAATTCTCCATAAGAAATTAGCTAATTAGAGTTTAATGAGTTTTCACGATTCTAATGTTAGGAAGTGACTTGTGTAATATAGATTGTATACCCGGGGAACTCTTAGTGACAAAGGATAATCATTTAACCAGACTTTATATGTTACCTCTTCTACTTAATAGCATTAGAATGAAATGGTGTAAGCACTCCAGTGTAACCTTCATGGGTTCTTACCGGTAATTTGGTTAGATCCCTACAAGAGCATAAACATGGAGGGCAAGGGGAATGAACGATCCATAGTGCATTAACTAGCATCATGATGAAATCAAAATCCTAGAATCACTCTCCCAAACCAACCTCTCTCTCTCACACACTCTCTCTCTTTCTCTCACACTCACTAGTGCTTGTTCAACAGTCCTTGTGGATCGATATTTTTATTATTTGACGACTTTATCATGCACTTGTGGTGAGACAACAAGTTTCTGGTGCCATTGCCGAGACTATTTTAGATTAACATTAGTGATAAGAAATTTAGTTACTCTAGAAGATTTTCTTTTTATTAATAAATTTCTATATTTTATTTTTTTGTGAATAGCTTTGCAATTTATTTGCTTTCTTCAATTTTGTATTTACTTTTATGCAAATAATTCTGTCTTGAACTTAACTTGAAAGCACTTGGATTTGTTTTTTTTGTATGCGAAGGACTAATTTTGTAGGAGATCTTTTGCCTGTTGATCTTGAGATTGACAGAACATTCATAAGAAGAAGAAATCTACAAAGACAGTTGGAAGAAGAACAAGTTCAGTCTATCATGGAAAATAAACCTCTAAAGATTATGCAATACCTTATGCAAGGGGCCTAAGGCCTAACATCACCAGACCTTCTATTGAGACCAATAATTTTGAGATCAAACATGTTGTCATTCTATGGTACAAAAGAACCAATATGGGAGAGGACCAACTGAAGACCAATCAACACTTGTAATTTTTTTATGAAATCTGTGGAACCATTAATGGAGTTTCAGGGGAGGTTATTAGATTGATACTATTTGGATTTTCATTAAGGGATCGAGCAAAAGCATGACTCAACTCCTTGCCCGCCAATAGTATAATAACATGGGAATAGTGTAAAAAAATGTTCTTGGAGAAGTTTTATCCTCCAAGTAAAACTACACATATGAGGAATCTTATTGCAAGTTAAAAGATGGAGAATCCCTATATGAAGCTTGGGATAGATTCAAGGGTCTTCTTTGACAATGCCCATACCATGGATTGGAGAAATGACTTATTGTCAACACTTTTTATAATGGAATAAGTTATCAAATGAAGGTGTCCTTGGATTCCGCAGTTGGCGGAGCTCTAATGAATAAGGGCTTTGATGAAGCTGAGAAGATAATTGAAAGTGTGACACTAAGCCATTATCAATGGGCATCGAAGAGAAGCAACCCAATTAAAATTCCCGGAAGACATGATGTGAACACATTGGACTTAATCTCTACAAAGATGGATGCACTAACTAAAAGATTTGATGCAATGAATGTTAATCTATTTAATATGGTGATTTTAAGTTGTGAGTATGTGGTGATAATGAGCTCACAAAGGAAGCTTGCCGAATAGGAGCAAGTTTTACACAATTGGCTCAAATTGAACATGTTGATGCAATTGTTAACTTTAACCAAAGACTCAACAATCCATATTCCTAGACATACAATCCTGGATGAAGGAATCACTCAAACTTCTCTTACCGCAACAATTAAGAGTAATTGGGGCAATCATCCGCCTTCCAACAAAACTCTCAACCCTCAAGAATAGAGAAGATGCTTGAAGAGATTCAAGCTACTTAATTGGAGATGAAAAATGATATCAAGAAACTTTGTGGAAGAATGGACAATACTAAAAATCATTTAAAGATTCTTGATAATCAAGTTGCACAAGTAACTAGCTCTTCCTCAAGTCCTCAAGGGACATTTCCGGGAAAGCCTGAATAAAACCTTGTGAGCATTGTAATATTGTTGAGCTAAGAAGAGCACAGACCTTGGGAGAACCCCAAGTGACCGCTACAAAGAGAGGGATCGAAAGCACGCTGATTAGAGAGTCAACTCCTTCCTCCTCACACAATGAACATCTACAAAAGGAAGTTAAGAACGACAAACCAATTAAGAGACCCCCTATGGGGAGATACATGCCACTGATTCCCTTTCCTAAACGAATATCCAAGGCAAAGAAAGATGAAGAATTCGACAAGTTTCTTGATAAAGTCAAAGAACTATAAGTATTGAGATTTCCCTCATTGATGTCTTATAACAAATGCCCAAATTTGCCAAGTTTATGAGGGAAATCATTTCAAACCGATGCAAGAAAGAAGGGTATGAGATTATAGTTTTAACTAAGGGGTGTAGTGTTTTGTTTCTGAACACACTACCACAAAAGATGAAGGATTTAGGGAGTTGTTCTATCCCTTGTAAAATTGGCACAACCGAGATTGATAAAGCCTTTTGTGATCTAGGAGCAAATGTTAGTCTCATCTCATTTTCAGTTTGTAAGAGACTTGGACTTAATGATCTCAAGTTGATCACTATGATATTGTAACTAGAGGACCATTCTTATAGATACCCTATTGGTATTATTGAAAATGTGCTAGTAGAAGTAGGGATTTTCATAGTCCCTACTGATTTTGTGATCCTAGTTATGGAGGAAGACCCAAAGATTCCCATAATTTTGGGTAGGCCTTTCCTTGCCATGGCCGGAGCAATAATTGATGTCAAAGATCACAAACTCCAATTGGAATTGGGCAAAGACACCATTGAATTTGATTTATCTAAGGCTACTAATACATTTACTGCTATTAAAAGTTTGTGTTGTAGGTTGGATGTACTCCAACCAGAGAAGAAGAAATACCACCCCAGTGATAGACAGCCAGACGTAGCACCAAGTTCGGCAAATCAAGAGAACATGCCCAAGATGAAAAAAGATAAATACATCATCCTAGCAAGAGACTAGATGAAGGAAGGGCTTGAAATTCCAGCATGCTATAATAGAGCGGCACACAACCCTTCAAGGCAAAGATTCCAAGTTGAGCCATGACAGGGGTTGAGCTTGTGACCTTAAACGAGCGCTTCTTGGAAGGCAACCCAAGGGTTTATTTTATTTTTTCTATTTTTGTTTTTAATTTCAGTTACTTCATTTTGAATTTTATTTTAGCCTTCTTTTTCAGACTACACTCCTCCATGAGCTGGCCCTGGGACTTGACACAGGCATGGAGGAGTTATGAAGAATAATTGAAGTCTAGTCGTGCCCAAAAGGCACAACTGTACCTTAATAGTGCATGGGCCAAAATCGACCATGGCAAGGCCGTGTGGTTTCACATGGCCATGCCTCAAGGAGAAAAATTGCCAGAATCAACCACATCAAGGCCATGTGGTTTCATATGGTCGTGCCTTATCCAGTAGAGTAACAGAACAAGCCATGAAACGACCATGTCTTCTCACACAGCCATACCCATGGAAGCAACTCCTTTGGAAAATTTCAACATGCTCGTGCCTTCGAAGAACAAATCTCTAGAACATACCATGGTGTGGTCGTGTCTTTTGACACGACTGTGTCTATCCAGAGGAAGCAGCAGCCAGCCAAAGACACAACCGTGTTCTTTACACACGGTCACAAAAAAAATAGAAAACCTTGGTCGTGTCGATAGACATGGCCATGTGAAGCCTAAGAAGACATCACACCGACGCCGTGCCTCGGGCACGACCATGTGGCACAACATTTTGGGTATTAAAACCCTAAGGCATGGAAAGTGCTCCCCATTCACATGGTTGTGCCTCCCTTTTTCCACCCCTTCTTCTTCACTCTTCTTCAAGAACTTCCCTTCTGTTACGCTACCGCAAGTGCATGGTTACTGTTGGTGCAGTTTGCACTAATAGTCTAACCCTAGGTTTTGATGTATGACAACAGGTTGAAGTTAGACTGTTGTTGTTTAACAAGTTGATCTAAGTGTGCAGATTAACTAACTTGATGGCTCTAGAGGACCAGACACCATGCTGAAGTCTAGATGTGCGATTCTGGCAGAAAGTCCAACTGGGTCAGAGAGGACTAGACAGTTGGAAGGAAGTCCAGTCGGGTCAGGGAGGACCAGACAATTGGCTGAAGTCCGGATGTGAGATTCCGGCAAGAAGACCTACTGGGTCAGAGATCAGGCATCGAAGGGATTACTCGATAATTGGTAAGTGAAGTAAGCGAACTGTAGGAACGAATCCAGTGAGGCCAAGTCCCAGTGGGGACGTTAGGTGGTTTTCCAACTTAGATCCAACTTCAAACTCTAAGTTGAGACCATGACTAGATCCGGGTTGTGGTGAGACATGATCTAAGTCATAAATATATATGTTCATGCATATTTCTATTCTAATTTTGTGATGCAGGGCAGAATCCGAGTGAACTAGACCGAATCGAACTGGACTAGATCGGACTAGACTACTGAACCAAACTAGACCGGACTGATAAGATTCGAATCCGAAAAACTTATCCAAAATTTTGTGGATTAGATAAGGTAAAGTTCTTCTATAAAAAGGAGGCCCTGCGTCCGAGATAGAGATAACTCAGAAATTATGAAACAAAGCTCTCGACTCTCTACTGGTGCTTGTGCTACGACGATCTCCAACAACAAAACTTCTTTGTCGGTAGCTTTTATTTTATTGCACTTACTTTGTATTTGAGAAGATCTATTGAGTTGTAACAATCTTCATTGATTTCTGTAATCGGATCACTCTTTCGGAGGTTTGTCGGAAGAGGATATTAGTGAATTGCCCGTTGGAAATGTCTCGAGGGGGCATGGGCCTTTGATTAGTAGTTCGCTGGGGCTGCCAACCAAATAAACTGAATGTGTTCTTTTTGTTATTTGTCTTCTGCTACGCGCTCAATTTTCAACGAGTTTTGTAAAATGAAAAGAAAGGTTTTAAAAACACACGATTCACCCCTTCTCACGTGCACTCGATCCTATAAGATACTCACTTTGGGAATATCCTCATTTGTGAACATCTCCAGGAAGAAGATCTTGCCCCAATTGGGCGCCTTGTAACTATCCCTGAGTGTGAATTTCATCATTCTTTTCATACAATTACATTCCTAGGTAGGAATGTTTGGATCTGGCTTTGTTCAGACTAACTCTCTTGATTCAACACTCGCACAAAGGAGCTAATCCGGGCGGAAGAGTCCTCATCGTGTTGCTCTCTTCGACCTCAATCTCCAACCACTTCTGACAACTACAACTGTCATATCCAACCGCCCCTGACGAGGAAGTCTGCATTGACTATGATGCCTAACAATGACTATATCATGCTAGGTGTATGACTCTGTCGTTGTCCCCTGTGACATCTGACTATTTTCTATTGACTGAGCCAACTTACACCTTGCATGGTAGCCCATGTGGACTCCCTCCTCTAGTATAAAAGAGTAGGTAAGGCATGGTGGATGGGAGTTTTTTTTTCTTCTTCTCTCTCAAGCGAATCCATTGGTTATCTCATCACTCCCTCGTGCATTTGAGAACTCCATCTTTTCACAGTCTAGCATTAACTTGATCATTGGAGGTGTCATGCTTGCCACCCCCTATGGCCATTGACAAGTGTTGACACACAAGATTGTAGGTTTGATCGAGAGATAGCCAGAGACGCAAGAAGGAAGGAAGGGAAGGAAATGTTTCGGTGTTTCGATTTGATATATTATATGTCCCGTGATTTAACCCGAGTCAAAAGTTATGATATATTAAAGTTTAGGGTTTAACATTCACGTTGTAGCAGTTACGAAATTATAGCTGCTACAACTAAACTACCACACAGTTATAACAACTACAGTTTCATAGCTACTACACAGTTGTAGCAGCTACGATTTTATAACTATTATATAGTTGTAACAGTTACGGTTCCGTAGCTGCTATAACGTAAATATTAAACCCTAAACTTTAAGAGGTCATATTTTTTGACTCAGATTGAACAACGCGACACATAATATATCAAATCGAAATTCGTTCAAAGATCTACAACTGATTATTGGGTAGAACCCATAACGATTCAGTTCCAGGTCTAAAAAATATCGTTTAAAGTCTTTTCGGAGGACTCTGAATAATTTCAGTCTTTAATTTTTTTAATATTGTAGTAGCTATAATTTTGCAGGTATTATAACTGTATAACAACTATAGTTTCATAGTTATTATAATATTTTTGATTTCGATGAAAGATATAGGTAAGATAATAATAAAATTAGTATTAGTGGATAATTATATTATTTTATCAGGTTGATATATCTTTTTAATATAAAATCATCGTAAGAGACTCCTTTACTATTCGATAAAAAAAAACAACGTTTTTTTTTTACTTTTGACTTTTACCCTTAAAAAATTATTATGAGAAATTACTGCAAAATGAAAGATAGAGCTACCAACTTCTAGTCTTCTAGACCGTTTAAATAACTTTAAAAGAAATTCGCCAATGTTATAAGGAAGTTCAAAAGAAATTCTTTTAATTGATTATTGACAAAATAGGAGGACAAATGCGATGTTAATAAAAGTAAGAGCGATAATTTTGACTGTAAAATGTATTTTTGGAGGGATGAATTAGGTGGGAGAGTAAATAAATGGTAAACAATATACAATGCAATTTAAGGAGAGAGGTATTTCAGAAAACATTATTTGTTAAACATCAAAATATTAGGAAAAGTTCAATGCACCTTTGATAAATTGTTATTTTTTATTTCATCACAATTCAGATAAAATAGGACCTACCCTATTATTATTATATTTCGTCGGTTAGAAGGTATTTTACTTGATAATCTTCCCAATTAATTTAAGGCGTTTCATCAACCTTCGTTTCGTTCTACCCTTACTTGGATCTCATGTCTCCTTTCTTCCGAACACTTACCGATCTCGTAGCGAAATTCAACATTGCTGAGGTTTTCTGAAGCTGCTTAAGGTTAGTTTGCTCCTGCAGTCTTCGATCCATCAAGGAACCATTTCGCCTTCTTGATGAGTTTAGAGGCTTAGGTTCCATGGAAGACTCGATTAATCTAGCGAATCGGATGGATCTATAGATTTCTTCCCCTCCGATCTCTAGGTCCGGATTCTTTACTTAGCTTTGATTCTTAGACTCGAGAAGTTGGGTTTTTGATTGATTTTGAATGCAGATCTAGTTCTGATTGATCTGCGCGCAGTTGTTTGATTAAAATGTGGCGTGCGCCTTCCTTTGCCTCTGCCGGTGTTTCTTCTCTGTCATAGAGGAGTTTTTATATTTCCCTCTGGAGTATGGTTGATCTATTGTGGTTTTCAACGGTTGGCGAGGGTTTGGTTAAGTCCTATGAGTGTTATAGCACATGCTTTTTCTCTTCTAAATAGATGGATATGAGCGTCGATTCATAAATTGCTTTTTATGCTTTCGTTCTTTGAGTAAAAAAGAAACTCCTATTTACGGATGTATATCGCGAACTGTCTTGCTAACTTTTTATTGACATCACCCTTATTCCGCTTTAAAATGCATGATCTGTCTCGAACAGGAATCGTGGGAAGGCCTTGCCTAAACTATTTCTATTTTTTGATTGGAAATAGCCACTGAAGTGTGTATGAGATTAGATTTTATCTAGCTGTGACACTGAACGAATGATGGATGCAAAGAAGAAGAAGAACAGGAGAAAGAAGGAGAATCAGCATAAAGTGTCTGATGATGCTATGCCTGATTCTGAAAAGGTGGCTGTGCAGGTGTTTAACAATGGATCAGGAGTGGAGGAAAGTCACAATACAGATACTTCCACCAATGTGGATGTACAGAGTGTTGGCATCTCTGAATCAGACATGGAGCATGATAAACACAGGATCCTTGAGGAGAAATTTGTAAGTCAGATGCCATATTGAAATCTATTTGTTCTAGTTACTTGGTTCATTGATTGAATAGATACAAATATTCTTGCTGTTATTACTTAAAAGTTTTGATTATTATAGCGTTTCAGGGTACTTACTAGTGTTTTGCAAACCATCAGTTATGAAATGAATTAAGCAAGAACATAATCAAGAATTTTTGTGAAGGGATCACACAATTGTCTCTTTCAATTTATCCATTATGCTTGTGAGTTAGCACTTTAGCAATATGTTCAGGTCATATTTCAAAGATACACTCTGGATTAATTCCAAATCAAACTGATTGGAAAAGAATCAACAGAAAAAAGGCCTCAAGTGAGCACTTTCTTCAAAAGTTTACACTAATTTGAACACAACTTTAAGATTCCTATCTCTGTTTCTAGTATATCTGTTGTTTGACAAACAACTTGCAAAAACTCAGAGCAGTGTAATGAACCATTTTTGTAAGTCTTTCAACTTGCCTTTGCTTATTCAGTTCAGTGCAGTCTAGGGTTCTTGCTACAGTGTGGAAGGTTATACAATTGTGACCTTGGGATAGAATGTATGGTGTGTTGGATCGTGCAAATGATGTTATTTTTTATCCTTAAACAAGTCTAGGTCTTCTTCTCTGGATCAAGGGATAGCTCATCTTCCACTATGTTAGACATAGCATCTACATCTTTGGTAGTGGGGTTTCTTGTTAGGGATGGTAGGGATGGTTTGACAAGTAATAATGATTGCAAGACTAATTAACATAGGTAATTATGGAAATAGGTAAACAACTAAACAAATAAAGATCAAACTTATGTTTTGAATTAGAATAGATTAACTGGGGGAAAATGCTAATGCATAAAAATTGACTAAATTAAATATAAACTTCTTAATTTATACCATGTAGCTATCAAAAATGCTGGGTCTTGTCATACTCAAGTGAGAACTCAAAGCATGTTGTTGTGATAACCGTTTTCTCTAATTTAATTAAATGTAATCTGATTGAATCCAAATTTAGGATCCAGTTTGGTTGTCTTGTAGAGACTGTTTTACTGTCTCAATCGTAGAGACCAGGTCATTTCATATGCAGAAGTAGTTGTAGTGGAGTTTCCATAGGCATTCGAGAGTCCTATAGTAGCCGAGGAATGACATGCATCGAGTGAGTGATAGAGCGATGGTTGCCGCATGTGAGGATGCCCCAGTTGATGGGACTATTTGAAGGGATTGCTGGCAATGTGGATGGAGGTTGTTGTAAGGTAACGTAGCCGAACCAAGTAGTGATTCACATCAGAATTAAGCTTTGGTAGAGTTCGACCAATGTAGACAGTTGGAAGAGACATTAATTGAGAGGTGATTGACTTCGAGGGAAGGACTTTATGGGTGTCCACTAGTGATGGTCGTAGCATCGATGAGGACATAAGAAAAGTGATGGGAGTGGGCTGCGACTACTAGTGTAACTGGTTGATAATGACGAAGTGACAATAGAAGGTTGATAGATGATGACACTCACGAGAGGAAGAATGCAGTTTTGTGTGGTAGTAGAATCAAAAGGAAGAAGAAAGATCATGTCACATTGAATGAGGGCTTCAACTTCGATACTCTTGACCTAGCTCATAATGGAACCTCGAACTTCACACAGAAGAAAAGCAGGAACATTATCTTCGGAATATTACATAAGATGCAAAAAATAGAAAATCAAATTGCAATAAGTATTAACAACTCAAAATTGGAATTTAAAATTCAAATTGTTCCAAATTATTTCCCTTTCTACATAATATGCACAGAAGGCGAGCCTTGGCGCAACGATAAAGTTGCTGCCATGTGACCTTGAGGTCACGGGTTCGAGTCGCGGAAAGTCTTTTGCAAAATGCAAGGTAAGGTTGCATACAATAGACCCAATGTGGTCCAACCTTTCCCCAAGACCCCGCACTAGTGGGAGATTCATGCACCAGGTTGCCCCCCTGTACATAATATGCACAATTACACCATCTTTAATCTAATTCTTAATTACATCTAATGAATGCAAAGTTGATACATACTATACAACATTATAAATCACGGGTAGTAACCTATTTTATTATGGGCACAACTACACAATCCTCAAAAATATAGCTAATAGCTATTGTAACCATAAAGGTACAAAACACTTTTCTTGATATAACTATCACATTTAGTCTACTCACAATGTGGCTAAAATGCTATATCAATGTCCCATATGTGCACAACACCATTCCTGTAATGAAACTACACACATCAATATATATATAAAAGCACTAATTGCCATTTAGCTTACTTACATGCCAATTAATGGGTAGGTGTATATAATTCGATTTCTAGATTCCCCCAACATTCTCGCTCACGTGAAGTGATACGTTATATCCATCTGAAAATGAGTACAAGCATTGATCTATGTGATGGATCGATTGGTGTTGCATCCTAATGCTTAGTTCTCAAGAAGAAAAATGCAATTGGAAGTGCCTCTATAGTGATGTTGCAAACTTGACAAAGGAAGTACACTTCTTTCATCTTCATAGCCTTCTTCCCTATGTCAACACGAAGAAATGTTCATGAATTTTGATACACTTTGTTGCCTCTTCTAAGGTTACGGAGGCAATCCTAAAAAAGGCAATCTATGGTACTATGATAGATTTGCCAAGTGCTAATCCCTATGATGTTGCAAGAGGTATGTATTTTTCATGGGCTATCTACCGTTATTGGACGGTTAATTCAAAATTTCAGTATCTATGGCACTAGATATTGGTTATTTAAAGAATGGCCAAACTTCAAATGTCTTTGAGGGGGTGAAGAAGTACATGACCAATGCTCCCATTTGATAATTACCAAACTTCGATTGAGTTCTTAAAGTGAATTGAGATGTTTCACATGTTAGGAAATGACATTCTTTAAAAGTCGATTTGTTACATATTATTTAATAATTAATGCATATTATATATGAGCTAATGTAGTTGGTATACTTTGTAGGATGTTATATGTAGCGTTTAAAATATCGAGTCATGCTAGTCGATATGAGTGAAATTTATAGTTTCACCTGCCAACCGATATCAGCACCACGACATTGTGCGGAGTTGCGAAACCTCTCGTGGTGGCCTCGGTTGGCCACGAGGAATTCGCAAGGCAGTGAAACCTCAGGTGAAGCCGCCACGAGGCCCGTGGTAGCACGAGGCCTCGCGGCAGCATGCCATTGCTATGCATTTTTTTCTTCTCTATTTCTATTTTTTCTTTTTTTTGAACTATTAATTCCTTTTCCTTTTTTTAAATAGTTAATTCCTTTCCCTCCCTCTTAATTCTTTTTCTTTCCCCTTTGTTAATTTCTTTTCCTGTTCCCATTCCTTTCCCTCCTTAAACACATGGGAAACAAAGCCTTACCTTTTTACAATAGTTCCTTTCTCTCTAATAATTCTTTTCCTCCTTCACCCATTCATATGGGTAAAATAAAGACCAAGAGAGGGAAAAAAAACCTCTTTAAGGATAGAGGGAAAAATACCGCTCTTTAAGGACAAAAGGGATGGATTGCTAGGAAAGATAGAATAGAAAATTAAATATAATATAAATCCCAAATACTATTACGATTAAACTAAATTATTCTATATATAAATTTAGTTTAATTTTAAATTGATCAAGATAAGTTAAATTAAATTAAATGTAAGCCTACTTGTCCTAATCACTATATATATATATCCCTTTATCCTTTTACTATAAAATAGGAATTTAGCCAACATTTTTATATATTCTCAAAATATAAAAATTACATTATTCCATGAATAATTTGATGTTTTCAAATAAATATAACATAATAAATCCTTAAAATCATCAAAATTTATCGGATGTTGAAATCAGAGATCAATCTCTACATGACCATTATAAATGCAAGGTCTCAGACTTAATGCCTCTGCAATAAAACTTAAAACTGAATATTAGTAGGGGTGAGCAATCGATTAATAACCGAACCGACTAACCATTTAAATCGAACAAATCGATTTTTTTAGACCTAATCGAACCGATCGAACTTTCGTACAAAAACCGAACAAGCCGAACGGATAAAACATCCATTAAATTGGTCAAAACCCGAAATAACTGAACTTTCAATTTTTGTTGGACTCGGGAGGGGAGTCACGAATTATGAAATTAGGAATTTTAAACTCTTGGTTATGGTTCGGGCATAGCCGAATTTAGTTTAATCAGTTAAACCGAATTCGGATTTTTAAAATCGAGACCGAACCGATTTGATCGAAATAACTATATTTTAAGAAAAAAAATTGAATTTCCGAATTAACCGAACCGAACTTTTAACTTGGTTTGGTCGGTTAATTCGGTTTAACCGACCTTTTGCTCACCCCTAAATGGTAGTCTTCATTTCCATTCTAAATGCAAGTTTTTGGACTTGATGCCTTTGCAATAAAACTTGAAATTGAAGATCAATATTCATTACCATTGTAAAATGCAAGTTCTTGGACTTATTCCTCTACAATAAAATTGTAATTAAGACTATTTAATTATGTGCAATAATAATAAAATATATATTTTAAATTTATAATTGTTGTAAAAGATTAATAAACATCAAACACCTTATGAGATAATATCAAAATTTGAACTCAATGTTTAACATCTTAAATATAATATAATAGTAACCGTCTTAATAAAAATAATTTTAATTAATATATTTTATATTTAAAAAAATACCGAAATCATATCGACACGACGTAATATGGTACTGAAATCGTATTGTATTGTTCTGGTCACAAATCAAAACTCCGGCATAACTTAAAATTTTAAGTGCAAGTGCACGTTTTTTGCACTCATTACTAGTATTACCTTATTAGCTATTATCTAATACCAATAAATAAACCAACATCATTGTTGTAGACCCATAGTACCAATAAATATTTATGTAGCCATATATTAAAAATTCAGCACAATATAGTAGATTATATAAATCTTCTACTGTAGAAAACCTAATTACTTAATATTATTTCAATTATAAAGAATATTTTTAAAATATACATAAATAAGAAACCTAATTACTTATTTCCCTACAACAAGCATGCATCCTCCCCACATGAGTTTGCCCCATAGAGAAGAAAGCTCGTGTATGGTAAGTTTCTATGTCTTCTTTTTTTAGTTTTCTTCTCCCCTCAGACAAGCTCCCTTCATTAATTTACAATCATTGTTCTCATCAAGATCAAAATTTGATTTTCAATCAGGCAAGATAACAGCTGATCCACAAAGTTTTCTCCCTATTCTAATTGAATCTATCTGATTGTTACAGCGATGTGTCTAATCAAACAATTTCTTGTTTTTTACTTGATATTCATGGCATTATGTTGTTTTATTTGATCTTGAAGGATTTCAGAATAGACATGTTCCATTCTGATCCAACTCGGCCATTCTGGTTCAGGAATCAGGACTAGTTTTCTACCATGCAAGGATCACATGACCTTAGTGATAACTATATACTGGAGAGGGTCAATTTGAGTGTTCCACCCAGCTTTTATGTTGATTATCAGCTATGTTTATGATGCTGTGTATCAAACATATTAGTAAAAACAAAAAACTTGTGTTATTATGGTGCATTTACATTTACCTTTCTTGCTTTACTCTTTATCTATTTGCTTTGAGTTCTTGTTGAGACTCTATTACCAGTTGTACTATCATCCTATTTTTATGCTTTCCTTTGGATGAGCCTAAGGCATGTGGTAGGGGCACCACATTATTAGATGTACCATTACTTTTGCTACTATGAGATATCACTGCTATTGGAGTTGGAATATCATGCACTCTCAAACTTTCCACCATTTCACTGTTCTTATTTCCTACACTTCTTTTTGTCATTTTTTTTATACTAGCTGTTTTTTTTACTTTTTATTTCTGTTAGACTATATGTGTAGTTAGATTACTTTATCACTATTTCCTTTATATTTCTCTTTGTTATTGTATTTTGTCTTGAATTCTCTTTTCTCTGTGAATGCTTAGTGTGGATGTGTTAGAGCATTGTCTAGCATCTTGGGAGCACAATCCTTTGATTGACACAAGGCTTGTATGGATAGAAGGAAAAAAGCATGTGCTAACAACTTGAGCCTAATTTAGCCTGATCTTGGTTTTAGTCCATGTGGAGATGGGCTTGACATTTCAACGATCTGAGTTGAGATCCCACTTGTACATGGAATGGTTCATATCCCTGGGCCAAGACAACTCAGCCCATGTGTTTGTGGCCATGTCCCCAATTTTGATAACCTTGACTGCCAATACACCAAATGCTGCCTACAGTATACTGAAATGATCTTTGAAACAATTTAACTTTTCTTTTCACTTCTGTGTTCAAGAAGAATTTTATCTTTATTTCCTCATCTTTGACTTCATAGCATGGCTGAATACTTGGCATTGTCTTATCTATCTTTAGTTCTTCATCTTAATCTTTTGATGTGTATGATCATAGAAGTTTTCCATACATTTCTGCATTTGGATAGGGCTGATCTTTGTTCTTTGAACTGGTGTTGGTTTCACCTTACATGACAGGCAAAAGTACAGGAAGAATTCAGGCATTTGGAAACTGAGAGAACATTATGGCTCCAAAGACAGGTAGTGTGTGTGTCTAATTGCAATGAATATTGAAGATAAAATTTCATCAGGAAATTTGAGAAGAGATCTAGTCTATCACTACATATAGTATTAGTTATCCCATTTTATCTGACTTTTGAAAACCTACACTCTTTACTGCAATATATCCACTTGTACAATAACCCTCTTCACAAGGAATGCCTCTTATGAAATAAATGTCATTCGATTGTCATTGAATTGCCATTAAATCAATGGTCTCACTTGCTAGTGCAATTTTCAGGTTAACCTCGAAGAAAATGTTAAATCATTAAAGGTGGAATTTGATTCATATGTGCAGAAAGCGGTAATGTTTTGCTTGTTCATATCACTTATTGCATTATAGTTCATCTCAGAAATGCTCTTACGAGTTGTTTCACTGCCTTATATTTTTGTAGGCTATTTTAGAGCAAAAACTTCATCATTTCGAGAGTGAAAATGATACTTTGAAACATGCGGAGGTACTTAACTCTAGTTTTTTTTATTATTCAATTATTCACAAACAAATGTCTTGTGCCCATAGTAGTGACAATTTCTCAAATAAGGCCTCCCTGTTCATAAATACATAAATTAGACACCCACCCATTATACAAAAATACTCTTTTTTGACCATTAAGTATTTTCACCAAGCAATTGTTTCACTAAACACTTGACAATGTTTATCATTGTGCCAAAGTTCATCAATATACTCTTTGAGTTTATTAGTAATATCTTGGATAATTTTATGATAGTTTTGGTACAAATTATTGTATTCAGTTTTGGAAGTCCCTTGAGATCGTAATAGAATGGTATATTAGATCTTAAGATTTGGATATATTTTGTCAATTTCTTACTTTAAGTATTCATCCTCATATTTGAGTGTATTGATATCCATGGTTTCAAGTGGCAATTGCTGTTGGTTTGCATAAACAAAATGTACCATCTTGATGGACGACTTATTTTGACTATGTTAGCATGGGTAGATATCAATTAGTTGCTTGTGCCAAATAGCTTGAGTAGTACTGATTGAGAGAAATATTTTCTTTTTTCGTGATTCAACTTTCTATTTTGTTTGTCGGACACTAGGAGAAGATGAAACATTTAAAAGAGGTGAGGGAAAGAGAAACACTAGTGGATGGTACTAATTAAGACAAGAATATTATTTTATGATTTGTCCATTTGTTGGTTATGGTGAGGAGATAAATCCTAAATAGATAGGGGAGGGAAAAAAGAGATACACCTATCAAGGTAATGACAACAGAAAGAGGAATGATGCTAGAGTTGGAGAAATTAAGCTATACCTATGCCTCTTTAATTTTAGTTATGTCAGTTGAAGTCACTCCCAATGGTTATCTTAGATATATTTATGTGTATGTGGAGAAGTGAATTCCAATATTAGATGTCCTGGGAGTACTATACAATATGGATCTTAGAAAATTATGAGATTAGTTAGTATCATATTAAAAGAACTAATTCTTTCATCTAATGTACAACACTCATTGTGGTTGAGATTTCTTATTATATTTATATAACTCGTTGCTCTAAATTATACGATTGTCATAGGTTAATATTTGGAGATAAATAAACAAGTGAAAGTGTAATATAAGATTAATTTGGTTGATCTTGTAACATTTTAGAACATGTTAAGTGTTGGCACCACAAAATACCAAAACTCACCTTTCTACTTGGAGACAAAAAATCTAGCAAGGAATATTACTTTATATGGCAGCATCATCTAAGTCAATTTTGAAATTGATAGAAAATATCTTTTCATAGGCTGTTTTAATGAAACAATTTCTTAGTCAGAAAATAAGATTTTCGTTTAATGGGTGAGAGGGGGCATGCTTTGAGCATTTTTCATTAAAGAGACCTTATTAGGGCCTAATCTAGGTATATGCTTATTAATCAACTTTGGATAACTTGATAAATTATATGTCGTCCAATTTGGTTTCTTTTTTCTTTATCTTTATTAAAGTAGCTATGGTATATATAATTTGTAATAAGGAAGTTTGAGCAACTTTTTTTTTTGTGTTCTAGTTGAAGTGTAGACAAAGGCAATCATACTTATATGATGAGAGGGTGTTTTTACTTCAGCTGAAAGTCTTAAAATTGTGTGCTTCCTTTAAGAAAAAATGGTACGAGATTTCACATTTCAAACCATGATAATTGGCTTAAGATATAAAGGAGGCATTCAATAAAAATATATATTATACACATTTTTATTTCTTTTATTAAAAGAGAATACAATGTGGATATACAAAAGGAAAATGCCAAACAATTAAAATGAAAGGTACAAGTAAATATAGACTCAATTTCTATCATGTCGAGGATCTTAAAGCAACTCTATAGATTGACTAAATCCAAATAAGGCTTTAAACCAGCCATTGCCTACAAAACTATTGGCTAAGGAAAATGGAGAGTAAACACAAATTGCTAAGTGGTAGAGATTATGTGCATGTAGAGTATAAATTTCCACCACTAGAGTTTTAAGTTATGGTTTTTATTTTAATGTAAAATCAACTTTTATCTTTATTACACTTAATTATCACAATTTACTTTTCATAAGTAGATCTATTTAATTTTCACCATTTATTATCATAATTTAATCCATTTCTAATCATCTATTTTAGTTGTCATTAATATATTTACTAATTCCACTTAATGGGATAAAGACTTCGTTGTTGTTGTTTAATCATCATTAATATATTCACTACTTATTGAATCATTGGAGGAAGACTCTCAAGCTACAAATGATGTCATCTAACATATGTCTCAACCGTCATTGGTGATAAACAATAGTATAATGCTCTTGTGCAAATAAATATTATCCATGTACGACCCAAGCTACCATCTCTCTATGTGCAATTAAGAACTATAGTAAAAGGCGAAGTTCAGAGTTTCATTTTTTAGTATTTATTTTTCACCATTTATAATAACCGTTGTTTTTTTTTTACTTTAAATCTTTATGAACCTTGGGTTCACATCCTGTAGATTAGTTTAAGGGGCAAACCTACATCACCTTTAGATGATCTCTAGATAATTATAGCATTAAAGAGGTGTACAAGTATCAACTTGCAAATCAACAAGTAGCTTTGAAGATGAGTAGTTTAAAAATATATTTCAATTGAGGAGTAACTAAGGTATTAATTGTTTTTCCTTTAAAGCAATCTCTCTCTGTCTTTTAGAATCCATTTTGCTAATTAAGTGTTATTTTAATTTCTTTTTTTATAAATAGTTGTAGCACTATAAATAATATTTTTATATATGCAAAATTCATTCACGAGGACATATAAGTGAATCTAAGGGTAAATTTACCAACCTCAGAATTATACTAGGTAAAAGTTTGAAACTCTACAAGCAGTGCACTTCCTCTTGATGCATATCTACAAAAATACAAAAACAAGTATAGGAAGGACTTAGGAAGGCTTCAGATAAACTAAATATGATAATAATAGAAAATCTAAAAATTAACTAAACTCAAGGTCAATGGATCCATTCATTTTCTAATTTTCCCAATACAATCCAAATTAAGGAATCTAACATTCATGACTAGCAAACAACCAGTAATCTCTAAATTTGAATTAAATACGCCAACACAAATATCATAACAAACCTATTAAGCTTTTACCAAGTAATTTTCCTTGGTTGACTAAACAAAGTAGTTGATCTGATGATAAAACACTTTAGCAAATTAACCTAGATAACAAACAAACAATTGCTATCTAAAATCTGTGGTCCTTTCCCAATTACTATGATCTTAAATGCCAATCTCAACAAATGATAGTTCACTCCAGTGTTGAAAAGGGGAATTTAGAAGTGAATTAGGTAGTTGGGGTTTGAAGGAGGGGAAGGGTTTGAGGGAGGAGAAGTTGATTGCCCTTCGATGTCCTTGCGTGGAGAGGGTGATATAGGAGAAGAGAGTAGCAAAAGAGGGGAAAAAGAACCAGGTGAAAGGGCAATGGTGGTGTTAAGGTGTGCATGGAGCACAAGTGGTTGGCATGACGACTGGATGTAGGCCATTGGATGCATTGAATAGGGAAGGGGAAAGAGGGAATAAATAGGAGGGAGAGAGAGAGAGAAATTGAGAGAGGGAGTTGTCAAAGGAGGGGAGGCCTACGACTACGTTAAGGTTGGTGACACACATAGAAAGGGGTGAAGGTGGTGGCGTTGTGACGGGGTAGAAGAGAACATGATTTGAAATCTTGTATTGTGTTGGGCGAAACGGTCGAAATGTATCGTTCTGGCAAATCACCAAAACTCTAAACCACTCAACACCAAGGTTCAAAATTCCGAGCCGTGCCATAGTTTTGGTCTTTGATTGGAAAGATACTTGAAGGAGTAAGGAGATGAAGCAATGGAAGAAGACATTATCTGTGCGAAGTGTTATCAAGTTTCGGTAATTTACTTGAATATATGTTTTGATCAGTTTGCCCGATATGGTACAAGATTTAAAATCATGCTTAGCACAAACTTCTTCCTATGCTTCATCTTCTTCTTCCTTCTTCAATTCCATTTCATTATTGCATCATTCTAGTTCAGGATTGAAACTTCGACATGGCTTGAGATTTTGAACCTTGGAAGAGAAGGGCCTAGAGGGAGGGGATTAGTGAAGATAGAAAGAGGAAATATATATATATATATATATATCCCCCTCCCCAATGAAACTAGATTGAATTATCCAAATAAAAATTGGTTAAAACCTAAATATGACAAGACGAGTCCAAATCTTTCTTGGTTTGAACTCACAACTCAGATCATTATTTGATAGACTTGAGTTACAAACAAAGAGTAGCCCGGTGCATGAAGCTCCCGTCAATGTAGGATCCTGAGAAAGAGTCTATTGTACATAATCTTACCCTGCATTGTAAGCGACCCGTGAGGTCACATGATAACAACTTTGTGCCAAGGGTTCCCTTTTGACTTGAGTTACAAACATGATAAAAATTAAGATTAATTTTAAAAAAATTAATTCAAAATTTTTTAGTTGATAACGTTTTGTTAAGTGAGTTGTTAATATTTTCAATTTTTAGAAAGTTTGTCTTATATATATATATATATATATATATTGAGATAGTTTAGGCAGTTTTAGATGACTTTTTTGTATTATGTGTTTATAAAAGGGTTATGATCCCCAATAATTTTAGTATTTCAATTTATGATATTTTTCCTTATTCATGAGTTTGAATGTTTAAGCTAGTTTGATGCTACATAAAGAAATCTATAAAATTGTGGCAAAAGTTTTATAAAGCAGTCTAAGAGTCTAGGCGCCTACCTATCTAGTTTCATCAAAGGTCATTTTGCTTGGTTGTTAGGCAGCGTCTTTTAGATAATCCATTTAGGCAATTTAGGCAACCTATACAATCTACTTAGCAGTCCAAGTGGGTCCAAGGAAACAAATTATTTTTGTATAAGTTGGATTATTTGACATTAGTTATCTTACTCATATTCTTTATAAACTGTTTTTTTCTATTTGGATTTATGATTATGAATTACTATGAATTACTTTTTTATATTTTCTTATGATTTTTATTTTCTTTGTTGTAATATTTCATAATTTTTGTTGTTGTTTTGCATTTAGTTCTTCCTTATCATTTATGTTTTATTTATTTGTGATTATAAAATTGTTTTGATTATAAAGTATATAATTGTCATATATTATTAGTATTAGTCACTGTTAATTTAATGTACTTATTTTCTCTATTTTTATATTAACGGTGGCTAGGCACCCACCTATCTTCTAGGTGATAGGCAGCCGGTAGACGGCTTTATCGCTTGGAATTACTTTTTAATATCTTGGATTATGACACAAATTACCATATAGTTTAAGTGTTGAACTATAGGAAGTAACAAGCATAGAAAGTTAATATAGTAGAAATGAAAATCATGAGGTAAATTTACGAAGGTACTATAAATAATAAAATAAAGAACATTACTCATATCTAGAGAAATTTGTTGTAGCTTCAACACATGATAAATGTGAGAAAATAGGTTAAAAGGGTTTGGACATTATAAAGACTAATATATTTTGCAGTTAGAAGAGGTGAATATTTAATTAATATCAATATTACAAGAGAAGAATGATAATGCTTGATTCACTTTAGTAAGCTGAAAATGATATTTTGAATCTGTTATTACATAGTGCCAACCCGAGAACTTGCATGTCCCCATTTTGGATTCATTGTTAGTTTCAATATTGCTAAATGATTAATCAGTCTCAAATGAGTTCAAACATGTCCAGTTATTTGTGGTTGTAGTTCACTTTCTGTTGGTGCATTATTCTGGTAGTCTAATTGATTCATGATAATTGTTATGCAGGTTCTATTTGACTTTGAACTCAAGAATGTTGGGAGCATTAAAGATAGACTTGTCCGTATGGAGGTAATTGTTTGGATTTGTATGCTTTTAGAAGAAAACTAGCATATTATTAAATAATCACAACTTTTTATAGTTTAGTATAACTAAAATTTTGTTATAATTCGAAAAATTTCTTAAATTCTCTGTATATTTTCAAAGTTATTTAAAAGGATATTTCATGAAATTAACTTAGGATACATTTTAAAGAATTTTAATTCTAATATCTATTTTTTTTTACAAATTTTACATATCACGAATTTATAATTTATAGCATCTAGTTTTAGAATACCTTGAACATATAAATAGTTTTGGAAAAATAATTGCTAAAAATAAATTCTATAATCAATTCACAAAATATCAATATATTGAAAATTTCAGGGCAATTGCCCTGAAAAAAATGACCCATAGTTTTAGTGATACTCGACCAAGATCCTTTTTCCCCACAAATCTCCATTGAGGTTCTAAAATACCTTTAGCCCTAAGCACCCTCAATTAAAAGAAAAAACTAAAAATATATTTGAGTTGCAAAAAAAAAAAATCTAAAATGGATTCATTTATGATTATTTAGGACTCATGATTTACAAAAATTATATAATTTGTTTTAGTATTCACCTATATTTTAGTGGAAAGATGATTGAGTGTTAAAATAGCGATATAATGATATGCAAACCTCTAATTGGAGACTGCAAATGTATGTTATGACCCCTAAATGGTCATACCACACATATCAAACATGAAAAAAATTACACAAAGCAAAGCTTTGACCAAGATTTAGTGCTAAAAAATCTTTAAAAAATTGAATGCTAAAAAAGAAAAAACATTAAAATAAGTTACACATTTTATTAGTATTTAGAACTTATTCTCTTATCTACAACAATTATATAATTTGTTTTGGCACTCAATCTTGTTTTGATCAAAATATGGATGATATAAAAATTCACAGAGCCAAAAGATGCTCTATAGTTGGCACTTAACTTTTTAAATTTTTCCCCCTTTGTAAAGATTGTTTCCCCTTGTACTACAGATTTTTTTTATTGTTTTACTGAGGTGCCAGAGCTAAGGGTATGTTGGTCAAAAGTTGCAATTAGCAAGGCTTCTTGGAAAGAAGAGCTTTGGCGGGTCTTTAACTAAAACTAGGGGTCTTTTTTTATAGCAATTACCCAAAAGTTATGACATTTAATTGAAATAAGTTTATAATTGGGATATAAAATAAAACATATATGAAATTTAATTTAAATAAATTTCTACTTTTTAAATATAAAATTTCCTATTATTGCTAAGTGATGGCCAAGATGTTTTTGTTTTAACAACAACAACAACAACTAAGCCTTATCCTACTAGGTGGGGTTGGGTATATGAATCCTTCTAAGCCATTGGGTTCTATCCTCTACATTATCATTTATATTTAAATATATTTATCTTATTTTATTATTGCTAACTAAGTCTTTGTTTTAAAACACAATCATAATTTCTAGATTTATTGATTTGATATTGATTTTAAATTTATTTTTGTTAATCATTTTGCATATTACATTATCTTTCAAAATTATTGCTTCAATTCAAATCCAATCATTCAATAAAGTGTTGTTTGAATAAATCATGAAATATTAGTAATTATTTTTTAAAGAATGATAAATCTTTTTCTGAATTTTATTGATTACTATTGATAACTAGTATTGGTAATTATATTTTAAATTATTCATTCTAACATTTCATCTTTTATATATTTAAAAAAACTCTTCATTTTATTTAAATCTAATCATTTTAAAAATTGATTGTGTGGGATTTAATAATTATTGTTTTTCATGAAACAAATAACTCAATGATATTTGAAGTAGTTTGGTTTGATTACACTATGAGAGATATTTTGGAGTTTGAAAATATAAAGATAAAAAATTTACTAAATTTCCTTTTAAGTGTAAACTTTAAAAAAGTACCTATTAGAATTAGAGTATCAATTTTAGCTATAAGATTTTAATTAAAATAGCATTATAGTACTTTAAATTTCATGTAAACAAAATGAAAGGATATTAAAAATTTCAAAGTATAATTAATTTTTTAATAAAAATGTAATTTAATTTGATAAAAGTGTTTAAAAATATTATGATACAATTGGCACAAATTACTACATTATAATTATTAATCTTATTAATATAATCCCTTTTACATCACAATGTATCTATTATTATTATTATTAATGTAGCAGACGATGACGACCTATCTTTTCTTTCTCATGTGGAGTTTTCTAAAAATAGAACTTTTGGCTTCTGGAGGTCTATTTTAATATAATATATATACTCTTATTCGTCAATTCTTTCTATAATTAGTTTGATCTTTGAAGTAGAATTTTATTAAATAAGGAGTGTACTTTTTTGCGCATTAGGCCACTATTAGATTAAGAAGATTACCACATTAATTTTCATTTTAGATATTGACTACCAGCTACACACATTCTTTTTCTATTTCAACTATTGCATTTTCATTAATAGAAGCTATCACGCTTTGCTCGATTTAGGCTTGCCATGCTGTATGTGATCTACAATAGTGTCAGAACAAAGTACAATATTAAATTTAACTAAATGCATAAACAATCAACAATCAAGCCTTATCCCACTATGTGGGGTAGACTATGTGGATCCTTTTATGCTATTGGACTCTGTCCCCTACTATATCATCATCTATACTTAAATATATTTTATCTTATTTTATTGTTGCTAACTAAGTCTTTTTTTGTCGTCCTCGTTTGATGTGCGTATTTGTTATATTTTCACCTTATCTAACTGGAGCATTTATTGGTTGTCTAACTACATGCTCGTACCATCTCAAATGTGTCTCTCGGAGTTTTTCTTCAATAGATGCTACTCTGACTCTCTCTAATGCTCTCATTTCTTATTCTGTCCATTCTCGTATGTCTACACATCCACCTTAACATCCTCATCTCTACAACTCTCATATTCTGCTCATGTGCTCGAGTCATAGTCTAACATTCAGCTCCATATAACATAGCAGGTCTAACTGCCGTTTTATAAAACTTTCTTTTAACTTTTACCAGTACTTTACGATCACATAAAACACTTGATGCTCTCCTCCATTTTAACCATTCTATTTGTATTCTATGTAAGACATCTTTCTCAGTCCTTTCATCGTTTTGCAAAAATGATCCTAAATACTTAAAAACTCTCAGTTCCACACAACTCGTTATCTCCTATCTTAACAATTGTCTCACGTCTATTATTGTTAAACTTAAATTCCATATATTATGTCTTTCCTCTACTAAGTCTAAAACCTTTCATTTCTAGTGTTACCCGCCAAAATTCTAGTTTAACATTTACTCCTTCACTTGTCTCATCTACCAAAACAATATCATCTACAAACAACATATACCATGGTACTGTGTCTTGAATGAGCCTAGTAGTTCGTCCATGATTTGTGTAAAAAGATAGAGACTTTAGAGCTGATCCTTGATGTAATCCTATTTTTATTGGAAATGCTTCAGTTAATCCGCCTGAAGTCTTTACTTTGATCGTTACATCCTCATACATATCCTTAATTAGTTCAATATATGTTACGCTAACACCTCTCTTTTCTAGAATTCTTCATATAATTTCTCTTGAGACTCTATCATAATTTTTTTCTAAGTCAATGAATATCATGGGTAGATCTTGTTTTTTCTTCCGATACTTTTCAATTAGTTGCGTTAGAAGATGTATAGCTTCTATTGTCAACCTTCCAAGCATAACCCAAATTGATCTTCGATCACCGTGGTCTCCTTAATTTTTTTTCTATTACTCTTTTCCAAAGTTTCATGGTATGACTCATTAGTTTAATATGCCTATAGTTTGTACAATTTTGTATGTCTCCCTTGTTCTTATATAAAAGAACTAGAGTACTTACCCTCCATTGATCAAACATTTTTTTCGTTTTCAATATCATGTTAAATAATTTTATAAGCTATTAAATACCTTGTTTCCCTAGGCACTTCCATACCTCTATTGAAATATCATCGGGTCCAACGACTTTTCCATTGTGCATTCCATTTAAAGCTTGTTCTACTTCTGAAGTTTGAATTCTACGATAAAAAATTAAATTTCTAAACTCATTTGACATACTTAAATTACCTAATTTAAGTCAGTCACCTAAACCTTCATTAAAAAGTTGATGAAAATACCTCTTCCACCACTCTTTTATTTCTCCATCGTTTATTAGTACCTTATTGCATTCATCTTTAATATATTTTATTTGGGCAAGATTTCTTGTCTTCATTTCTCTCACTTTAGCTATTCTATAAAAGTCTCTTTTCCCTTCTTTTGTATCCATTTTCCTATATAATCATTCAAAAATTTTATTCATTGATTCATTTACTACTTTTTTAGCTTCTTTCTTGGCTAATGTATATTTTTTAATTTTTTTTTCGTTCTTACAAATATATAATTCCTTATAAGTTGTTCATTTTTCCTTCACTTTCTTCTGTACTTTCTCATTCTACCATCAAGATTCCTTACTTGGTGGTGCATGCCCCTTTGACTACTGAGTACACTCTTAGGTATTATTTTCAAATTTGATATCATCTTATTATTACATCACATAAATAATTTTTATTCTAGTTATGCCAAACGAATCATGTGTAGTGAGAATGACATCAACCAAGCGACGTGATGTGTGCATTTTATATAGTATTTTTATTATAATTTGACACATATCTTATTCCATTTCATATGCATATACCTCATGTTTTCATTTATTCATGCTTCATTTTGATACTTTTCTAATTCGGAGAGCTACTCTTATTATTTTCTTTGATAGAGTGTGAAAGGGAACGAAAATGGAGCTGAACGAAGCATTTAAGGGCAACTCAGAGTTTGCCACGGTCGTGGTCACGACCATGGCCATCATGGAGCAGCTTAGGGCCAAATTCATAACTCATAGACTCTGCCACGGGCAGAAATTTGGCCGCCACGGGCGTGGCCACGCTTGTGGCGCCATCTAGCTCCTTCATAGATTTTTCCACGGGCTCTGCCGCACCCGTGGCCACACTTATGGCAGACTCCGACAGAAGCGGTAGAGTTCACCACGGGCTCTGCCACGCCCGTGGCCACGCTCGTGTTAGGCACCCAGAATCAGGGTATAAAAGCTCGATTTCAGATCTAAGGGGGATCTCGATTAGGAGTCGCCCAGGGGTTCCTAGAAGACCTCAGAGAGTGGATTCAAGGAGATTCTACGCCCTCTATGCCCAGATTAAAGATTGGAGCATCCAGATTCAACTCTTCGCAACAAGACTATGCTTTCTTCTTCTCATTTCTGAATTTCTGAACATTGCTTTGTTGTAACTGATTTCATGATGAATTCTAGTTGTAATTCCATGATTATGGAGTAGTCTCTTTGATTTTAGGATTAGGGAGTAACCTCTTGGTATGAAGACACTTATTTGATTTGAATCTATGTGTTTGAGTGTTTTCAATGTGATGATATGCTTATTTACGATTCAGGCTTACTGAGTACACACGATCTTGATACCGAAAGCACAAGATTTGCATCCCATGAGGATTCGGGGAAGAACTAAAAGGAGAACCCAATCCTCCAACTCATAGAAACCTGAGACATGGAGAGTCACCTATGAAAGTAGATCGATATGTCACAAGGAACAATAAGCTATCATAGAACGTAAAGGATCTGAACCAATTCCTTGCTACATAGTAGGAGTAGGTAACTTGGGGGTTGTGGGATCACGTGACAAGAATCTCCTTAAGAAAGCAATCCTTAAGTTCTATCTCTTTGAAAGTAGACAACGAATCAGATTAGATACGCCGGTGTAGTTTCAAAAGTTCACATTGAATATCTAGGATAGTCTACTTACATGAATTATCATTGAGGATGGAAATCAAATAATAAATTAAGTGTTTACATTCATTGAGGTGAAACCAAAATCTTAGAATTGCTTCTTCTAATCAAATTCACCAAGATCCCTCTTTCTTCTCTTCTTCCTTCTCAACCAATTCCCTGATTTCCCTCTCAATTCTTCGATTTCTCACCCTAGAACTTTAGTTTTCTCTCAAACAAAACCAAAGATTTGTCTAGACAACTATATTTGATTAGTAAACTAGTACTTGACCACCACTCCCTGTGGATTCGACGATCTTTGTATTACTTGACTATATTTATCGTGCACTTACGATTTACACATTTATTAAGTTTTTGGCACCATTGTCAGAGACTGATTTTTGGTTAATATTAGTTGAATTTCAAATTGATTGGACAAGATTTTTTGTTTCATAGTTTTTATTCGCATTTGTGCATTGGTTTTCTTTCCTATTTTTCAAGTGATAAATTCAGTACATGCGAAGAACTGCAAGATCAAAGGAATTATTGTCATTTGACCCTGAAATTGATTGCACCTTTCATAGAAGACTAATGGAACAAAGGGCAATAGATCAAGATCAGATACCTGAGAATTTCGCCATGGAAACCCGTAACAACCGACCTTTAGGAGAGTATGCTATGCCAAGTTTAAGTTGAGATCAAGCATTGTTAGACCTGCCATTGAGGCGAACAATTTTGAGCTTAAGCCTACTCTAATACGATGGTACAATAATGTTAGTTTAGTGAGGCACCTCTAGAATATTCAAATATGCATCTAGAGAATTTTCTTGAAATATGTGCGACGCTAAAGCAAAATGAAGCTTCAGGAAATGCCATAAGACTAATATTATGCCTATTCTCATTGAAGGATAAGGCCAAGATATGACTTTCATCACTTTCGGACGATAGCGTTACAACTTGGGATCAAATGGAATTAAGGTTTCAGAGTAAGTATTTTTCACCAAGCAAGACTGCTCACATATGTCACCTCATAACAAATTTCATGCAAAAGGATGGAGAATCACTATTTGAGTCTTGGGATCGGTACAAAAGCCTATTGCAATAATGCCCACACCATGGGTCAGAGAGATGGTTAATCCTTCACACATTCTATAACGATATTTTATATGTTGCTAAAGTATCACTTGATTCAGCCGATGATGGAGCTATTATGAACAAAACACTAGATAAAATTGAGGATATAATTGAGAGTGTGGCGTTCATCACCATCAATGGGCTTCAGAGAGAAGTTTCCCTGTGAGCACTCCGGGGATACATGTAGTAAGTTTCATAGATTTAATAGCCACAAAATTGGATGTTATGGGAAAGCGGTTAGATTCCATGAACATGAACCCAATGAATTATGTAAATGTATCTTGCAATATCTGTGGGGTCATGGGACACACCGGAGAAAATTGTTCAACCATGGCAATCATGGAAGGGGGTCAAGTGGAGCATGTTGATGCAATCAATAATTTCTATCTAAGGCCAAACAATCCTTATTCCAACACTTATAATCCAGAATAGCAGAATCACCCTAATTTCTCTTATAGATCAAATCAAGTACAAACCCAGAATCAAGGGGGATATGGCCACATCTCCGAGTCACAACAACAACCACCCAAGTCTAATCTTGAAAATATTATGGAGAAATTCATTGTAAAACAAATAGAAGTGAATGATAACTTTTGACAATAGCATTCCAATCATGAAGCAATGATTAAAGAGTTAATGACCTCGGTTGATACTCTTACGAGTCATACAAAGATGCTAGAGATTCAAGTGACTCAAGTTGCGGGCTCGACTGCGAGAACACTGGGGAAATTTTTGGGACAACCAAAAACAAACCCGGTTGAACATATTAATGCTGTGAATTTGAGGAGCAGAAGAGTATTGCAAGATTCAATTGAAAGTATTAAAGATGTCAGAAAAGACCTTTCCAAGGGAGATGA
>JBBUKS010000100.1:5246650-5259002 GCA_038050645.1 Hedychium gardnerianum
TTAAGTAAACTATCTTAAATTAGTTAACTTATTTTGAAAACTATTTTGAAAAATCATTGCAAAATGTGTTTAAAAATATTTTGGAAATATTATAAAAATTCATGAAAATATTTTGAAAATCCTTGAAAATAGTTTAAAAATCCTTAGAGACATTTTTTAAAAAAAATTACATTGTTTAATAATAATAATAATATATATACATTTTTAAAACTGTATGTTAATTATTTTTTTGATTCGGATAAAACCCTAAAACACATAGGTAGTTTTTCTTATGGTTAACAAAGATAACCAGAATGTGTCAGGTTGAGAGAGAGTCTTAATTAAAAGTTCAAATATACTTTTCAAAACTTTTTGTGTAAATATTTGAAAATTTACTTAAAAAAAAGGGTCGTTGCAAATTCATTTGGAAAATCGTGTATATTATTTCTTTAAAAATCCTTGGTAAAGTATTTTTAAAATTACCTTCAAAATTACTATTTTGAACAATTTTAAACATCACCTTGTAATTTCAAAACTATATATTCTCAAAACTATGTATTTTCAAAATCATGTATTCTAAAAACTATGTATTCTCAAAACTATATAAAAAATACTTAAAAAATAAGGTTAAAAATCAATTATGTGGGCTATGATACACAATTTTAAATTACTTTACTGATTTTAAAAAATATGTTCAAAAATTATTGCAAAATATGTTTTAAAATGTCTTATAAAATTTTGAAAAATGTTTTGCAAAATTTTAAAAATTTCTTAAATATTTAAGAAAAAAAATTAGTTTACAATATTTTGAAGAAAAGTTTTTTTTAAACATGTGGAAAACTTAAAAAAAAACTTTGATAAAAGGTTTTACAGTGTTCAACACTTTTTACTACTGTGCTAAGTTTTAATTCCTTCTCTATTTATACTGTTTATGTTCACATTTTTTTGATGTATGTCAAAGGGGAGGGTAAAAGGTTAAGTTAAGAATTTTTTTAAATAAAACCCTTTTACAAAAGAAACTTAAACTAAAAATCTTTGGTATTGTACACTTTATTATTTTACTTAGCCAGAAAAGAGTTTTTTTATTTTTTCTAACTTTAACTTAGGTTGACATTACATCAAAAAGGGGGAGATTGTTGGTGCAGTTTGCACTAATAGTCTATCCTTAGGTTTTGATGTATGACAACAGGTTAAAGTTAGATTGTTATTGTTTAACAAGTTGAGCTGAGTGTACAGGGTTAACTAACTTGACGGATCTAGAGGGTCAGACACCAGGCTGAAGTCGATATGTGTGATTCTGGAAGGAAGTCTAGATGGGTCAGAGAGAACTAGATAGTTGGCGGGAAGTCCAGTCGGGTCAGGAAGGACCAGACGATTGGCTGAAGTTCAGATGTGCAATTCCGGCAGGAAAACTTGGTGGGTCGGATATCAGACGTAGAGGAAGTTATTCAGCAAATGGTAAGTAAGGTAAGAAACTGGAGGAGCGAATCCAGTGAGGACGGGTCCCCGGTAGAGACTTAGGCACTAGTCTAACTTAGATCGAAAGTGGAACCCTAAGTTGAGACCATGATTAAATCCTGGTCGTGGTAAGACATAATTTAATTATTACTTACATGCTTTTATTCTAACTCTGTATTGCAGGAAGACTAACATTTTAGTGGGTTGGGATTTACACTTGTTCGATCGATCAAACAAGTTAATCAGTCGACCGAACATATTGAAAATCGATAAGTTGATCAGATCAATTAGAGGATCAGTCAACCGAATGGAGAGGTTCAGTCGACCAAACTATGTTATAAGATCAGCGAGTTGATCGGACCAGATAAACTGAGGGAGAATCGGAGGATCAGTCAATCGAATGGTGAGGTTCAGTCGACTGAACAAAAATCTTATCCCGAAGAGACAACATTTGAATAGAAAGTTGGGCTAATCCAAAAGGATCAGTCGACCGATCATGGAGGATCAGTCGACCGATGAAATTCGAATCATGAAAACTGATCACGAGATTAGTGGATTGGATCAGGTTCACCTTCACTATAAAAAGAGGGGTGTCGAAGCTCAAAGCACGATGAAAGAATTCAGAATGTTTCTCTCGACTCTCTACGCTAAAGAACACGCTTAAGCAACATTTTGCGCCGAGATCTTCACCAGCACTCAAGCTAGCATCATCATCATTCTAAGTGTTGGGTAACAAAGTTTTTTGTGGTTTAATTTTCTTACTTGCTTAAGTTGGTGTAGGAGTGTTACACCAGCTTCATTCTATAATCGAATCACTCTTCTGGAGGTTGCTGGAAGAGGATATTAGTGGATTTCTCAACGATATGATTTGAAGGGTCATGGGACTTGGAGTAGGCGTCAGCGAAGGCTCCGAACCAAGTAAATCGAACGTGTGTTTTCTTTCCTTTCTTTTGCTTTTCCGCTACGTACTCGAAGTTTCCGAAAGTTTTTAAAAATCACAAAAAGAAAAAATTTAAACACGTGATTCACCTCCCCCCTCTCACGTGGACTCGATCCTACAATTTCATCTAGAGCAACACACTCGTGTCATGGGGCACGACTAGAGCGTGTTCCTTGATTTAAGCTTCAATTTGATGATCTTTTGAACGTCTTTTTCTTCTCGTATGATCCATTGCCATGTACTAGGTTGGAAATGCATGTTTTAAAGCTTTTGGCTCCATTTTAACTCCGAATTCGCATCCTATCAATGAAAACAAGAAACCAGTAGCTCTATGAAGTAAAAGAGTAAATGTGACGAAAACAATAGAAAGAAGATGTATGGATGCAAAATATGTTCATTAAATGCAACAGAATCATTGCTAAATAATCCTAAAAAAACACATAAGCAATACACACGTAACTGATGAGCGAGGCCCAACCATGCCATGGGGCACGTCCCGTCAAAGAAAAACTATATGGAACAAATCTCTGAATGAAAAAGTAAACACAATAAAAACAAGATGCAAGTATGCAAGATATGCTCATGAAATGATACAGAATGTATGCAAAATAATACTAAAAATCACGTATGAAACACACAAATTAGAGTCTAGGATACCTTTGTTGCATAAGGGATTCTATCGTATAAGGTATAAATGATCAACCACTTCTCTAGTCTTTGGTGTGGGCATTGTTGCAATAATCCCTTGAATGAGTCCCATGCCTCAAACAACGACTCTCTATCTTTCAGTGTGCAGCTTGTGATGAGATGTTTCAGGTGGGCTGTCTTGCTAGGAGGAAAGAACTTGTCGAGGAACTGCTATTCGCATTTGTCTCATGTGGAGATCTTGTACGACGGAAGTGAATGGAGGTCAAGCCTTCGCCTTATCCCTCAGCGTAAAAGGGAATAGGAGCAACCTAGTTACATCTGCAGTGGCACCATTATATTTCAAAGTTGCACAAATTTCTAAGAATACCTCTAAGTGTATATTAGGATCTTCCATAGGTGCTCCTCAAAATTGGTCCACTGGACCATATGTATCAATGTGGGCTTCAACTCGAAGTTGTTGGCATCGTTCGAAGGCCTCGTGATGCTAGACCTCTAGCCTTTAGCGCTAGGAGCAGCGTAGTCCTTCAATGACTTGTTCTCATTGTTAGTCATGGTTGAAGTAGCATTAGTTTACTCTATCTCTAACTCCCTTTGTAGGTTGCACCTTTTATGGTAGGTCCTACCAATTTCAGAATCAACAAGAAGAAGATCTCCTTATTTGTTGGACCTAGGAAACCCTAATAACCTAAAGAAGAAAAAAATAGAGGTTAGAAAAGGAAAGAGACAAAAAAGGAAAGAAGGAAAATTGCAAAGAAAGGAAAGAAATCTAAATTAACCAAATCGTGATCCAACTAATATCGATCTTGACACAATCCCCAACAATAGCGTCAAAAACTTGATGGGCAAAAATCACAAATCATGATTGTCATCAAGTAATAGAAAGATCAATCCCACATGGACTATAAAACTGAGTACTAATAAAAATCATGAAGCAGGTTTTCTAGACAATCACAAATTGCAAGAGTCGAGAAAGAAAGAAACGAATCAAGAAAACACAAGAAGTCGTAGGAGAAATCCAATTTTGGAGAAATGATTATAGGATTTCAGATTTGCCATGATGATTGTTGACACCCTAAATACCATTTACTTTCTTACCTCAATGTTTATATACATGTAGGTGGTCTATCCCGAGGTACCAGTATAGACTTTTGGAATTATTCTGGCATGTGTATCCAAACGTGATGCCTACTTTCAAGATAACCTTACTAAAGAAACCGCTTTTGTTGGGAGGCTCCTCTCATGATGTCCCATGGTGCTCTAGATGATATCTCCTACTTCATAACGCCGAATCGGGGTAAACCCATTAGGCTCTATGATAGCCAATGGTGCCCTCGTGAGATTTTGGACAACTTTCATGACCAACCCCTCATGTCTCAGCCTTTATGTGTTGGAGATGAAGATGCATGGTAAGTGTCATAATCATATATGCACAATAAAGTCAGATCAAGGATAAACATATCATTGGATAAAGAAAGATAAATAGATATAGAAAATGAATGTCAACAATACATCGGGCTACTCCCTCATCCTAGAATGTTTACTACTCTATGGAGATGGAGTTACAACCGAAAGACATAAAAGAAGACTTCCTACAACTCGAATCAAATAGAAAAGAGAAGAGGAAACTTAGTCATGGTGTTGTCGATGTCATCCAAAAAATCTCCAAGCTCTAGGGTGGACAAAAACTTCAACGGCTCCTTGGAATGGCTCTCCTAGGGTTCCTTGTTACAAGGAAAACCCTCCTCTCTCATACAAGAGCCTCCTAGGCCTTTTTATAGCCCTTGGAACCAACCAAAATGGAGGTAGAATACCAAAAATAGTGAGGCGCCGCCATCGCGCCATGACCGTGCAAGGAGGCACGATCGAGCCATATTGGAAGGCATGGTCGGGTCGTACCTCTCCACGCAAATGCGGTTGGACACGGCCGTGCTAGCGGGTGCACCTAGAACATGGCCGACGTTGAGAAGAATAACACGGTCATGCCAGAGCGTGTTCCTTGTTTTGAATTCACATTCCAAGTCTTTTAGACTCTAATTTAGCTCCAATTTCATGTCCTATCAATTAAAAAGCACAAAGTGCATATCTCTGAATGAAAAGATTGAAAACAATAAAAGGAAGATGAAAGTATACAGGATATGATCATGAAATGAAACAAAATGCATGCAAAATAGTACTAAAAATAATGCATGAAATACACACATCAGGTAGTTTGATCTTGTGTTAAATTCAAACTTAGTTTTTGATCCATCAAATAAGTATTTTTAGATTAAACTTCCAAACTATGGTGGGTTACAAGGTACATCATTAAAGTATTCACGTGCCTTGACAAAGTTTTTCCAAAACAACTCACCCAAAAGACTTAGTACTAAGTTTTGGTCAAACTAACCTAGATTGGACTTAAGTAGCTTCAGCTATATCTGCAAATATGATTACACCAGGTAGAATACTGATCATTCAACATAGACATGCATCGATATAGCTTCCTTAGCCAACTATCATATCAATCCTCTCTGATGTCATGTTATCAAGGTTAAACCCCTTTGTCTTATATATCTGTTCTAAGTTAAATATTTAATAGATGGATAGAATGCATGACATGTTAAGCATGGCATATAGCAATTATTTAAAGGTATGCAGGAACATAGCAAGTCAAACATGTGAAGCATATAAAGTGTCAAGCAAATTATATCAATCAAGTAAATCACAATATTGATTTCTAATAATGTATCAAATACACAATTTGATACATTTCGGATTAACCCTCAAATGTGTCAATCCACTTTGACACATTTTAATTATTATTATATTTTTTTATTTTCTTGAGTATAATTTTATTAATTAGATTCATAATTAAAGAGTACTTGACTATAAATTAGTTTATGTGTTTTAGATTCTTGATTTGTATTTAACTTAGACTTGTAACCCAAGTCCATATTTTGAAAGTTTGTGGAATTGTTAATATGATTTTCAAGATTTTTAATTTGTTTTCAAAGTATTATTTTCCTTTGTTAAACTTTTTAAGTTTGTATTTTCTGAATTTTTAAAAGATAAAAATTGATTTTCTAAATTTTAAAAATTTGAAAATGGATTTTCAAAATTTCTAAACTTCAAATTTGATTTTTTTTAAAATTTATATTAAGATTTTTCTTATCTTTAAAATTCAAATTAAGGTTTTTAAAATTTGAAAAATTATTTTCTTAATTTTTGAAAATTATTTTTTATTTTTTTAAAAAAATATTTTAAAATTTATTTTTCTGAATTTTTAGAATTCAAAAAATATTTTTCTCTTTTTCTAAACTTTGAAGAATATTTTTAATTTTGAAAACTTCTGATTAATTTAATTAAATTCAGTTTATTATTAATTGAATTTTCACTTGAATTATTAATCAGATTTGAATTAATTGATTTTTAATTATCTTGATTAACTGAATTATTAATTACATTTTAATTAATTGAATTATTTTCTAATTAATATCTTGATTGAACAAATCAAGATTTTCTGATCAAAGCCTAAAAAATAACCAAGGTGTCTAGGTATTTTTATCTTTCATTCACCTAGAAGTTTCCCAATGGCCACTAGGTAAATCCGGGAAGTGCAGATGGGCGATAGGGATGGCCGAGCACCACGAGTGATTCGAGACCCATAGATGTTTATTTGCATTGTTTAGAAATTGAACCCTCAGAAGGAATTAATATTTGAGCACTATAGATGGAATTAATATTCAGTCGTTATTTTAACGATGGAATTAATTTCCATCGCTATTTCAACGATGGGAAAAAAAATATTTCATCACTCTTTTAGTGATGAAATTAATTTTCATTACTATTTCAATAACAAAAAAAATATTTCATTGCTATTTTAGCGACGAAATAAATTTTTTATCACTAAATTAGGGACTGAATTAATATTCGATTGCTAATTTACAGACGAAAATTAATTCCTTCTCTAAATTAGCGACAAAAATTAATTTCTCCTCTAATTAGTCACTGAACATTAATTTTATCACTAATTTAGCGATCGAACATTAATTCGGTCGCTAATTTATCGACCGAATTCATTTCCATCGCTAATTCGGTCATTATTTACTAGTTTTTTTAGTGCAAATTTAGATTATCTTGATTAAAAATATTATTATTTGTATTAATATTTAAAGTTAAACTATTTGAATTAATTTGATCTTTTTAATTAAATTCAAAATAATTGAATTTTTATTAATTAAATTTTTGTTGTTAAATAAATTTGGATTAATTGAATTGTTAGAATTAATTAATCTTCCTTTGCGGGTACTTGTTTTTGTAACCCAATTATTTGCATTTGAAACATACGACATGTTCTTTCCCTTTCCAGATTTTTAGCATTAGTATCTCCTTTGTCACCGGTTGTGCAAATCGAGTCTTATAAGCAGGGCATCTATTTTTATAGTGTGTTTTTCCCTGTACTTAAAACACATTATGTGAACTTTGAAATTTGAAGTGAAATTCATACCTTATGGTTAGGATTCTTCTCTTTGACCCTTGACGATATGGACTCGAGCTCGACTTGACCTTGTAGCCTCGAGGGATCCTTGTCAAGCTTTATCAATCATGTCCAAAGGTCGTGGGCATCTTTGAATTTACCCAATCTATACAAATCTTTGTTATGTAAATCTTTTAAAATTGACATCATTACCTTTAGATTTGCTTTTGATTTTTGGGAGGATGATTACTTCAACGCCACCCAACTATCAAAACCGCCCATTAGCATGAAGTTTTCCATTGTTGGCCTCCAAAACTCGAATCTCTCTATCTTGTACGGTCGTGGTTCGAAGATGCAACAACTGATTTTTCCGTCGTACTACATCTTTCCGGTACTTTTACAATACCAAATAAAAGAAAAGGTAATAAAAAATTAAGACAAATCGACAACCTTCCTTTGTCGGTGAGTCCAGTAAAGAGCCTCCTACTCTAATACCAATTTGTAGGACCGATCTTTATGCTAGAGGTGGTGAATAGCATATCTTCTTTCGTTGTTCTTTTTTATCATATTAGTTATGAAGTGGAAATATGACAAATAAATAAAACAAGACAAGAAGGAAAACTGAATTTTAATGTGGTTTGGCAACCCCAAGGTCCCTACTCCACTTAGATCTTAAATGTGAGCATGAGAATTTCCTCCTTCCTAGAAACGTTCCGGTGGTGGAGAAACCTCTTACAAATTCGATATAACAAACACAAGTATAAAATTAATAATCAAAATCGCAAGCACATTTATAAAAAACAAACTTGTGTTGATTTGATCTGGAAGCCTTGAATGTCACAACACTACTTCTAGCGCTTCCCGGATCACACAAGCATGACTTTGAGCACTTTTTGAGAACAAGAACAAGGAACTTTGATTACAAAGCTTAATTGACACTCTTTCGATCGTCTGAAGCTCTTCTGGTCGACTAGACCTCCGCTGACTCGGTTGTAAACTCGATCCTCTTTGAGATAAGTTTTGGACTTTTGATCGCCTAGAACACCCTCCGATCACTTGGAACTCAGTTAAAACTCATTCGTTGACCATCAAATTCGAACATAAAAAAGTTGACTTCTAGACTACCTTATCTGTTTTAGTTGCCTGGACTAATTCACCTTTAGTCCGACCTCTAGATGTTACTCCCCAGAGGTATACTTGCCTGACGATATGGACGGTACCCCCTTGTGACAAATGATAAATACAACACTGATACAAGTCCACATAGCTTATACAAGCCAAAAATCATGAAAAATAACAATAACCGAAGTGACAAGATTAAAGAAATAACAAAAGTATCCAAATGCAAATAGAAAAATGTGTGTGTCGGCACGGCTTAACATAGTAAATAAACCATCCAAGACAAAAATACCAAAAGGAAACCAAAATCCACATAAGCGTTCACTTATTACAATATAAGTGCAAAAAACCAAAAGTGCAATGAAATACAAAATGTGACATGGGACAAGTGGACAGGATCTCCAGGCGCCACATATATCTTTTATCTTATACTTGAGGAAAGTAAAAAAAAACAGGGGTAGTGAGTCCAAATGACTCTGCGGGTATAAGAAAAATAGTACATGATATCTAAATAGTAGGGAGATCAAAGGTACATACAGTCTCACAGGAAAACTCTACCAAGTATAGGGCAAGGTACAAAAATATAATAAAGATCTATAACCATACTTCTCATACTCACTGAGTAGCATATAGAGCATATACATACAATCACAAGCATGACATAGTCTAACAAATGTCACAACCCTATCTCCAACATATGTACTATATCACAAACATATGCAAGGTATATGTATATATAAATACACCCAACAAGAGCAACACGCATCTCATGCATATGCAACACACATTATATGCAAGTGTCAAACACATCTCATATGCAAGTGCAACACACATCATATGCAAGTGCAACACACATCTCATATGCATATGCATCACATAGCCAATGCATAAGCATGGTCACTCCTGCATACCACGACATCTGTGTGGCCGAGGGGGTAGGACAATGACAACAGTACGCACTCCAGCTACCACTGCTCTGAGTGATCGAATGGTCAGGATGCAAAGTAGTTATCTAGATACAAACAAGAAAGGTCTCTGCCTACACAGAACTCCAGCTACCACTACCTAAGTAACCGAGTGGGCATGGCAAGACAAGCTTCTCACCATTCCAGATACCACTACCTAAGTGGTCGAGTGAGCAGAAATATGACTAACGACTCTCTCAACCACAAGGGAGACATAATAGACAACATGCAATGATATGCAATAGATAATAAAAATGAGTATCACACACATATGCAAGCATCACACAATATGATAAATACCACACCACAATATAATAAGCATCACATAAAGTAAACACCTATAAAACACACCATACACGTGTGTAACAACCTACGATACACACCACACATGTGTGTACTAAACTGTGATATACACCATACACGTGTATACCACTTCCAAACATGGATAATCAAGAATAATAAGACTGCATGGATAACAAATAGATTAACTCAAGGTTCAAATATCTAAGTATCAAAAGCAAGAAATGATATGAATAGAATTAAGGTATCTAAACTACCTATCAATACCAAATCTCATGCACAAGATAAATGTACTAACAGAAACAAGGATAGAAGTATTCGCCTCAAATGGTAGAATGTCGTAGCTATCCTCAGATCGGATGCTCTATCTCAAATCCAGATCATATACTTAGAAATACAATAACTACTTAAGTGCTAGACTAATAATAGTAACAAAACTCACTAACTAAATTATACAGATAAATCATCAAATTAAACTTGTTTAAGTTTACTTCATCCAACACATCCCATAAATCCGTAATTAACCCCAATCCATACATGAGGTTATCAATTAGCCTAATCGATACTAAATTCAAGTATAAGGAAACATAAACCACAATTAACCCTAATAATTAGGTCTAATTCATAATTCAACTTTGTTTAGGTATCATTACCCTAAAGGTCGAAGTCTTTCTCTTAGGTGGTGGCTGTCGGCTGGCCTAGGATCGTCGGAGCAAAGGTGACTAATCACAACAACCCCCAAAGTCAGCCGGGTATCTACGGAGCTGGCCGACGATGGCTGGCAGCAAGGCAACGAGTCTGTCCGACAATGGATGGCAACAAGGCAGCGGGTTTGTTGGGTAGTGGATGGAAATAAGCCAGCGAGACTGGCCGATGACGGTGTTAGATCGCTGGAGGGGAAAACTCCTTCCCCACTTTTGCCGATGGAGGGAAGATGATGGCCAGAGGGGGTCGGATCTAGCCTAGATGACCGACATCGGTCATATCTGGCAACACTGACTAGGGTTTGAGGAAGAGGAGAAGAGGCGATGGAGATTCGGGGCTTGCCTCTCTAGTCACGGCCTGGCCGGGGGTGGCAGCGCTGGCAACGTTTGGGAAAAGGGGTGGCGGCTGATCTCAGAAGGGAAAGAAGGATCTCGACAGCGATGGGGAGGCTGCTCGCCGCCAATCATGAGGGTAACCACGGTTGATTGTAGCTCAGGTGGAGTATGGGGAAGACAAGCGCCGGGAAGAGAGGCAATTAACGTGTGTAGATTATATATGTTTTTAGACACTTTATTTGCACATCTATTTACATTTCATTGACATGATCTACATTATCGCAGCTCATTTTATTATGTTATCATGCTTTTTACTCCACATTATTCGGGGTTCTATTTTTTCTTTATTTTCATTGATAAGATGTGTTTCAGAGCAAAATTGTATCTTAAAGTAAAAGAGGAGCGAAAAGCAAGGCAGGAAGTAACCAGTCAAGGCTAAGGCACTGTTGGGGTTGTAAGGTTGCAAACAAAGTCCCACATTGAAAACACATGAGAAATATCATTGGCTTATAAGGGAAAGACATCTCCATTGGTATGAGGTCTTTTGGGTAGAGCCCAAGAGCAAAATCATGAGGGCCTAGGCCCAAAGTGCACAATATCATATCATTGTGGAGATATCTAAATTCCTTCGGTCCTAACACTAATTACTATATTTTGTACTTGATGAAGGATTTGATGATGGAGCTATTTTTTTTGTTAAGGATGGTGATTTGTATGAAACTTTAGATATGAATTGTATCGTTGATATGTTTTATTAATGGTTGATACAATATTTTTTGTGATGATATGTTTGTTTGTGATATTGTTTGTTTGTATAGTATTTTATTTATCTATTGTGTGTTTGAATATGTTTGAATGTGTGTTTGTGATATACCATCGTGTGTGAAGGTTTAGTGTTATGGAAAATGTAAACAGAGAAAGGAAAAACAAAAGAAACTCTGGTTTTGGATTGTTGTAATTACAAATGGAATCCGTAATTCCGTCGGTAATTAAACAACGATACAGAACAATGGTTTTTCGATATGTTTCCGATGGATCATCATTTTCCTTCGGTGATTACCGACGGATTTAGCTATTCCGTCGGAAATATTTCCGACGGAATTTACGTTTTGGTCGGTAATTACCGACGGAACATGATATTCCGTCGGTACTTACCGACGGATATAAGATTCCGTCAGTATTTATTGATAGAATATTATCAATGGAAATACAATTCTGTTGGTAATTACCGACAGAATAAGTGTTTCCGTCGAAAAAGCCTGTTTCGATAATCCCTATGGAAAAAACTATCTCGTCGGTAATTACCGATGAAATATCATTTCCGTCGGTAATATTTGCCTATGACTCAATATTTTACGACATCTATATTTCAGACGTTAATCCGTCGTTAGCAAGGTCTACCGATGAAATTTTTTGTCAATATTTGTTGTTTTATTTGTAGTGTTTT
>JBBUKS010000100.1:5338047-5356743 GCA_038050645.1 Hedychium gardnerianum
CCTTAATTCTAATCATCCAATATATCTCATGATTAACAATAGGAATACCAACAAACTACCCCAAAAACCAAAGTCACAAATTCATCTATACCTGCTAGTGATAATAGTCGGAGGTAGGGTTAGCCAAAGGTGAGGTGGAGATGACCAGAGCCATAGTTGTAGCTGTGTTGGCCGACCGAAACAGTCCTAGTCGGAGCTACAATAGTTGATAACTCTGTAACAAAAGGGTAATACACAAATGATTCCTCCAGATCAACTGTCATACAACTCAACCAAACCAAAAAACAAAATTTATCATCCTTACCTGCTGGTGGACTATGGTTGGATTCAAGATTGACAAAAACCAAAAAAAAATGAATCAATAAGAAAGAAACAGGAATTTGACCTAGCTCCAATGGCGTCTGGTATGGAACTTAATTGAGGCAGAGGAGATCGGTCGGTCGAACAGAGATGGCATTGAATCTGGCCAACTTCAGTGGCTGAGATGAAATGATGGCAGCAGTTGTGGCTGGCTGGCGACACTATTGAGGGCCAAAGTAAAGGAGTCAGGCTGGCCGGCTGTGATGAATTGCCAGAGTAGAGATGGTTGGCAGTCTGATCCGACCTAGATTTGGCCGGTTCAGGGGTCGATGGCCAATCTCCAAAAGGGAATGAGAATTCCAAGGTTGCAATTGGCATTGATCGGAACAAACTTGGCGGCGATGAAGACCGACGGAGAGTGGCGGCTTGTTATTGTCGATCGGATCTTTACAGAGGCGAGGTAGCCTCGGTTTATGGAGGATGGTTGTGTCTGGCCTGAGTTGAGGAGATCTGGCGACGTCTACCCCCGATCAGTGTCTAGCTTTGGCAGAGAGTGAGGAGAGATCGGGAAAAATACGGCGGTCGTGGAAACAGGGAAGAAGAAGAATAGGCTACAATGGTGCTACCAGCCACCCTCGTCCGGCTGCGGTGGCCGGAGAAGAGCGGTGATTGGCTGGCTTGGCTCCGTTGACAGGCGGCGACAGCTTCGGTTGTTTCGGGGGAAGGCAGAAGAAAAATAATCGATTAGGTTTTATTTGGGAAGAAGTAAACCAAATAGATATAACCTTAGGTTTAATAAATAAACTTTAGGTTAATGAATTATAACTTTAGGTTAATTAAAACAATTAATTCCTAACTTAATTGATATTCCAAACAGGCCTTCCAAAAGCCTATTATTTATATCCCCGTGAACTCCTTAAATTAACTCCGATTAAATCCCAAAACATTTCTAAAATTTCCTAAAAATTTCTTTCAACTTATTTCTTGGTCAACGCACACTATTTTATTATTTTTTAATTACCATATTTAAAATTCTCCCCCACTAATAAAAATTTGATCCCCAAATTTACTACTAAAGTGCGGTAACCATAATAACATAGTCCTTCAGTATAAGCATCGAAAGGACTACACACACCTTAAGTAAACAAGTGAGGGTATTGAGCTTGGATCTCATCCTCAAGCTCTCAGGTTGTCTCCTCATCAGTATGATGCTATCATCCAATCTTAACGAGTCGGATGATTTTGTTCCGCAATAAGACACATACAAATACATGGTTGCCCACCATGAACTCTAAAGGTCTCAATATCTGATTTGCATAACTCTTCTGTCAATCCTGAGTTTCCCACATTTCTCGTCAGATAATACATACTAACTCTGCATCATGTTGTATACTCTGTGATCCCAAAGTATGTTGTTCATCAACTTTCTTTCACAAAGTAGGAGTTCGATGTGCTATGTCAAACAAAGCCTCAAACGATGATCATTTGAATAGTTGAATGCTATCCGTAGAGAAATGCAAACTCCACCAAGTGTAAAGGATTCTCCCAAATGCCTCTGAAATCTATCACAGAAGCTCACAATAGATCCCCAAGTGTTCAAGTAGCGCGCTCTGACTGTCCATCTATCTGCAGTAAGAAACTATACTGAAATTAAGCTCCATACCCAAAGCCTGCTAAGACACTGCCAAAACGTAAAGTAAAATATGGAACTCTATCCGATGTAATACTCTGAGGTATATCGTGAAATCTGATAATCTCTCTACTGTATGACTCCGCCAAACGATCTAAAAAGTCTGTTCTACAGATCGGTAGTCAATGTGTGGATTTGGTTAATCGGTCAACAATGTCCCAAATCGCATCATATTCTCTTCGTGTTCGAGGTAACCCTATCACGAAGTTCATAGTGATATGTTCCCACTTTCAAAACTTGCAGACTCACTGTAAGGGTACGACTACCATAGTCCAAGGACCTCTCTTGACTTCCTAATTGATTGTCAGCATCTCTCCTGACGGTAGAGATATCGCTAATCCATGCGATCTAATATAGGTATTCTATAAATCCTACCCAAAATACTCAAGATATAAAATGAAGGTGATCTACCAGTATCTATTAATAAATTAGCAAAAGCAACATATACTGAAATATTACCTTGAAAGATTGATCCCTCGGCCCGTTGCGCCTCCTCCTGTGTAACCGCATAAACGTGTCCAACCTTTGGATTTAGATGTATTTCTGGAGCAGATCAAATATGAATCTGTGGAGTAATAGTCGAATGGTGAATCTGAGGTTGGGGTATCTGATACGACTGAGGTGGCGGAGGTACATACTGTTGGGCTAGATATGCCTGGTGAAACGGAGTTGTTGTAGGGTACCCCATAATCGAAGATGTAGATATACTCTCTCGACCCTGTATAAAATATATCTGTGCCTGCGAGGGTGGCGTATGCAGCCGTCGTGATGAGTACAGAGTCCTCTGGGACCCATTCTGTGATCGAGTCTGAGCAGGTTGACCCATAGGGGCAACACCAGTAACCTCCAACTGAGCCCTCAAAGTACAATCTCAGCTCACATGCCCCGGCAACTTACAGTAATAGCATATAGACTGGTCTAGAGGACACTCCGGTTTGCTATGATTTTTGGTACCACATTGAAAACATCGAATCTTTCCGGTGCTATTTTTTTCGACTCCGTAGATATGAACTAGACGATCCTGTTGTCGATCGTCCTATATTCTATAGTCGAGAAGACTCTCCAGTAGTAGTCCATAAGCCCTAGCTCCTGTCCTCCCTTTTCTCCCTAGAAATCTGATGGATCTGATGTAGAGGTCTACTCTGGGACGTCTGCTTATCACCCTCTTTTTCTCGGAACACCTGCTGTTGAGTCATCTCTATCATTAAAGCTCGATCCAATGCCTCTCGGTAAGTATTATCCAATGAACCTGACATCCTTATCCGAATATAAGCCGTAAGGCCCTGAGTGAACTGGAACATCCTATCGTAGTCCCATGCTATAAGCTGGGGGCAAAACTCAGCAAGGCGGTTAAATTCTGCATCATACTCCATCACGGTACGATCTCCCTGCTTAAGGTTCAGAAATTCCTGGTGTCGTGCCATGCAGAAAGTAGCTGGTTAATACTGTCTCTCGAAAGCGTCCTGAAATAAAGCCCAGGTGATGGGCTGATCCCCAAAAATTATCTTCTGCATCTTCCACCAAGTGGCAGCCTGGTCCCGTAGATGGTATGCAACCAATTCAACCTTTACTTCCTCTGTGCATTTCATGTACTCAAACGTGCCTCCTAAGTTATCTAACCAAGCACGAGCGACCCAAGGGTCAGAAGCTCCATGAAACAAGGTAAAACGATCCTTAATTTTCTGAGCCAAAAAGGATATCTGTGCTCTTTCCATCACCCAGCTAGCGGTAGTTTAGGCTGATACTGTCGGTGGTATTTCCTGAGACTGTCCTCCCTGATCTCCAAAGGGGTCTGATGGGTCTGGCTTTTGTTATCTGACTTAGAATCAGTCAAAATTTCAGAAAAGTTAACTTCTCTATAAGTAGGCTCGAATCCCATCGACTCAATAGGTCATTTTAGTGATCGACGACCACGTTCGCGACTGGTGACTGACCCACTACGTGTCATTCCTATTACAGTCAACTAAATAAGAACTAACAATAATATATGTTACCTATTAAACAACTTACCCCCTATAGCTCGGAGATATCCTGCCGCTGCCTTGTCCCAAAACTCGAAAAGTCACATTGAGAAAACAAATCGCGACATCCAAAACACGAAAAATAGGCTTTCGCAACCTGTGGCTCTGATACCAATAAATTATCATTCCCCAAGAGTATACATATCCGTTGAAAAACAAACAACACTCCCCTTGTGACAATCACAGTTCCCTGGTTACACAACCACAATACAAATAAATATATATACCCCAATCGGGTATTCACAACCATGCAGTGTATAAAACAAAAATATTCTACTCGGGTATGCACAATCACACAGTGTATAAAATAAAATCCAATAAAATACAGAAATACTAGGGGGTCCACCCCACACATAAAAATCCAAAATAATATGACTGTGAACCGACTCGACTTAACACTCCGAATACATAACCACAATAAACCAAATGTCTAAATACGAATTAATTAATACAATGCCAATGTAAATAACCAAATACGAAAACTAAACCAAACCGAAATAAAACAGAAGCAATTCGAGTCTCGATGTGAAAGGGGACGACGCGGGCAACATCCTCCAAGTAACCCAATCAACATAAACCTGCTAACCTGACAATAATAATGAAAAGCAGGGGTGGTGAGTACGAAAGAATACTCAGTGAATCTATGATAGATAATGCATGATAACTAAACAATAGGGAGAGCAATAGGGTATACAGTCTCAAAAGAAGAATATACTCACCATCAGAACAATAACACATGTATGCCCCTAATACACACAAGCACCCTACTCAGCTGCACAGAGTATCAGGAGTAGTGCCAGTACTAATCAACAAGTGTACAACATCTTACATGCATATACCATCAATAAGCGCCATGAGTACAACATATCTCATGCATGTATTATCAATAAACAACATGAGTACAACATCTCACATGCGTGTACTAATACAAGTAATAACAATAAGACACATATGTGGGAGCGATGCTCCTCCACAATGTATACAAATGACGAAGACACTTAGCTCGTCAGCTATGGACTGCATGAGAGCCGCTCTACCACGTATATACACATAGGCAGTCTGAAATATCAGGGTCTCTGTCTGCATGGGAAATGTCCTACCATGTATATACATGTAGGCAGACAAGAGGTAGCTATCTAGCTACGGGTTGCATGGGAAATACCCTACCACGTATATACACGTAGGCAACCGAGGGTATAATAACCCATTAAGAACAGTGTAGCCAATAGGCATGTCTCAATCACTGACGACTCTCTTAACGATCGACAGGATATAGTAACGATCACTGACGACTCTCTTAACCACGAATGAGAGACATGGTCGACAGAACACATGAATCTTCATGATGCTACAAGTCGCTCAACCTGAAGGGAGACATAATCGATAGCAAACATACATCTCCGTGATGCTACGACTTGCTCACACCCGAAGGGAGCCATGATCGATAGCAACCATGCAACTCCACGAGGGTAGGCAGATAAGTAAACCTACCGTCGCACATGTCTATCTACAATTTACTCAACTACAACCATGAAGACATATCAATCCTAATACACATCACATACGTGTTTATAACCACAAATCAAACATGATAATCACAAGCATGATACTTCACCTAGAAAACCTATCATACACATGTACACATCTACAAATATACGCATATGATATATGCTACAATATCAAGGGTACATAACACTCACGTGTCCACAACACAACTAAAGGTATGAAAGGAATGCTACATCATCATTGGTACACGTCACGCACGTGTCAACAACACAACTAAAGGTATGCAATGCATGCTACATATCATTGGTACACGTCACACATGTGTCCATCAACTACATGACATGAGTAAACAGAAACTAACATATGAAAATAATTACGCGCCACACGCGTAACTAACAACTGCATGATTGTACAGTCATAAACATGTTCCTATGGTACACACCATACACGTGTGCACTCTACAAGATACAGAAATAAAAGAGACTGATAGAAGTAATCCGATGAACTCTAAGTATAAGCAGACAAGTATCAAACTCACATGGAAAATGAATAGAGTCAAGATAAACACAACTACTATGTAATTCAAGGCATATCATGCACCAAGATCAATAATTATAAAAGAAGTCAAGCAAGAAATACCCGCCTCCAAATAGGTCATATCGAATAATCCTCAAGTCTAGGTATCCTTCCCAAATCAATGTCCTGCGTCATAGAAACCCGAATAAAAATCAAGGTCTATCATAAAACATATAACCGAACCAAATCCCATACTAAATTAGGAAACCCTAATTGGTTCATTCCATTTTCTTTCCTTTATCCCAAATTCACATCGGGGTTTGTCATTCCAATTTAAAATACAAAACTCCTACATTCATGATCACTTAACCTAACTATCACTAACTTCATAAAATAGGCAAATCCAATCCTTTAACCACATGACTCTACAATCAACTGTACCACACTTCTTCAATCCAAAACCAACATACCCCAAAATTAACAAAGCAAGTACCAACACCCAACTCAAATCCGAATTCAACCCTAATTTCCATCATGCATTTCAAGAAGACTAAGCAACCATGAAATCCAACTATATAAAATGAATCTACAACTATCTTATACAAATCAACACTAGTCAATAAATCTATTTCAACTCAAAGAATTCCAACTTGTACCAATACAAGAAACACAATACTACATAATCATAGCATACTACCATTTCTTCTACAAGATCCAACCACATCCACACAAACAAAATTATACTACCATTCATATCTCAACATATCTCTACAAATAACCAATCCTTATTTGATTTTAAACCCTAAATCCAATAGTACCACAAACTTACATAAATCACATCCAATTAACACATACATCAAGTTGAAATTGTAATAGTAGATTAAAGTGGGTTATTAATCTTAAAACAAAAGTAAACATTTTAGTGCTATCATATAACCTTCCTCATATTCAAAAAGATAAGTAATGATCTACATGAAAAGCATGAAATGGAGTAAGGATTGGTTATGGGAAACTGCATTCATCTCTGAGGCACAAATACACATCCAAAGAGCCAAACTTCAATTTTGCATCACACCCAATCAAAGCTAACCCCAATTTCATCTTCAAGCATTCAATCCACAAACATTAATCCAAAAACACAGAACATCACTAAAACTTACCTAAACAGTGATGGCTGGGGTGGTGGCTATCGACTTGGCCAGAGCAAAACAGAACTAGCACAAGCTGTATCAAGATGATCAAAACTCATCAGGAATCGATCCAAAACCCAACACCCACATCAAAACCTAAAACCAATGCTTACCTTAATCAAACTGGCTGCCAATTGAACATCAACTGTGGCTAGGGCTGGTCAGAGGTGGGAGTTGGCCGGAGCAGTAGTAACCAACCCTGACAACAGTCGGATCTGGCCTGAACAGTAGTGGTCAACAACTGACTATCAGTAGGACCATGGTTGCAGCAATGGATGGCCGACAGCGACCCCAGGCTACGGTAGTGGTGTCGTCAGAGCAAAGGTGACCGGCAATCCCAAGATCCCTATGTGTGTACTCTGGCCGGAGAAAATTCGAGTAAAGAGCTGCCGCTACGGGTGGCCAGAGTCGAGTCTGGTCATAGCAGAGTGTCTAGTAGCACTGGATATAGCCAAAAATCGGATTTGATCTAGAGTTGACCGGTGCTGACCGGAACAGGGTAGTCGACGATGCTGAGGTGGCAGGAGCCTGACCTAGGGATGGTGGTTGCCACTGTTGTGCTGGCCAGGAAGATGTCCAGAGAAAGAAGGGAATTAGATCTAACCTAGATCCGACCGACGATGATCTCCAGAGGAGGAAAGGAAGAGGAGAAGGAATCAGGTCTGCTCCCCCTCCGATTGGGGCTTGGCTGTGGGTGGTGGCACGCAGGCTGGCCAGACATAGCATGACGCTGGCGATAGTGGGGTTGTGGCCACAGGCTTGAGGAAGAGGGCAGCGACGTCAGGTGAAGCTTTGTCAGCAGTGGAACTCGAGTGAAGAGGCAGAGAAGCGAATCGATGGAGAAAAGATTGCGAAGGAGAAAATGAAGTGAAGGGAATAGGTTTTAGTATTTATAAATTAGAACTTAGGTTCTAATAACTCAACTTAGGCTTTTTTTGTAATTAAACTTTAGGTTAATCAATTTTATCAACTCCCAACTTAAATATAAATAACCTTAAATAATCTGTATAAATTCGGTTTAATCCTTGAAAAATTTCTAAAAATTCTCAAAAATTTCAATTAAGTTATTTCATATTTTTAAGACTTAAGTTTTTATTTGCCATATCTTACACCTAACTTTTAGGTCTCAATTGAATTAATTATTTTCCTCCCTATAGAGGGGTATTTATAACCTTTTCTCAATGACTTGGGGAGCAAGTCATCTCCTAAGCCCAAGCCTAACTCGATAAGCCTTTACCAAAACATAACCCATTAAGCTCTTGGTTTGGTTCAAAACCAAACAACTTGGTTCAATAATTAAACCAAACCAATTTGGTTTATTATTAAACCAAATAAGGTCCTTCACATCTTTAAAAGACATGGCCCATTCATGCTTCCATTCTAACAAATAACATTCCACATTTGTCATTTGTTTGGTCCAACCAAACTTTGTCTCTCTCGATCTGAGAATTTAATTCTCAAACTCATTTTAAATCTTTCAGATAAACTCATAGTGAGTGTGACATTATAGGTTCCCGATTATGTTAGTCTTCTATAATTAACCATTAATTATGGAACGATCATAAGTGACACCTAGTAGTACATCATGATCCCCAATTGATCAAAAAATCACAAGTTGATTCCTGATGTGCATAGATTATATATACTTTTATGCATTGTTTGACGCACATATTCTTGTATTCATTGATTGTGATATACATTATCGCACCCTATTTTATCATATCATCATGCTTTCATTCTATTTTGTTTGGAGATCTGCTCTTTGCGTGTTTTCATTAACAGGATGCAATTTGGAGTGAAAACGGAGCAAAAATGAACATTGGGCATCTTTGGAGGAAAATCAGCAAACATGGCTGTGCCCATGGGCATGGCCGTGTTCTTCAAGACGACATGAATGTGCATTCAAAAGACTCAGTCGTGTCTCCCAAGAGTCAGTCAAAACTCTGCCACAGCAAAACTCATGCCAGGATAGTGCCAGGAGAGCAGGTCGTGTCTATGCCCTAGTAGAATTCATGTCAGGGTCGTGTTAAGAGGGCACGACCGTGCTTCAAAGGAAGAGAAGAGCATTCGTGCCCAGAGGCATGGTCGTGTACCAGGATCAGGGCTTTACATAGCCCGACCGTGCTTGAAAGGCACGGTTGTGCCTCAATTGTTGAAGGACCACACAACCCTACCGTACTAGAGAGGCACGGTTGTGCCTTATCTTGTGACTCTCACACGACCTGGCCATGCTAGAGAGGCACGACCGTGCCTCATCCCGTGCCTCTCACATGGCCTTGCCGTGTCTTTGAGCCATGGTTATGCACCCCAAAAAGCAGGGGTCATGCCTACTACCTAAACGAGTATTCTTTACCCTTTACAAGGGGAGAAGGGAAAAGAAAAACTCACTAGATCTGGAGCCATCACCAGATTTCAGAGTTTTATTGACAATCCATGGCCAATTTCTCCATCCTGTCCATCATCCAAGCTAGGAGATCACTCCCGAAGGCCCAAACAACAACCGGCTAAGCTTTCTCTTCTCCTTTCTTTGGATTTGAGTTGTAGAATGTTTTATTCATTGTCTTTGGGTTTAATCTCCTTGTTTATGGAGTAGATACTCTTGATTATAGTGTTAGCGAGTACTTATGATGTGTGATTGATGTATGAACTATGGATATGTCATTTCCTTGTTTCTATGAAATGCTTAATTCTTGTGTTATGTGTGTTGTACCTTATACATGTTTGATGAAATGTGTATATGAGTGATGCATGTAAATATGAAGGATTTGTTCCTATTTTAAGATTGCTTCTGGGCTGGATAACCCGGGGATCTTTAATGTCACGAGTGATACATCATACCCTTAGTGACAAAGGGTATCTGTTAACGCAACCGCAAGTGCACAGCAACGTCGTCAGTAATATAAAAGATTATCATATCCACAAAGATTGTGAATTAATGCATTAGTGATTTCGTGAAGGAAGTTATCTAATCGAGTTGGGTGCTTGTGAACTTAAAAGAAAGAGAGTTTGAAAAAAAAGAGAGAAAGAGAGTTGTGAGGTCTAAGTCCGAGTGAGTTGTGAAGGTTGGTTTAGGAAGTGATTCTAGGCTTTTAACATGATCATCTCCTAATTCTCCATATTACTCCTAAGAACTAGGGTTAGTTCCTATGTCAAGATCTTTTAACTCTAGAAAGTGGAATAAGTGTCGGTGCCCGCTGTCACTAAGGGCATAATAGTTCGATTGAATGAGAATCATTTATCACTAAGGATCTCTCGATTATCCAGTCTAGTAGCAACCTTAACATAGAAGCAAAACACTAGATCTACATGCATCATTCACATACATATTTTGTCAAACATGTACAAGACACAACACATATAGCATAAGAGGTAACATCTCATAGAAATGAAAAATTGGCATATCCACAGTTCATACATCATCAATCACATCATATTACTCACTAATCCTAGAATACAAGAGATCTACTCCATAAACAAAGAGAGAAAGCCCAAAGACATAAAAAGAAATATTCAAGCCCTAATCTAGAAGGAAAAGGGAAAGAATACTTAGTTGGTTATTGTCTCGGTCCTTAGGAGTGCTCTCCTTGCTTGGATGATGGATGGATAGAAGAAATCCGCCTCGGATCGGCGGAGAAATCTCTGGAAATGGAGTATGGATGGACTTAGTGTTCTCTCTTAAAGGGAAGAACCCCCCCCCCCCCGAGAAAGGGGCAAAACCCCCCTTTTATAGGCATGGGGCACGACCCATGTCTTTTCTGGCACACGACTGTGTCTAGGAGACACGGCCTAAACTAGAGGCTGTGATGAGTGGAGGCATGACCCAGGTTTGAGGATGCACTTCAAGTGAGACACGACCGTGTTTGGGACACACAGTCGTGCTTCAAGTTTTCCCAGGATTGACACACGGCCGTGTCTGGGAGACATGGCTATGCCTTGTCCTTCTTCATAAATGTCACACAACCATGTCTGGGAGACACGGTCGTGCCTTAAGCTCTTACTACATCTGAGGCATAATCGTGCCTAAGAGGCACGACCATGCCTAAGGGGCAAGGCCTGTTCCTTGGCCGTGCTTGGGAGGTACGACCAGAGTTTTCTCCTGGCTGATATGCTTTTTTCTTTGCTTTTCTACTTTGCTCTCCGTAAAAATTTCGTTTTGCTCCGAAACGCATCCTGTAAATGAAAACAAGCAAAGAGAAGATCTCCGAACGATATAGAGTAAAAAGCATGATAACATAATAAAATGAGGTGAGATAATGTAGTTCATGTCAATGAAATGTATGAAGATGTGTGTCAAACAATGCATACAAACATATATAATCTTCGCACATCACTCCTCGATCCAATTGAAGTATTTTAATACTTTTGCTAAGTTGTTTCTCTACTTCATGTCTAAATTCTTTGAACTTTTCAAAGGCCTCAGACTTATATCTTATTAGATACACATACCCAAATCGTGAGTGATCATCGATGAAGGTAATAAAGTAGCTATAACCTCCTTGTGCATGAGTTGACATGGGTCCACAAACATTGGTATGTATAAGGCCCAATACGTCATTCTCTCATTCATCTTTTCCTTTAAAAGATAACTTAGTTATCTTTCCCTTTAAGCATGAAGCACATGTATCAAATGAATCCAATTCAAATGATTCTAAAATTCCAAACTTGTGTAATTTGGACATGCATTTCTTACTTATATGGCCAAGGTGACAATGCCACGTGTAGAAAATTAATTGATCATCTCGCTTAGCACATTTGCTACTTGTTTTGATATTGAATATGTTGTTGGATATATTTAGTGCATAGATATCATTGCATAATGTTCCAATCACATAAAGAATAGCATTTAAAGTTATGTAACAACAATTATTAGTAAAAGTTAAATGGAAAACTTTTCTATTTAAGCAAGAAATAGAAACAATATTCTTTATTAACGAAGGAACATAATATCAATTATCCAATTCCAAAACTACTCTATTAGGGAGTTTCAACAAATATGCTCCCATGGCTATAGCTACAACTTTTGCTTTATTGCCAACTCGTAAATTTGAATCTCCCTCGACTAGTCGTCTACTATTCTTTAGCTCACTTATGTCTTTACATATATATGAGGCACACCTAGTATCGAATACCTAAATATTTGAAGAAATAGTATAACATTCAATAACGAAGATACTTCAAGAAGATGGGGCATTAGATGTCTTTCTCTTCTTCATGGACTCAAGATAAATCCTACCGTTTATTCTCCAATGTCCCATCTTACCAAAATGGTAACAAGGGCCCTTTGGTGTCGTCTCTTCTTTCTTGGTCTTGAGAATAATTCTCCTGTTTTGAAATCAATCTAAGAAGTTAAACCTTGTCAGTTTTTTTGTTTCCAAAATCAAACGCAAATTTAAAGAAGATATGCTTATTCTATTAATCTAGAAATACAAAATGAGCATATAAGAGAGATGAATTGTATGTGTAATGCAAAAAATTCACATACACAAAAATGGTCCCACTTGCATATCGAATTCAAGAGCCTTTTCTTTGAATTCGGGAGATGGTAGGTTTTCCCCAAGTGGGTTGATATCCACTATAGAAAGAACAACCTTGGAAAGAGTCCAATAAGTCATTCGTAGTTCTAGTGGTAGGTATTGACTATACTAATTATATATCACGTACATATAACTATCACATTATGTTATCAACTAATTGATATTTGCATAAACATCGGGTTGTTAACTCATTAACATATATACATCATATGTATATCACCCAACTTCATCTCTATCCACATTAATCTTGGAAAGAGTCCAATAAATACATGCTTCAAGTTAAAGCCGACCCATTAATCGTGAGATTATAACTCAATGGTTTAAACATGTCTAATTTTAAGTTGAGCTTGAAGAGAGTCTAACAACTCAAGCAAGAAATTAAACTATGATTTTAACCATATTAATGGAAGGTGTAGACTTTAAAATTTAAATAAGGGATTTTATTTATTTATTTTTGGACTCATCAATTTCATGCAAAGTAGATAACTATCTACATGAAATTACATGACATAATCATAACATAGTTCATGGCATCAATTATGGCATTAATCATGGTATAGTTGTCATAAATTAATTAGGAAATCAAATATTATAAAGGATTTGGTTTCCATAAACCAAGATCCCTTAATTAGATTAAGAAACAATTTCCAAATTTAATTCAATATTTTATTAGGAAACGATTTCCAAAATTGGATATCCTAATTAGGAAATATTTTTAAAGATTGGATTTTCCTAACAAATTAGGAAATTTTCCAAAATTGGTTTTCCAAACAAATTATGAAAAATTTCCAAAATTGAAAATTTTACATCAGATTAGGAAACTATTTCCATATCCATAATTCCCTAAATTTTCTATAAATAACTTTTATGACAACTTCAACATGACAACACAGATCTACGATCTATGTCCAAGCGCATGCGGCTCTGATATCACTGTTGAGGTTTTGGGTGTATGCATGATGGGTGTTTTCAAAAAACAAATAGAGGAAGTGATGTGCGTAGATTATGCATGTTTCTAGGCATTGTTTATTGTGCATTTACTTACATTTCATAAGCATGATTTACCTCGCACCCTATTTCAGTGTTACATGACTACTTTCACTATTTTGGTTTAGAGATCTACTCTTTTGTATTTTTATTGATAGGATACAATTTGGAGCTAAAATGGAACAAAACGGACATTGGAACGAGCTTGGGGAGATACCAACATAGCATGGTCATGCCTCTTAGGCACGGTCGTGCCTTTCTCAGCCAAAGCAAGGTCATGCCTCAAGGTATGGCCATGTGTCATCTTTAGGGCTCTCCAACAAGTTCCACGACCTGACCATGCCTCCTAGGCACGACCATGCCTTTTCAGCAGCTTCTCCACAACTTCCAGCAAGAGTCGTGACTCGACCGTACCTCCACCATTTCCAACAAAGTCCACAGTCCGGCCATGACTTGCAGGCATGGTCGTGCCATTTCAGATGATTCCAAATGAAATTCTAGATCTTTTCAAGGCCTGATCGTGCCTCCCAGGCATGGGGAAGCATGGTTGTGTCCCTCTCCAAAACAAATTCCAATAACTTCCACGGTTTGGACGTGCCCCAGGGGCACGATTGTGCTCTTCACCTGGAGATTCTCATGGCACAGTCATGCCACACAGTAACGGTTGTGTCGTGTCATTTAATGGCTATGGGGGTCATATAAAAGGGGCCCCAAGATCCACTTTTCAAGAGAAGAAGGGTTTTCACCTTGAGGGAAACCCACAAGGTATAATTCCGAAGTCATTTTTGACGATCCATCCACCTCCGAAGCAAGAATTTCATCCCAAGACATCGACAATCATCTCATTAAGCATTTCTTCCTCTCTACTCTTTGTTTGGATTGTAAGAATGCTTCTTTTCATGTCTTGTGCTTGTAACTCCCTTGCTATGGAGTAGATCGTCTGGATTCTAGGATGTAGGAAGTAGTTTTAATGTGATGTTGATGTGTAAACTATAGATTTGTCAATTTCCTTGTTCAATGATATGTTTATGACTTGATCCATGTGTGTGATGTCTTGTTTGTGTTTGATTAAATGTGTGTGTGGTGAATGCACGTGGATGTAAAGGATTGGTCACCATGTAGAGGAGGTGCTTTGGATTGTATGATCGGGGGGCCCTTAGTGATAGAGGGTATCCCTTTAACCAAACTTTTTAGAGTATCACCTTGAAAGGGGGACCAATTCTCTATAAGGGATTAGCTAATTATAGTCTAATGGGTTTTCACCAATTCAATGTTAGGAAGTGACATATGTAATCTAGACTGTATGATCGGGGGACCCTTAGTGATGGGTATCCCTTTAACCATACTTTCTATGTTACCTCTTTTACTTAGTGGCATTAGAAGAAAATGGTGTAAAGACTTCGGTGTAATGTTCATGGGTCCTTACTAGTAATTTGGTTAAAATTCCTACAAGTATGTAAACATAGAGGACAAGGGGATGAACAATTTATACTACATCAACTAGTATGATAATGAAATAGAAATCCTAGGATCACCTTCCCAAACCAATTCCTCTCTTCACAACCACAAGCTCTCATTGAATCTCTCTCTCTCTCTCTCTCTCTCTCTCACCTGAGCTCTTGTTCTCAAGCTTTCACATGACCTTTTGATTATTTAGATAACTTTCTTTATAGACTTAACTAGTTCTTAATCAACGGTCCCTCTGGATCAATATTTTTATTACTTGACGACTTAGCCGTGCACTTATAGTTTTGACAACAAGTTTTTGGCGCCATTGTCGGGGACTATTTTTTATTGACATTAGTTGATAAGTAATTTAGTTACTCTAAACACTTTTCTTTTTACTAATAAATTCTTCATTTACTTGTCTTGTGAATAACTTTACATTTCAATTTTTTTCTTACAATTTCTCATTTTCTTCTTTGAAATAACTCTGTTTTGAACTTTATTTTGAAGGAGATTTGAATTTGCTCTTTTGTATGTGAAGGTCTAATATTGTAGGAAATCTTTTCCCTGTTAATCCTGAGATTGACAGAACAATCAAAAGATGAATAAATTTGCAAAGACAATTAGAAGAAGAGCAAGTACAGTCTACTATGGAAAACAAGCCTCTGAAAGGTTATGCTGCTCCCCTATTTGGAAGGGGATTGGATCCTATTGTACCTCCACTGATTTATGCTCAGAATTTCATACTTGATCCAACATTTATTTTCAAGATTCAAGAAGATCAATTTGGAGGGTTAGATTATGAAAATCCATAACATCTTGTGGAATTCTATAGATATTGCAATACATTGAAATATGAAGGGGTTCCAGAAGATACAATTTGGCTATTAGCATTCCCCTTTAGCATCAGAGATTCAGCTAGAACTTGGTTAAATGTTTTACAACCTAGAAGCATCATGACATGGGATGAATTTGAGCAACTATTTTTGAACAAGTATTTTTCACTAAGAAAAATAATAAATCTAAGGAATCAGATGACGAGATTCAATCAAAAAGATAAAGAGTCATTATACAAAGCATGGGGAAGATTCCTAAATTTGTTGCATCAATGTCCACAGCATGGTCTGGAAAAGTGGTTGATTATCCACATATTTTACATTGGAATTTCTTTCTCCAATAAGAGTCAATTGGATTCAGCTGCAGGGGGCTCTCTGATGAATAAGAGTTTAAATAAAACATATGATTTGATTGACTAAGTGGTAACAAACTTTTATGAACGGTCAGGAGAAAATTTCATGAATCCCTCACTAAAATTCCCTGAAGTAAAAAGGTTGGAAGAAGGGCTAAACATCAAAGAGGAGTTATATCTGGCAAATAGTAATGTTAAGGACCTTAGAGAAAGTGTCATTTAGTCTCAACATGAAATGTTCGAGCAAATTGATGACGAATGGACTATCTCAGCCAAAACAAATCTTGATGAAGATTATGATGAAACTAATTGGAGAAGTGGTGGTGATGTCAAAGAAGTACTTCTTCAAAAATTAAAGGATCCCATGGAGGCAAACTTGATTCATGGAAAGTCAGAAACTCGAGATGATGAGTTTAGAAACTATGAACAAAATATGGAAGAAGTGCTTTTCCTGTCATAAGAGTACAAGCAAATTAAGACACTTGAACAAAGTCCCCCTAAACTGGAAGTCATGCCACCTAAAGTAGAGCTTAAACCTCTTTCTTCTAATCTTAGATATGAATTTCTTCGACCAAACACTACATTTTTAGTGATTATCAATGCAAGTTTGAACGTATATGACACCAAAAAGTTGCTCAGAGAGCTAAGCTTGTGATGTGTGTAATCCGCAAGTGCATAGAATGTCATCAAGTAATAAAAATATTGAATCCACAGGGATTAGTGATTAAGTACTAGTATACTAAACAAATGCAATTGTCTAGATTAATAATGGGCTTGAGTTGTGAAATAGTAAAAGAAATTAGAGAATAAGTGAGGAGAGAGAGAGAATTATTCTACATTAGAGAAAGAAAGAAGGAGAGTGATCTGAGAGAATTTAATGGGAAAACAATCCTAGGATTTCAATTTCACCACAATAATTATAAACACCTAATCTATGTTTGATTTCTTATCCTCAATGGTTTTTTATATAAGTAGATTATCCTAGGGTATTTGATGTGAACTTTTGGAACTACACCAGTGTATCCATTTCAATTAGTCATCTACTTTCAGAGCGACAGAGCTAAGGGATAGCTTTCTTAAGGAGATCCCTACCACATGATCTCACAACCCCCGAGCTGTCTTCTTTTACTGTGTGGAGATGAATTGGAATAGATACATTAAGATTTGTGATTGCCTATTGCTCCTTGTGGCATACCGATCTACTTTCGTAGGCAACTCTCCATGTCTTGGGTTTTAATGGGTTGGAGGATTGGTTTCTCCTTTCGTTTCATCCTCAAATCCTCATGGGATGAGAATTTTGTGCTTTGCGCATCAAGATTGTGTTTAATTAGTAGATCCGGACCACAAACACGTATATCATTGAAATAGAACATTCAAATTCAATATATTCTTAAAATAGTGTTTACATATCAAATGGACTAATTCGTAATCCTAGAATCAAGAGTCTACTCCATAAATTAGGAGTTACAACCAGAAAATATCATGTAAACAAGTTGCAATCAAGACAAATTTAGAAATGAGAAGAAAATCTTAATCCCGATGTGAAGGATTGTCTTTGGATGCTCTCCGATCTAAATTCTAGGCGTTGGGGTGTCAAAAACCCTTGAATCCACTCTCTGAAGTCTCCCAATTGAGATCCCCTTTCTTTGGATCAAAATCCCCTTTTATACTTGAGTTCAAGGTGCCCGACACGGGCCATGCCTATAGGCAAGGCCCGCTCGTGTCGTGCACTATGGCTGCCGGCGGGCAGCGGCACAGTCGTGCCGGGTGGGTACAGCACGCCCTTGGCAATCATTGGAGAATCTCTGAATTTAGGCACGGTTGTGTCGGCTATCATGTCCTACCCGTTGCAAGCACTAGGAAAGTCTGAATTTTTGGCATGACCCATGCCGGCTGGCATGGGCGGTCCATGGCGCCCACTGGATACATCTGAAAATGGGGCACGACCCACGCTAGTTGGCATGGCCCGTGGTGAGCATTGAGAAGGCTCAGGACTTTGGCACAACCTCTCCAAATTAGCCACGGTTGTGGCCATGGTCGTGACAACTAAAATTCTCTTGGAAATGGGTATTTTAACTTTGCTTTCACTCCTTTTCACACTCTATCAAAGAAAATAAACAAGAGTATCTCTTCAAACTAGAAAATATCAAAATGAACACAAATAGATGAAAACACAAGACATATGCATATAAAATGAGATAGGATGTGTGTTAAACTATGATAGAAACCCTTTATAAAATGCACACATCAACTTGCATAGGAAGTTTGTAGGATCGAAGTCACGTGAGAAAAGGGGGGGGGGGGGGGGGGGGGGGGA
>JBBUKS010000100.1:5376691-5387634 GCA_038050645.1 Hedychium gardnerianum
GTATACATTGTACACTACAATAATTCTATATTTTGATAATAAAAGTATATTTTTTACAAGGCACAATTGAAGTAGATTAAATAGTTTTGCTGTTAACAAGCTCAAACACCAGATTCGATAGAAGAAAGATGAAAAGTAGAACAGTACTACAGTATAACACAGATACTATACAATAGCAACCTGAATTAGTTCAAATGTAATTGAAGATGAAATATCAACAATCTTTTGGTAGCACTCAAAAGCAACAACAGAATTATCCATTGCTTTATGTTTCATTGCTTGTGCAAGATTTTCTCTCCTGACCCTATATCAATTGTTGTAGTTAGCTAAAGAGGAAAAATATTTTACATATATATTCTAAATAATCAAAAAGTGAGATAAGCTTCAAGCATATTGAAAAGCACATAAATCACCTATACTAAAAGCTGAAACATGTAGTATCTTTCACAATACATGTTCTACTATTTATATTTCTTAATTAGTAATCATATTGACCTTCCTCCTTTCAAGTATTAGTTTATATGATAGAAAGTGAAATAAACTATCAATCATTTTTTTTTGTACCTTGACCACTTGGTTTCCTGTTCAATCTTTATTGGTAGAATCTCACCATCAAATATATGTTTGACTCCATGATGCCGCAACAAATTTACTCTATGCATGCAATATTCAATGTGTCTATACATTGCCTATATCGGTAAGATCCATATCATGGTAGAAATTAAAATTATAAGGCATTATGTTGTCAAATAATCATAAGAAATCTCTATAGTAATTATTAACTACAGTAAAAGAATGCAACATTATTGATAATGAAGAGAGACATTCTCACTAACTCGTATTATGTAAGAAATTTTACAAATTGAATGTTTTAAGTTGACCATATAAAATTAAATATATGAGAAGTAAGAAATAAGAGAATAGTTAATATGGATAAAGAAGAGATTCCTACAAGTAAAAATAATTGACCCAAGTAGTTGGAGTTAGCATGTCCTTGTTGGTGTAGGGAACAATGATATAGCAATTTTTAGAATATTTATCCAAGTACAAATTTGTTGTGACTAAAATTAAGCTGAGTAGGATGAAATCAAACCAAAACCATTTAGTCTACATTTGATATACTTTAGATCAAAGAAAGGAAATTGCTCTGTTTGAAACTTTGAACTAAACATGCAAGCCTTCAAAGTATGGCATGGAAACAATTGATTATTTGGTGTCCCTAGAGAAAAGGGAGCCTTTTGTTTTACTTTTTAAAAGTTATTGTATCGGTTTGTTGCTGATTCCTAGCATTTCAAACCCTAGAAATGCATGTACCAATTTTACTTGGACATTGCTTAACAAAAGCCCTTTCTCTACATTAGTTAAAAGAATCAAAAGTGTAATCTAAAATCCCTAGAAACAAAGCCCATCTCGAGCATTCAATATTTACTTTGCGTAAACGACCGTCAATAATACAAGTGAAAAGAAGTGGCAAACTTGAGACATCAATTAAAAATCCGCTCAAGGAAATGAAGCTAAAGACGAAGAGCAACAGGAGATCAGGAAAGCTAAAGGCAATTAACTAAAGCTCCTCTGAAAAAGAGAGAGTAATCTGAAGTAGAACAAATCAATCCCACAATCACCTGTTGAGGATTAGAGGAGCGCACAAGCCTCCATGCAAGGCTTAGGGTTTCGCGAGGCAGTGGTCGGACATAGTCCTCACCGCTACAGCCTCCAATCGCCAACGGACACAAGAAAATGAGAAGAATCGTCGCCCCAATAAACTCCATCTGCTAGTCCACTTTTGGTCTCCTTCATCCCGGATCAGGTGGGCTCAATTTGCCAGAGTCGATCGCCTCACCATTGAGCTGATCTGCGATGGATTTGCTATTTGACGAAGGAGGTGAAGGGATAACAAAGCGGTGAGGAATTTTGGGCGCGATCACGACGCGGTGAAAAGAAGAAGAGGTGTGCATGAGGAGGAGGTGGAGGCGTGCGTGAAAGATTTAGGTTTAGGGAAAAAAATTAAGATTGGGAAAATAAATTTGATCCAAAAAATATTGTTGTCTTTGATCCAAAAAAATGCACATAGACAACGGTTAACAAAACTATTGTCATAGTCCCCAAAAAAATGCTCATAAACAACGATTTTTCAACAACTGTTGTCGTAGCCCCAAAAAATTACTCATAGACAACAGTTTGTCACAAACCGTTGTCTTTGATTAAAAAAACGCTCAAAGACAACGGTCTTTGTTAAAACCATTGTAAAAAGGTAAAAACATAATAATTTTGACATAAAATCATTGTCTTTTGAGTGTTGTTGAATAAAGATTTTCTTATAGTGGATGTCCACTTGACCCATTTAAACTTCTCCTCATTTTCCAAATGCCAAGTCTATTTGACTCATTTAGTCTTCTCCCTTATCAACTCCTATTAGTCTTTCCCATTACTCATGCACTATACCTATCAAATTTTCCTATACCTACACACTTCATACTCAAATTAGATCACACAATAGCTAATTTTAAACCCTTTGTCATATATTAAAATACTAGTTTGATAAACTACTGTTGCCTACACCAACACACCATGTTCCCAATTACTAGGTGATCAAGCAAGGAGATAAAGTTTGATCAACAAAATCTATCCAACTTGGACAACTAGAGCGTGCAAGGTGGTCGACCAGATGACACAGTTGACAACTAAACTAGATGAAGTGACATACATGGCAGTAGATATAGTCAACCAGAATGCAAAATGTGGACAATCAGATGGGTTGGTCGACCTAAATAACAAAGTTTGTCAACCAGAGTCAAGATAATTACTGTTACGAATAATGATCGAATCTCTTAGTTTGGTCGACCAAGATGGATAAGTTGGTCACCAAAGCATGTCAAAAGATGACTATAAATAGAGGTCTTTGTTGCACATATGAAACACAACAATCACTCAAAAATTCAATTACAATCAAGAAAAGTCTCTTAATTCTCTTATCTAGAAGTTCTCCGTAGGCAGCTCAAATTTTAAATAGCTTGATATATTTATTCAGTTATTTATTTAGCAGCTCTGGAAGGTTTTCAGAAAGGAGAAAGTATAGTGATATTTTGACAAAGAGTGATTCACCTAATGAATCATAGATTATGGAATAGGAACATGGAGGTTACCAAATCATATTAATTCATTGTGTAATTCTATCTCTTTTATTTTCTTGGCAATCCATACTTATTTTAAAGCCGCCTTTATATTATGCTACACACTTGATTTTAAAACAAAATTTTGAAATAATCTTAGTTTTAAAACACTTTTATAAATTAAATGTTATTCATCCTTCCTCTAACGCTCATCTCGATTATATATATATATATACTGCGAGTCGCACAGTGCGAGACTGTGCATGTGCAACATATCAACAACATTTCTTTCTCTTTTTTTTGATTTTTTTTAAAGTTTTGCTAAAATAGTAAAAAAAATAATTATGTACTCTAAATATTATACCCTAAATTCTAAACTTTAAATCTTAAAAAATAATTAAAAAAAATTACACACCTTAAATACTATACAACACTAAACCCTAAACTCTAAATCCTAAAAATAAAATAAAAATTACGCCCCCTAAATATTATACCCTAAACTCTGAACTCCCTAAAAAAATAAAATAAAATACTACGTCCTAAATACTATACCCTAAATACTAAATCCTAAACTCTAAACCCAAAACTTAAAAAAAAATAATGTTTTCTAACCTTAAAAAATAAAAAATAAAAAATGGATTCTGATATGCTACGTGCGTACAATCGTGCACTATGTGGTGCACAACATATCAGAATCGTATGTATATATATATCATATTAAAATACAATTATATTAATATTTTTAAAATCATTAATATCAAGTGCAAGGTCAAGTGGTGTATGATTACACTATTATACTAAGAGTGAAAATAATTATAAAATAATAACATTAAGGAGAGGGTGTGATGACATGGAGGATAAGAATTCAAAGAAGAGATAAAAGCCCAGAGAGATAAAAATGTTTTACATGGATGAATAGATGAAGAGAAGAATAAAGAATGAACTCCTTGGTCTCTCCTTTTGTAAGAAAAAAAACACAAAAATAAATTAAAAAATGTAACCTTCCAAATGTCGATAGAAGCAACTTTGTGAAGAACAAACCAAGGCTTTTCTTAAAACAAATTTGTCCCATCTCACACAAGTCGTGCTCACACACAAGTTGCTTAGGTCTAATTAAATTTGCACCCTTATAAGGGGAGCACAAGAGAGAGTATGACATCAATAATATTGATAACAATTTAATGATGCGATTAGTATAAAGTAACTCATTTACTTTGAATTTTTAAATATTTGACTATTTCACTTTTACATTGGAACTCATTTTCATTTATAAACCAAATCGTTTAACTTGAATTTTCCAATATGTGACTATTCTACTTTACCATTGTGGCTAATTTTTTTTAATAAAATAAAATATAAATAACAATCATGAATCTCTCGTGAATCGTGACTCACTGACTCGAATAGTTAAGGATCAAATTTTTTTGAATTAGTTTTAAATCATGGTTGGGTTAGGCAACTAATTAGGAGAAGAGTAAGCCCCCGATTACGTTGGCAATTAATCAAACGTATTATGTAGCAGATGCAACGCCCATCTTGTTGCTTGTACAAAAAGGGGAGGACGCAGAATCGACACATGCTAGCCCGACATCATCTTGAATACATCTCCGGCTCAGTCTCCTCTTCCTCCTCCACCCACCGATCTGGATCTCACAATTATATTTAGTTCTTCAGTGAAGTAGTAAAATCACACAGTAACTAGACCTGTCCTTATGTCTGCAGCTTATTGTAATGTTTAACGAAGCCATAGCAACGGGTATCTCCCTATCATACAGATGCCTTTTATCCTCTGCTATATATGAGCCAAAATACTCCAGCTGTTGTTGTCTTCCTTTCCCCCCACCATGTAAAAAGGCCAAGCTACCAACAAATCTTTGTCACCTACGCAACATCTTCTGGCCTCTTAATCTGCTACCATTCCCGTCTGTCTCCTTGCCATCCATCCATCCATCCATATTCACTCTCCTTAAGACTCTACATAGACCTTCTGCTGATTCCCAACGACCACTTACTTAGCTGTGTTATTCATGGATAGGCTCCCGTCTGTGGAGGAGGAATCGGAGCAAAGGCAGCTACATGGCCTCTTCTCATGCTGGGGCAAGCTCCGGCTTGACTCTCTCTGGAGGAGGCTCCGAGGCTGTCGAATCCGGCGCCGGCACCGTAGAGTCTGCGCCCGGCGAGGCAGCTTCAAGTATGACCCGCCGAGTTATGCCCAAAACTTCGACGAAGGAAGGTGCGAGGAGGTGGAGGAGGAAGGGAATTACCATTGCCGCCCTGAGGCCACCGCCTGAGCTCGAATTTGTCTGAGGTTAGTTAGTTAATGCAGAAAATGTGAGAGTGTTTCAACTTTGGGAAGGAACAAATACAGAAAATGCGATTTATGATTGGAATTACTCTGATGATGTTGTGGTTAATTTAGTTTACGAGTACTGAATGCTGATGTGGAGTCACTCAGGCACCATGTCCTTTCTCGGTGCTGCAGGACGTGATGAACGTGTTCTTCTGATGCTTGACAAACAATAAAATAAAATAAAATGTTCAAAAGTTCTGTCATTATTTTGTTTTTGTCTCATCGTTAATTGTTTTGTGTCGCCCTCCTGTTTGGCTTTGATTTTTCATTTTCACCTGTAAACGTGAAGGTATTGTCAAGTAAGTGTGTTTGAATTTCTGAAAAGTATAACATATTCGAGATGCATGGATTTTAGGGAGAGAATAACAGGGATTTTATGAAAAAAAAAAATTGCTATAGAAATGATTAAGATGTTTTCCAAAGCCGCTAAAATCATTAAGAATGAGATATTACTAAAAAAAAAAAAAACATTTTGGATTGAGGATAACTGAGCTACATGCACATCCAAGCTTAAACAAATGACGTGTCATAATTATAAGTCTAGCTCTAGATAAAATGAAGACCAATTTATTATCCAAACACATAGAGGATAAAAAAAAAAATTAGAATCCTTTTAAATCACAAGCTATCTGCTTCTATTAACAATTTTCATCTTCTTCATTTTTTTATTGGTAAGTGTTGTGAGGTCAAAGGACTTTTTAATCTTCTCCACTTGGCTAATAATATGTCAAATGCTTTTTATTTTTTATATCTTTTTATTACATAATTAATTAATTTGGTCGTGTATATTAGCTTTCCCCTTCTTAATATGAATTCATAAATTTATGCAATTGAGATTACTCTGTTGTTACTTAATTGACTTGAGAATATAGGAGACTAAGGGGAGTTTCTATAAAATTGGGTACTCGGATTTTTTTTAAAAAAAATCATAGAAAAAATTTAATCAAAAAATTCGCTACAATATATTCTAATTTCTTTAGTTTCTCTTTTTTGTGTGAGTATGTCATTCATTCATATACATATATTTATACGTACTGTATTAATATTTCTCGAGTTAGATTTAAAATATTTAAGTTAATTGTTTTCAGAAAATTTAATAATTTATGTGTATTAATATATTTTTATTATTTTACTAGATATGATAAGTAAACAATGACTCCTAAACATTTGTCTAGCTCTCAAAAGAGAAAAAAAAATTAAAAAAAAAGTATTAATTCAAATTCTGGTAGATGATATTGATAAATATTTTGATGAATGTGGATCGAAAACTTGATCAATCTACGAAGAAGAATGATAATAAATAAGTCAACCTCTCATTGTAAATAAATTTGATGATGAAGATAATGCTAATATTATGGAAGATGTTCAACATGAAAAAATGAAGGCAGATGACTTATTTCCCTTAGTATTAATAATATGAGGAATTGAGATAAGATTGGTCAAAATATAAGCCACTTCTTAGTTGGAAAGCGTCCAACTAGAATTGATAATATCTTGTTTTCTAGGAGACATTTTGATATCTTGCATTATAAGCGGTTAATAAAAAATGAAGAAACAAATGATAGAAAATGAATAGTTTATTCAATTTCTTGAGATGGAGTACTCTACTTTTGATGTAAGTTGTTCAATATTGAAAGTACTATGAATAAAATTGGTCAAATGAAGAGTATAAAGATTAGCATAATTAAGTTGACTGTTTAAAAATTATGAAGAGAATAAGAAGCATATTAGTTGTATGACGATTTTGAGCGAGTAAGTGCTTAAAAATGATGACTCTTTTACCGAAGTTGCCCATTTAGTCAATGTAATTGATGAAAAAGAACAAAAAATATCAGCAAAAGGGATTTCAAAAGATTCTTTAAAGGATCCAACAAAAGAACGAAAACAAAAGGTAAATATTATCTAGACTCAAATCCATTATTACTTTCTTTAAATGTAATAGAAACGAAACAACAAATCAAAGTGCCCTGAACTCAAAAACCAAGGAGATAGAAAAAAAAAAGAAAAAAAGAGGCATTAACGATAACTCTGGGCATATCCTTGATCCTCATCCTCATCATTTGGACAGTGGATAAGTTTCTTTAAATTAAAGTTGATCAAAATTTATCTCCGATTAATTTTGTCACTGAAAAAATTGAACCGATTAGCTATGTTATCTATGGAGAAAAAGATAAGTTGAACATCTTGATTATGAAATTTTAGTTAAATACTTTTCCTATCAAAACTACAAGACACGTAATATTTAAGTAATTATTTAGAATATTTTTATTACTTTATTTGATTATATTACATATATTTTGAATGTTATATGTTATTTGACATTTTATATATTTTGTTTTAGAAAAATATATTATTAAAATAAAAATGACATTGTTTTATTGTTTAAGGGGGCCATTTTTTTAAATTCATCTCAAGCCTAAAAAAATTTTAAGGTGTGACCCTAATTTCAAAGATAACGTTTTGAGGGAGAGTGTTATTGTATTCTAAGGTGTTCCTCAGTACCCCATAGTGATAAAAAGTAAGCTAGCAACAAATTATTTTCTTTGCCATGTATTTCCATTATTTTTATTTTATTTATATGCTTGGGATTTTCTTAATTTTTATTGTTATAAGAACAACAATTGCAAGAGGTTTGCCTACCTTCAAAAAGTGTCTTAAGAGAAGAAAACATAGCAGTGTTAACATGAATGATCGATTCACAAATTATAGGCCATAAAATAGGAATTGAAAATTTCAGACCACATAAACGATTGCGATACTTGATAATTATCATTTTATCACTATATTGAGGCTTCATATTCATATTTTTTTTTATCTTCTCTCGTGTGATAAATTTGTATTATATTATGTTTCACGAGTTGTATTCAATTTTGAACTTTAATATAATTTATTTTTTTATTTGTTGAATTATGACTAAATATTTGAATGTTATTTTTTTTTGTAGGGGATCAAAGGGCCGTGAAATTGACATGGATCGATCCAAACTAAGCTTAAGGCTAGGGCTAAAGGAGGAGAACCAATTTGGATTGTTCATCCAAGATCCGAGGAGATCTGAGCCGTCCATCAAAGATCTGGTTCATCCAAGTCAAGGGGATTTGATCATAACCATTGATCAAGATTCAGAGCCTTTGATCCGGATATGAACTGATCCAATTGTTGATCAAGATATGAAGAGTTTATGGTCGGCCATTCAGATCTAATCATATTTAAAAGATAAACTATAGTATCTTCGGGGGGGGGGGATGATCGGCGCGTGACTTCATTGCCTCCACTCCACTTCCGCCGGCCACCGGAGTCCATCCACTATCGGTATAGGGTCAAGGGGATTCCCTTCTCTATTCCCTATCCACTCTATCCAAGCTCCAGCCACATTTCATCCACCGACGCCATCTTCTTCTTTGCCACAATGTCGCCGTTGAGCCACTATCAATTACCACCTTCATTGGAATTCAAGGCATTAGGGTTAAGGGGATTCCCTTCCCTATACATTTACATCCTCCATCCACGGATTGAGGAGGAGAAGGAGATTTCCCTCCTCAACCGCTAATGACGGAGCCAGGAATTATAATCTATCTGCACTAAATTTTTTTTATCAAAAAATAAAATTATATATATATATATATATGCATTGGACATGAATAAACATCAATTTAAAACTAATTCACTACAAGAATGATAGTGATTAGTGATTGAAATTGTCGGTCGCAAAAATTTTGATCGCTAATGCATTTTACAACGGAAATTTAATTCGTCACTAATTTAGCGACGGAAATTTAATTCCGTCGCTAACTTAGCGATGTAATTTAATATTCATTGCTAAATTTAATGACAGAATTTAATATTCTTCGCTAAATTTAGCGATAGAATTAACTTTTCTTGCCTAAATTAATGACGGAATTAAATATTTGTAACTAAATCTAGCGACGAATTTCGTTGCTAAATTTAGCGACGAAATTAAAAATTCTATTGCTATTTTTTTTAATATTTAAAAAAAACATATATTCAGAAAAACTTATAATATTATCACACAAATATTTCTAAAAACATCTTTTACAAAACAAATAGTATAACTTGTATCTTTTACTTCAACTCAAATCAATACAAAAACTCATTTTTCAACCAAACAACTAGGAAAATGATAGGTACTCAAAATATATCAGAATGCAAATTATCAAAAAATGTATAAAAGTCCAAAGTAGAGTAGAATCACATAATTTATGAGACTAGACAAGCACATTGAATAGGTAACTAAAACTCTAGCGCAAGTCAATTCATTGGCAAATCCAAAATATCAAGAATACCTTGATGTATGTATAAAGTTCAATAGCATGAAAAGGAAAACTAATCTCACCTCATTAATCTAAAATATCAGGAGCCCCCTTTGGAACTGACCTCTTCCTCCCACCACGTCTAACCCTTATCAGCAATATACCATCGTTGCTTATGCATCCATCTGAATACCTAATTATAGGAAACACAATGTTGGAGATACAAAGATGTTGACCCTTCAATATTAACTCAACAAAAATGCACCGGTAGCAAAGAGAGAAAGGAAGCACATAAAGAAGGAAACCATGACAAATATTTCAGTTAACTAAAGCTTATGGTTATAATGGTACTATTATGAATGTATTGGCAATTAGTGAAGCATAGAAAGTAAAGCATAATTCATAGGAAATTGTATGTTGAAAAAAAAAATAGTGGTTCCAATGAAAAAAATTATTGCTAGAAACTCAAGGAATTCAAGATGATGAGAAAACATGCCACAGACTTTTTTCAAGCATGAACACTTCTAGCAAACGACATGGCATGTGCAGGTTGTCAAAATGAGCATGTAGCTTTTATAGATATTTGCGGAAATGCTACTTGACTCCTACATTGCTCCTACAGTGAGCCCCCAAAATGATCACAACAAGCATAAAGCATATCACAATTGTAATAAAAATGAAAACAAGACTAATGAGTTTCAAGAGGCAGAATGACATCAATTATAGGGAAATATTGTTGCAATATGAAATTCATGAGATATTTGTTTCTTAACTTTAATTGGTGTCCATATCAAACTCAGTAACAATTTTATTTTTTTACAACAGTTTATCTATCATCAGATAGAAGAAGATACTTGTATCTCTGTAATCAAATGTCTCTCAATAGCATTGAAGAGAAAAACTCGTGAAGCAATCAAGAGAGAAATCGTGGATTGGAATAGTCGCAAAAGAGAAAAAGAGGGATCGACTGTCAGGCGTAAGTTGCTCCCAGTAGCAATAGCGAGAGTCGACGAGTGAAGAGCAACAAGAAATCGAGCGGTAAAGAGGAAGAAGAAATTGGGTGGGTGAGGAGGAAGAAGAAATCTAGCATATGAGAAATCGAGCAGATGAGGAGGAAGAAGAAATCAGGCAGATGAGAAAAAGAGGGGGGATTTTATTTTTTCTAGTTTTCTTTCCCTCTTTCCGTCAAATTTGAATGCCCCCGGGCTATATGCT
>JBBUKS010000100.1:5400026-5411793 GCA_038050645.1 Hedychium gardnerianum
ACGGATTTGATGTGTCTTTACCGCAGCCGTTTGCTACGGACTAGATAGATCATGTCAAGGCGGATCTATTCACCTCTATATCATATCATACATCATACCTCACAATATGCCTCACACTCTGCCTCACATCATGTACAGATCATATACATCTATATCACATACATGCATGTCATCACTCATCACAATACATCACAAGTCGCTCACGACTCTCTCAACCATGATTGAGAGACAATGGTCGACAAGAAATACTAACAGTTGCTGACAACTCTTTCAACCAGGAATGGGAGACAATGGTCGACAGGACATATACAGTGCAATGATAATTAAATAGTAAACAATCACATCTATAGGAGTAGATAATCTCTATACAACCATAATATAATCATATCCAACAGTAGAGCGCTACAAGCTCTATTATGATCTGATTTCACTAACGTATAAGTACGAACCTAAATAACCGATACGGTGATGGTAGGATACTCGCTATCATACACGACAGTATAATCTTACCAACGTATAAGCACGAGCCTAAATAACAATCAAGGGCTTAGTAGAATACTCAGTATCCTACATTCTGGTTTAGTATCACTAACATATAGGCATGAGCCTAAGTGATTACACTATGGTATAAATTCACGAGCATAAATCTATAACTATACTATCATTTGATAATATCATATGTACCCAAACAATATAGAAATGAATAACAAAGGAGACTATATAGATATCAAACTAGATTAAAACAAGTACAAGCAAGTAAAGATCAACTCAAGAAATAACATAGAGAGGAGTCAAGTAGCGTAAGTAACTACAACAAATGAAATACAAATTTATGCACTAAGATCAAAGGAACTACAAAGTCAAGTAGGAACTACCCACCTCAAATGTTGAATATGTTGACAATCTTCTAGTCAAATGGTTTATCTCGAGCCCACATATACAAATAAAGGATACGAAGAACCTAAGAGTCTATTAATCAATAATCAAACCCTATTGATTAATTAATCAACTTATTAATTTATTCATTCGAGTATTAATTAATTTATCTAAATTAATTACATATTATTGACTAAATCAATTAAATCTTTAAATTAATCAACATTTTAATTAATCAATCAATTATTAACTCATTTAATTAATTAACCCCAATAATCCATTTCTTAATTTAATCCAATAATTGATTTATTATTGTTAACCAAATAGTTAATGAACCAAAACTCATTAATTATCCTACAAACTCCAATTTAATTGATTCAATCAATTAACATGATCAATTAATTAATTAACTAACAACCTACTTAACTCACTCTAATCCAACTAAATCTATATCAAAATCAGATTATCAACCAATCAAGTAATTAACCTAATTAAGAATCATTAGTTTAATCCAACTACTAATTGATTAATCCACATATTAATCAATCTAATACCTTAATTGAAATTAACTACTTAACCTGCCATTAATTTCAACCCAAATTAATTATCTTATTACTAAACGAATTAACTAATAAAACTCTAATTTAACCTTACCTACTATTCCCAGTCGACGGCGAGAGAGGCCAGCGGTCTGTGCGGTGACAGAGAGGTTGGAAGCTACTGGTGATTGGTCAGTAGCAGTCGCGACTGCCCGTGACTGTTTGCCAACAAAAAGGTGTAGCGTCGCACGCTGCTAGTTACTCCGGCGGTGGAGCAAAGCGGCGGCCGACTTTGAGGTGGAGACACGCGAGTGCGAGGGGAAGACGAAAGGCTGACCGACGGTGCTTCTGGATGGCGCGAATCAAGAGGGATGTCCGCGATGGCTGCTTAGTAGGCCGGAATCCAATGCCTGTAGGCTATTCAAGTGGGGTAGAAAATGGCCAGCCATTGACACGTAGGGAGCGACGGAGGTGCCGGTGGCACTAGCGGCTGTGGGTGGCTGCCGGAGAAGAGACAACTGTCGACACGCGGAGATCGGAGCGGCGACTAAGGCCGAGGGACGCGTGTGAAGAGGAGAAGGAGCAGCGGTGGAGGGAGATCGATGTTTAATCAAAACTTAGGTTTGATAAAAAAAAAATAGGTTTATATACTTAATCAACTCCTCATTTAAATGGATAATCTAAACAGACTTTCTTAAACCCCAATCCATTTATCCCCATAAAATCCTCAAATAATTCATTTTAAATTTAGAAAAATTCTAATAAATTACATATATTCATACACATTTTTTCCTTATTATTTACCAATTATATTATTTTTATATTCTTAATTAAATTTAATTATGTCAAAATTTTCTCATTTTAATTTTTTTATTATCTCTGATATTTAATATATATATATATATATATTACATTCTCCCCCACTAATAAAAATTTGGTCCCCAAATTGTCTACTTAAGTTGTAACACTAAGGTATCCTTATCTAACAACTACGTAGTTCATCACTATACTAATTTATTCTAATACCTTGAGAAGACCTAAATGTTAGGGAGTAAAGTTCCCTTATAAATTATATGATAATCTACTTCTAAAGTAGATAATCACTATTATGTGGGTTATGTGCTCACCGTGCTTCCGCTACGCCAACATTGTTGTCTAATTAATTATTGTGGGTAAAATCCACTAGATGTAAATGGATCCAGCTTCTTCTGAAGTCCATTGCACATGCTCATAGTAGATCCTCCGGTATATGATTGGTGTGCTCCGTCCATTCCTATGTCTGTCTGAAATGTTGTACTAAAATGAAGTTTGTACCCATAGCTCGTCGAAAACTCTACTAAGGGATCAAAAAGTCTATTTAACTAGTCGGTAGGAAATGGGCAGACTTGGTTTCTCGCTCAATGATCACCCAAACCAAATTATGCACCTTCCCAAAGTCCATTGTATTATATTCCCATTTCCACTTAGGTACAAAATCAAATCTTCTGAAGTAAGCTTGTTGGTCTCTGATGCTCTCTATGGGTTATGGCCCCACCATGCTTCTGCTGCACCACTTTGATGTTTTGTTTTCACTTGGGCTCATCACACTCTGAATGGTACACCCCCTTGGTTCATCTGTTTGAGGTTGAAATGTTGCACCAAAAGAAGTTTTTTACACACGGCTTGTTAGAAGATTGGCCAAGCACTCCGAAAAGTAAGTACTATGAATCGGTGGAAAATGGGCAGACTTGGTTAATCCGTGAACGATCCCCCAAATCGTGTCATGCCCCTTCCGTGGAGTAGTGCTATTAGCTTTTGATAATCTGTCTTCACTTGATGACTCATCAAGCATCGAGCTACGAGTTCTCAATTTCCTTCTTACCGTTCCACCAGAAGGAGCCTTTTTAGGTCTCATTACATATGAGTACCTCCCAAATGACCCCAAGATCATGATCGATGCACTTTTGGGAGTAAGTCTTCTTTAACAAGGGGTGCCTCGAGATCAGAGAGTCTTATCTTCATCGTGTAAAAACTCTATCTAAGAAATCTTACAAAGAGAAACCAAAATGTGTATATGCTGAACTTCACGTATACGTGTTCTCTCCATAGCATCCCCAAAACTATGTGGAGACGTTGCTCATGCTCCTCCTTTGATCATGGGTATATTAGGATATCATCTACAAATACGATGACAACCGATCCAAGAACTCTAGAATGCATGCTTCATCAAATTCATAAAAACGGCCAGAGCATTGGTAGGTCCAAACGACATTACTAAGAACTCACAATATTTGTATCGTGTGACACATCGTCTTCTACACATCTCTATCTCTTGTTCTAAGTTGTTGATACAATGATCTTAAGTCAATCTTAGAGTATACACAGGTGCCATTGAGTTGATCGAATAGATCCTTTAATCGCAGCAAGGGATATTTGTCCTTGATAGTAACTGCATTAAGTTGTTGGTTGTCGATACACAATCTCAACGATCCATCCTTCTTTTAACAAGAAGGACATGAACTCTCCATGGAGAAATGCTGGGACATATGAATCCTTTGTCTCACAACTCATGTATTTGCAATGTCAGTTCTTCAAGTTTCCTTGGCGTTATGCAATATCCAGGATATTAGAGTCATCCTCAGAAGTATCACAATTGCAAACTCCAATTTCCTTTGAGGTGGCAAGCTCGAAAGTTCATTTAGAAATGCAACAGAGTATTCTCGAACTATGCAAACGTCGGAGAGTAGTGACATACTATCCTCATTAGATCTAATCAACGCTAGTAGATACCACTAACATCCACGGGACAATCACTACTGTCTTTTAGTGCCAACTCTAAAAATATCCCTTCATTGTTAGTCTCGACGATTTTCTAAGGTTGTTGGTCTGGAGGTTGCAAGGTTACACTCTAGTTCAACAGTCAACTGTAGCATTGCAAGTGGCTAGCTAGTTCATGTCCAGATTAATGTTAAACCCTTAACCTCTCAATTGGATTTTAGATGATTGATTGATGATTGATTTATGACTATCAAAGTCCAAGGAAAAACCCTTAACCTCTCAATTGGATTTTAGTACCTCCCTTGAGGTATCCTTACTGTTAATCCCCAATATCACAGGATCGGAACTCTCCTAATCTTACTCACAATGCTCGGTCTAATGCCTCTCCGACATGTGCCGACAAAGGATTCGGACATTTTGATCCGAATCTAGGCTTCAAGATCTTGAGTGAATGCAAACATGTGGTCAAAGTCTTACGCTACTAGGTAGGGGCAACATTCGGTGAGTTGACTAAACTCCACCTTGTAATCCATTATGCCACAGTCACTCAACTTAGGATTCAGGAACTCCTAAAGGCGAACTACAAAAGTAGAGAAAAAATATCTCTAAAAGCTTTTCAAAATCATATCACTTTCCTATATCTCAGAGATGTCCTTGACTTGCATGGTGTCTCAACACTCGAGAAGTCAAAATCAAATAAAACAAAAAGAAAATTTCAAAATGTGAAAACCTATAAATCAGCCTCGCAACCTGGGCTCTGATACTAATAAAATTATCATGCCCCGAGGGTATATTTGTTCGCTAAACAGACAATACCCCCTAGTGACAAATCTGATATAATACACATCCAACATTGCAAAGATACAGAAAGAAAAACAAGATATATATAGATCAAAGTAAAGGTTTTGCATGCATGCATGACTTTAAAATTACTTTTAAAATATAAAAGAGGAAAGCAACCAAACAAAAGTAACTATCAAGTAAACAAGTACAGAAAAAAAATCAAACTGAAAACCAAACCATAGGGACAACCAAAAATGAAACATCTAGAAGTACACAGGATCAGTAGCCAAGACTTCTGAGCGACATGACACATCATTTACCTGTGGAAATAAAAGGAAAAGCAAGGGGTAGTTATTACAAAATACTCAACGGGTAAGAAAGATAGTGCATGAACTAAGTGTAAGGAGGAGATCAAAGGAAATACAATCTCTCAAAGGTAATATCTATCAATCGCGATAAGAGTAAGAGCATAATCAAACTACATATACCAACTTGATCAACCAAGTATAATACCATGAATAACAGTAAGTAAAGATCAGCAATGGTACTGCCCGCAATAACATGAGCAACATATAACAGTATATAACAAGTATGCAAAAGATATATTACAATCATATGCAATGGTCACTGTCGACATGACCAGTAGCTATCTAGCTATCACTACTTTGAGTGGCTGAGTGGGCAAACATGACAAGTAGCTATCTAGCTACTGACTACACTCAACTCTAGTTACCACTACATCGAGTGGTCGAATGAGTAGTCACTGCATGCAACTCTAGCTACCACTACTCCGAGTGGCCGAGTGGGCAGTCAAAATATATCACAATCATTGATGGCTCCCTCAACCATGAATGGGAGATAATGATCAATAGGATATACTATCGGTCACTAATCACTCTCTCAACCACGAATGAGAGACAATAGTGGATAGGAAATACTAATAGTCGCTGACGACTCTCTCAACAACGAATGGGAGACAATAGTCAATAGAAAATACTAACAGTCATTGATGACTTTCTCAATCACGAATGGGAGACAATGATTGACAGGAAATACTAACAGTCATTGACGACTCTCTCAACCACGAATGGGAGATAATGGTTGTCAGGAAATACTAATAGTCGCTGACGACTCTCTCAACCACAAATGGGAGACAATGGTCGACAAGACATATACAGTGCAATGATAATTAAACACTAAACAATCACATCTACAGGAGTAGATAATCTCTATACAACCGTAATACAATCATATCCAATAGTAGAGTGCTATAAGCTCCACTATGGTCTGATTTCACTAATATATAGGCATGAACTTAAATAATCGACATGGTTATGGTAGGATACTCACTACCCTACACTACGGTACGGTCTTACCAATGTATAGGCATGAGCCTAAATAACAATCAGGGGCTTAGTAGGATACTCGGTATCCTACATTATGATTTAGTATCACTAACATATAGGCATGAGCCTAAGTAAGTGATTATACTACAGTATAAATGCACGAGCATAAATCTATAATTATACTATCATCTGGTAATATCATATGTACCCAAACATTACAAAAATGATAACAAAGGAGACTGCATAGATATCAAACTAGATTAAAACAAGTACAAGCAAGTAAAGATCAACTCATGAAATAATATAGAGTGGAGTCAAGTAGCGTAAGTAACTACAACATATGAAATATAGATTCATGCACTAAGATCAAAGGAACTACAAAGTCAAGCAGGAACTACCCACCTCAAATATTAGAATATGCTGATGGTCTATCTCGAGCCCGCATTTACAAATAAAGGATACGAAGAACCTAAGAGCCTATTAATCAATAATCAAGCCCTATTGATTAATTAATCAACTTATTAATTTATTTATCTGTCAATTAATTAATTTATCTAAATTAATTACATATTATTGACTAAATCAATTAAACTTTAAATTAATCAACATTTTAATTAATCAATCGATTATTAACTCATTTGATTAATTAACCCCAATAATACATTTCTTAATATAATCTAATAATTGATTTATTATTCTTAACCAAATAGTTAATGAACCTAAACTCATTAATTATCCTACAAACTCCAATTTAATTGATTCAATCAATTAACATGATCAATTAATTAATTAACTGACAACCTACTTAACTCACTCTAATCCAACTAAATCTGTATCAAAATCATATTATCAATCAATCAAGTAATTAACCTAATTAATCATCATTAGTTTAATCCAACTAATAATTGATTAATCCACATATTAGTCAATCTAATACCTTAATTGAGATTAACTACTTAACCTGCAATTAATTTCAACACAAATTAATTATCTAATTACTAAACTAATTAACTAATACAACTCTAATTTAACCTTACCTACTATTCCCAGTCGACGGCGAGAGAGACTGGCGGCTCGTGCGATAATGGAGAGGTTAGCAGATATTGGTGATTGGCCGGTAGCAATCATGACTGCCTGCGACTATTTTCCAGCAAAAAGGGGCGGTGCCGCACGCTGCTTGTTACTCCGACGGTGGAGCAAAGCGATAATAGACAGTGAGGTGGAGACGCGCGAGCGTGAGGGGAAGACGAAAGGCTAACCGGAGGTGCTTCCGAATGTCGCGGATCAAGAGGGATGTTTGCGATGGCTTCTTAATAGTTTGGAATTAAGCGTCTGCAGGTTGTTCATGTGGGGCAGAAAACGACCGACCATTGACACGTAGTGAGCGATTGAGGTGCCGGTGGCACTGGCGCCTGTGGGGGCTGCCAGAGAAGAGACAATTGTTGGCACGCGGCGGTCGGCGAGGCGACTATGGTCGAGGGATGCGCGTGAACTGGAGAAGGAGCGGCGATGGTGGGAGATCGATGTTTAATCAAAACTTAGGGTTTGATAAAAAAACTTAGGCTTATATACTCAATCAACTATTCATTTAAATGGATAATCTAAACAGACTTTTTAAAATCCCAATCCATTTATCCCCATAAAATCCTCAAATAATTTATTTTAAATTCAGAAAAATTCCAGAATTTTTTTAGAAAAATTCTAATAAATTGCATATATTCATACACATTTATTTTCTTATTATTTACCAATTACCAATTATATACTCGATTGGATACATTTTGTGTGAACCCGTGAATGTGTCAACCCATTTGACAAATTTTGATTTTTATTAATTTTATTGTTTCATTGGGTAGAATTTTATTAATTAGTTCCATAATTATAAGATACTTTATGATAATTAGTTATATAATTTAATTTCGGATTTTATAAATTTTGATTGGACTTAATAAAATTTTTAGATTTATTTTCTTGAATTATGGGAATTAATTTTAAAATTTTCTGGATTAATTTCGTATTTTTTGGATTTAATTTTGAACACATTGTTTCATAATTAAAGGATACTTTGTTATAATAAATTTTATAATTTAAATTCGGATTTTTTTATTTAAATTTGAGTTAGTATTTTTAAAACTTGAAATTTTATTTTCTGAATTTTAAGATTTGATTTTGTATATATAGGATTTAATTTTGAATTTTTAAAATATGTATTTTAAAGATTAGAATTCATCTTATTTGAAATTTAAAATTTTTAATTTGTTTTGTTTGGACAATTATTTTTAAAATTTTTAAAATTATTATTAAAATGAAAATTTATTTTGTTAAAATATGAAGTTTTATTTTCTGAATTTTTAAGATTTACTTTTGAATTTTTGGTAGATTATATTTTAGGATTAGAGTTGATAAAATTATTTTTAGGATTATCTTGATTAATTAATTCATTATTTAATTCTGAGTTATTTAAATTTTTAGGATTGGAATTTGAATTGTTATATTTATATTGATTATTATTCAATTCTTAATTATTTAATTTAATTGGATTTGAATTGTTTAAATTCTTTTTAAGATTATCTTGATTAATAATTAATTGTTAATTAATTGAATTATCTAAATCTAAATTATTTAATTCGGATTTATTTTAAGATTTAATTGATTTCAAATTAATTGAATTTGTATTTTTAGAATTGTCTTCATTATTTGAATTATTAATTAAATTTAAATTTATTAGATTTTATTTATCCAAATTAGATTTATTTTCATTGAATAGAGAAATTTTTTTATCTAGATTATAATTAATCTTATCTAGTTCTAGATTGACTTGAATATTTTTTTGATTAAGTTTATTATTAAAATTTATTATTTCTACATTTTAAAGATTTATTTTTTAATTTATCTTAATATTTGAATTAATCAAATTATTTTAGAATAATATTTGTTTACTTAGATTTGAATTTTTCAAGTTAGTATTTTATTAATTAAATTAAATTTTGAATTATCTAAATTAATAGGATTTCAATTTTTCAAATTAACATTTTTATTTAATTCTGAATTTTTTTATTAAAGTTGAATTATTCAAATTAATATTTTTATTAATTAAATTTATTTTCGAATTATGAAAATTATGCAAAATTTTCAAATCTAATTTATCATACAAAACATTATATAATTTATTACAGAAACATGCTATTTTATCATACAAAATTCTAGGGGCATTTTCATAAATAATTTTACTAACCTTTTTTGCAACCCCTAATTCGTCGATTTTTTCTGCATCTTCTTCTCCGGACACTTGTTCTTGTAGTGTCCGAACTCCTTGCACTTGAAGCACTTGATGTGCTCTTTGTTCCTCCGGACTTCTGACATCAGTTCCTCCTTTGTCACCGGTGGTGCCGTCTGAATCTTACTAAGAGGGTACTTGTTTTATAGTGACCTCTCTCCCTTATTATGAGATACTATTTTTATTAATTAAATTTATTTTCGAATTATGAGAATTATGAAAAAATTTCAAATCTAATTTATCATACAAAACATTATATAATTTATTGCAGAAAGACGCTTTTTATCATACAAAATTCAAAGGGAATTTTTGTAAATAATTGTACTAACCTTTTTCGCAAACCCTAATTACGTCGATATTTTCTGTGTCCTCTTCTCCGGGCACTTGTTCTTGTAATGTCCGAACTCCTGACACTTGAAGTACTTGATGTGCTCTTTGCTCCTTCGGGCTCTTGGCATCGGTTCCTCCTTTGCCGCCGGTGGTGCTGTCCGAATCTTACGAAGAGGGCACTTATTTTTATAGTGCCTTCTCTCCCTGCACTTAAAACAAATGATATGGAATTTAAAAACTAAATTGACCATTATACCTTTTAGACCTTCTCCCCCTCAATTCTTGGCATGCTTGTTCCTTTGGCAGTTAGTCCGATCAGAGCCTCTTACTCTAATACCAATTGTAGGATTAGTGTGCGTTGATAGAGGGGGGGGGGGTGAATATCATTCTTGTCTTTGTTGAATTTCATCATTCACTCTTTTGTTCATTATATAAATAAAAGCAAACTCTTGTCAAGCCAATCCAGAAGTCCTAAGCGCAATGCACCCCCTAGAGCTTCCCCGGTCGTAGAGCTTCATAACATGTTTCTCGAGCACAGATGTGAATAATAGTAGTAGTAGAATTGTTGTTCTGAATGCTCTAGTCAAAGTTACTTTTATAACTTTATTTCGGGCGCTTGGAAGGCCTTTCGGGCACTCCCAACTTGGCGTCTATCCGATCCGAATCAACCGTGACCTTATCCGACTCGATCAGATTCTGGTCCGGGTGGCTGGACCATTTTTGAGCATTTGGCCTAGTCTAGGGTGCTTGGACTTCCAAGCTCCTAGAAACTTTCCAAGCGCCTAAACTATTCGGGTGCCTAGACTCTGTCCTGGGGCCTGGAACTTGAACAATCCAGTCAACTTGGTTGGATGCCTCTCGTTTGCGTCTGTTTGCTTCCCTAGTCTTGCTTCCATCTATAAGTTTTGGCAAGACAAGCATACATATACAAAACAAGCAACCTAGCCTAATCTTGTAAGTCTACCTAACCTTCTAGGCTTAACTTTTGCTAGGGGTTAATTCCTCCAAGACTTTACCACCTAGGTCTACTCCTTAGTATTTCACCACCTATGGTTCACTCCCCCAGGATTTACCTTTGCTATGCCTTCAGACCTCTAGACCCGCTTAGACTTGCTAGTCACTCGATATATTACTCACCCGCTTGGACTTCTCTTGCCTAACATCTAATTCTCTCTAAACTTCTAGGACTTTTCCCTTACCAAGCATCCAGTCACCTTGACCTGCTTGGACTTGCCTTGCCTAACATCTGGTTCTCTCTAACTTGGTAGGACTTTCCCTTGCCAAGCATCCAGCCACCTTGACCTACTTTGACTTTTGTTAGTTATCCAATCAACCTTGACATGACTAGACTTCTGTTTGCTAGTCATCAGGTCAAACTAACTTCTCACTTTCAAACATCAAGTCCTATTTGGATCAACCCTAGGTCAAACATGATTGTCTTGGTATATTATCAAACACCGAAACCATAGAGGCTGAGTTAGATTATCTGGTGCTCCCTACACCAACACATACCCTTTCTTCCCATGAGATCCGTCCGTGGTAGAGTGTTTCCCCCATAGATAATGGCCATTTATATATCCTATCTGCCCATGAGACCTGTCTATGGTAAAGTGTTTCTCTTGCAAATAGTGGTCATTTATATATCCTATCTACTCACAGGACTCGTCCATGGTAGTGTAAGATATGACAAATTAAAATTTAAGCCTTAAAAATGAGAAATAACCTAATGGAAATTTTAGAAAATTTCTAGAAATTTTTCAGGGACTAAACCAAATTCATATGAATTAATTAAGGTAATTTCTAATTTAAGTGGGAGTTGATTAAATCAATTAACCTAAAGTATTAATTTCAAACCCTAA
>JBBUKS010000100.1:5426749-5441814 GCA_038050645.1 Hedychium gardnerianum
TTTAGAGTTGAGATCCTACATAATGGATTAGTTCATCAGATAACAATAAGACTTAACTTTGAACCTTTGTCAACATCAAAACATAAGTTTGATAATAGTGTTCCCTGCACCAACAGATAAGGCATACAAGCATATGGCAATTTTAGCACAAAGAATATACCTAGATTTGATATCTATGTTTCAATAACTAATCACCATGCTAAAGAGACTTAAGTTGAACTCATCTCCCTAGAAAATGCCAAAAATTCCAACTTGACATTTCTTTAAATTTTAACCTATTTGTGCTAATTTGAGTAAGTCCAAACCTTCAAATTCCATTTGGCACACTAGTAAACCTTCAAGAGTAAAAGTCAAACTTCTCATTTTCAAGAAATCTCAATATCTTGAAAATGTCCTAAAATGTCAACTTCACTATGGTTGGGTTAACAACCCTTCCAATTAGAGTTGACATTCTCTAAACTCATCTAGAGTGTAGAGAACACACTCTTAGGAACCCAAAATCTATTGGTGCTCCTTGGGTGTTCTAGGTATTCACTAAGGATAACTTCTTTAGAAACCTTCCTAATGACTTTCCTAGACTTCTTAGAAGTCTTAGTCATATTAATCTCCCCAAGGTCAATACTAGGGATAACTTCCCTTGTAAATTGACTTGACTTTTAGACCTAAGTTTAGTTCCATAGCTATATGGAACTCTATGATACAATGGCACATTCTCTATGACTTTAGGTTTGTATCCTAAACCTTTCTTGTCCTTAAATGATTCTTGCCTATATAAGCCTAGATATTGTTCTTTAGATCCCTTAAACACATTTTTGATTTTTTAAGGGTATTTTCTAATTTATCAAGTTTTGACCTCAAAACTTGATTTTCAATCCTTAAATCCATGAATTTCGATTTTTCATGATTGCCTTGAACAATCTTCTTTTTAGGCATATATCTAAATTGCTTAGGGTTCTTTCCTAAATTCTTCCTATTCATGAATTTTGTAGGTCTATCATTAAGCACCACTAGACTTTTCACCATGTCCATGAAACGTTCTATTTTCATGATAATTAGCATCAAGATGATAAAAAAAAATTCTAGCATGATGTGACTTAATTATCTTTAAAATTATCATGCTTCCTATTTAATGATAAAAAACATTAAAATCATAAAACTTATTTCTATCATGATATGAAGAATTACCATTAACTAATGGTACCTTAGCTTTGCTCTTGGAAGCTTCCCCTTGACTTGAGCTTCCTCCTTTGTTCTTGGTCGGACTCCTCCCTCTTAAACATTGATTCTGAAAATGTCCCTTTTGGTAGCAAGAAAAGCACACAATGTGCTCCTTGCCCTTTCATAACATGGGGCCGACCTCTTTTAACTTCTTCTTCTCCTTGGGTGCCAATTTAGTCTTCTCTTTTTTCAACTTAGGACACTTACTCTTATAGTTTCCTTTCTCTCTACACTCAAAATAAATTATATAATCTTTATTTTTAATACATTAATTTGTTATACCTTCATGAGTTGAGCTCGTAGAGGTGGCACATTCTTCTTCATTTGATCCGGAGGTAGAGACATCCTCTTGGTCCAGTGCCAATAGCCTCTCCCCCTCAATTCTTGAGGTGGATGCTTCTTCAATTTCCTCCTCGGATGTTGAACATCTCTCAACCTTTGAATCCTCATGCTCTTGATCCAAAGAGTCTCCCTCTTTAGATTCATTTTCACTTGGCGTTGAGATTGGAGCTTCATGAAGCTTAGCCAACTTACTCCATAAATCCTTGGCATCTTGAAATTAACCTATCTTGCACAAAATATTATTAGGCAAAATATTAACTAATAATTTAGTTACCTTATCATTTACGTCGAATTTTTGGATTCGCTTCTTAGACCATTTGCTCTCCCGGAGAGGTTTTCCTTTGCTATTCATTGGGGCTTCAAATCTCTCCATTAGAGAAAACCATTGCTCTATGTCATCATCAAGAAACTCTACATTCTTGATTTCCAAATGTCAAAGCTTCCCATTTGGAATGATGGAGATACTCGGATGTCATACCCGAATCCATCTCGGAAGTCCATTTTGATAATAAGTCCTTTGACTTGTTGAAATTTAGGGCTTCAAACTTCCAACTTCTTCTTCTTTCTCTAGGTCGTTGCTCTATCCGGTGATTAGTCTAAAGAAGAGTGGTCTCACTTTGATATCACTTGTTAAGACATGTAGAGAGCTAGAGGAGGGGTGAATAGCTTCGTTCACTTCTTTCTTTGCCGTTGAAGGCACAACGAAAATCTTCTTCAACTTCACAATGTTAACACTTGAATTTTACTTGGTATCTACCTCCTTGAGGTGACTAATCCAAGCTCACAACATCCACTATAAAAACCACCTTTTCAAAAACTTTTCGGAGTTGAAGAATCCTCGTACAAGTTTGAGCATGAGAATACAACAAGAAAACGAGAAAACAAACACAAATGAAATCGAAAATGACTTTACAATGAAAAATCTTGCTTTGCTTGCTCTTTTCTTACTTTGATTGTCTCTTGATGATGGGAAATGCAACAACGCCTCTTCTCCAAAAACACAAGAACCGGAAGCTCGAACACATCACGAAACACCCTTTTCTAGGGTTTCCCTTGGGATAGAAAATGACTCCTGCTCGATTAGGCTTACCCCTAATCGATTACCATGTCAAAAGACCGTTCAAATACCTGTAGAATGACTCTTTTTCACCCATTTAATCGATTGGTGAGTCATACCAATTGATTATCAACTTCTAATCGATTCTGAAACTTCTATTCATGAGAGAGAAATTTACCTAATTGATTCACGCACTTTTTGTTCTCTCGTGAAAAAGACCCCAATCGATTATCTCAATCAATTGACTTGGCCTTAATCAATTGGCCAATCAATTTGGGAGCCTTCTGTTTTCATAAAGGAAGCCTCTCAATCGATTGCACCAATCAATTAGAAGTGTCTTAATTGATTGTCCAATCGATTCCAATACCTACTGTGCATTCGTAAAAAATCAACCTCCCAATTGATTAGGACATGCCCTAATCAATTGGTGATGTTGGAATCGATTGCCCAATCGATTCCGACTCCTTTTGTTCTCTAGTGATGCACCTTCGATCGATTACCCTAATCGATTGCTTTGGGCCAATCGATTACCTGCCCAACCCTAATCTCCCAATCTAAGTTTAGAGTTCCTTTGCCCAACCCAAACGTCATCCATGACTCATTGGGACTTTCTGTTGCCTAGCATCCGGTCAATCTTGACCTGTCATGGCTTATCACCAAGTGTCCGGTCTTCCTTGACCCACTTGGACTTTCCCTTGCCAACTTCTCGTTGGACTTCCATTCACCAAGTGTTCGGTCCTCTTTAACCCACTTGGAATTTCATCTCATGCCAAGTGTTCATCTCTCAGCTAACCCACCTTGGACTTAACTTAGTTTTCAACTAGGTCTTCCAATGTCTAGCCCCGCAAGAACTTCTATTGTCTAGTTCCCAATTAGGCCTTCTATTTGCCTAGTCCCACTAAGACTTGCATTACCTAGTTCCCAACTAGGACTTCTATTTGTCTAGTCTCACTAGGACTTCCATTGCCTAACATCCAGTTAGGATTTCCCGTTGTCTAACTTCCAGTTAGAACTTCACATTAGCCTAACCTACAGTTAGGACTTTCACACATTGTCAAGTATCCGGTCAACCTTAACCTACCTGACCTCTTTCTCACATATTGTCCAAATATCAAAACTCAAACTTGAGCCAACCCGAGCTTAGTCAAACTGGTCAACCTTGACCCGAGGATGATTGCACTAATAATCTCCCCATTTTTTATGTTTGACAATATGATTAAGTTAGGCTAACTCATATTAGCCCAACTCCCTTCTTCATATGCCAAAGTATGAATGAAAGTTTCTTAACTTAAACCCTACATTCTCCCCCTTTGACACACATAAAAGAAAATCTCCCCTTGAGATTCACTCCTCTTTAACCTCCAAAACATCACAATGAAAGTCCCATACCTTTCATTGTTTCCAATGCTCAACCTTGAGCATTCAACCAATATCCTTCAAAATATTACAATGAAGGTTCCCAACCTTCCATTGTCTTCAAATGCTCAACCTTGAGCATACAACCCAAATCATGCCTTTAAGGTGTATCTCCCCTTCAAAGTATGTTTTAACTTCTATCATTACACCAACAATGATTTGGAGTTCTTAAACCTTTAAAAAATTCCAAAATTGAAGTCATGAGGTTAAAAATTCAACCTTCAATCTAAATATTCTCCTTAACTCCAAGTTAATCCCTTTTAATCATTCCTTTCTAATTTTCATCATGAAAATTATCCTTAAATACTTATCAAAGCATTTCATAGGGTTAGGAATAGTTAAATGACATAAACGTAACTTAATGGATTGAATTCATACCATTTCAGCCAAACACAGTACTATCAATCGATTGGTTTCAGCTATCAATCAATTCTAGCCAGTGCTAATCAATTAGCATTGGCTCCCAATCGATCACGCCACATACCAATCGATTGAGAACAGTGTCGAATCAGAGTTTATGATTTCTAAATTCAAATTTAGATTCAATTTTAGAAACCCATAAATAATTTTACGATTAACGAAAAATCATAAAATTTTACCTAGACATTACTTATGTCATATACTATTAGAAAAAATATATATTTCTATAAAAAATTGTCTCATTATCAAAGATTGATACAAAATTGGAAACCATTAAAAACTTTAATATTTCACTCTAATTTTGTATCCACTTGATCAATAGTGATATCTATCAACAAATAAACTCACCATGGGTTTTCAAAATTATTTTGAAATACTTTCAAAATTATTTTGAAATATTTTCAAAATATAATTTTCAACCATGATCTATGGGCTAAATGTACATGACTTGTACATTTGCTTTTCCCATGATTGGATTTCACATAATCATTTATTTTGATGAAACTAAAACTCAAATAGATGTACTAAATTAACATCTTGAGTCTTATTCATCCTCCTAACATCTCACTTGTATTTAATTTGTATCAATACACATATAAGTCATCTTATGGTCTTATGAGATGTAAAAATAAGTTTTTCCTAGAGTAAGGGATCATCTATCTCTAACTAGGTATTTTAACTTTGATCATCCTATCTAGGATGTCAATTAATGTATTGTCCTTAATTACAAGGAATAAAAAAAATTATGCATGTAAATGATTATGACATACATCAAATGCATATTTTCAAAAGAAAGACTATCATATCTTGACTTAAGTGATGTATGTATGACATGTATCATTTTTATAACAATATGAATGTATGATATGATGTCATGACATGTGATAAAGCATACAAGCATATGACAATTTTAGCACAAAGAATATACCTAGATTTGCTATCTAAGTTTCAATAACTAATCACCATGCTAAAGAGACTTAAGTTGCCCTCATCTCTCTAGAAAATGCCAAAAATCTCAACTTGATATTTCTTCGAATTCTAACCTATTTGTGCCAATTTGATTAAGTTCAAACCTTCAAATTCCATTTGGCACACTATTAAACCTTCAAGAGTATTCTCATTTTCAAGAAATTGCAATATCTTGAAAATGCCCTAAAATATCAACTTCACTATGGTTGGGTTAACTATCTTTCCAATTAGAGTTGACACACTCTAAACCCATATAGGGTGTAGAGAACACACTCTTAGGAACCCAAAATCTATTAGTGCTCCTTGGATGTTCTAGGTATTCACTAGGGATAACTTTCCTAATGACTTTCTTATACTTCTTAGAAGCCTTAGTCATGTTAATCTCCTCAAGGTCAACACTAGGGATAACTTGTCTTATAACCTTGACTTGACTTAAAGACCTAAGTTTAATTTCATAGCTATATGAACTCTATGGTATGATGGCATATTCTCCTTAGCTTTAGGCTTGTATCGCAAACTTTTCTTGCCATTGAATGATTCTTGTTTATTTAAGTCTAGATCTTCTTTTTTTGATCCCTTAAACACATTTTCCATTCTTTTAAGGGTCTTTTCTAATTAATCGAGTTTTGACCTCAAAACTTGATTTTCAATCCTTAAATCCTCAAATTTTGAATTTTCATGATTGCCTTGAACATTCTTCTTTTTAGGCATATATCTAAATTGCTTAGGATTCTTGCCTAAATTCTTCCTATTCGTGAATTTTGTAGATCTATCATTAAACAACCTAGACTTTTCACCATGTCCATGAAACGTTCTATTTTCATGGTGATTAGCACCAAGATGATAAAATCTATTTCTAGCATGATGTGACTTATAATTATCCTTAAAATTATCATGCTTCCTATTTTCATGATAAAAGGCATTAAAAATTATTTCTATCATGATATAAAGAATTACCATTAACTAATGGTACCTTAGTTTTGCTCTTGGAAGCTCTCCCTTGACTTAAGCTTCCTCCTTTGTTCTTGGTCGGATTCCTCCCTCTTGGTCATTGATTTTGAAAATGTCCCTTTTGGTAGCAAGAAAAGCATACAATGTGCTCCTTGCCCTTTCGTAACATGGGGTCGACCTCTTTTAACTTCTCCTTCTCCTTGGGTACCAATTTAGTCTTCTCTTTCTTCAACTTAGGACACTTGCTCTTATAGTATCCTTTTTCTTTACACTCAAAACAAATTATATAATCTATATTTTTAATACATGAATTTGTTATACCTTCATGAGTTGAGCTCGTAGAGGTGACACATTCTTCTTCATTTGATCCGGAGGTAGAGACATCCTCTTGGTCCAATGCCAATGTCCTCTCCCCCTCAATTCTTGAGGTGGATGATTTTTCAATTTCCTCCTCGGATGTTGAACACCTCTCCACCTCCGAATCCTCATGCCCTTGATCCAAAGAGTATCCCTCTTTAGATTCGTTTTCACTTGACATTGAGATTGGAGCTTCATGAAGCTTGGCCAACTTGCTTCATAAATCCTTGACATCTTGAAATGAACCTATCTTGCACAAAATATTATTAGGCAAAATATTAACTAATAATTTAGTTACTTTATCATTTTCCTTAGATTTTTGGATTTGCTCCTTAGACTATTTGCTCTCTTGGAGAGATTTTCCTTTGCTATTCATTAGGGCTTCAAATCCCTCCATTAGAGAAAACCATTGCTCTATGTTTATCACTAAGATACTCTCCATTCTTGATTTTCAAATATCAAAGCTTCCCATTTGGAATGATGGAGGCACTTGGATGTCATATCTGAATCCATCTCAGAAGTCCATTTTGAAGTTTAGCTCCTTTGATGATAATTCCCTTGACTTGTTGAAATTTAGAGCTTCAAACTTTCAACTTCTTCTCCTTCCTCTAGCTCGCTGCTCTTTTTGGGGATTAGTCCAAAGAAGAGCGGTCTCACTTTGATACCACTTGTTAGGACATGTAGAGAGCTAGAGGAGGGGTGAATAGCTTCGTTCGCTTCTTTCTTTGTCGTTGAAGGCGCAATGGAAATCTTCTTCAACTTCACAATGCTAACACTTGAATTTTACTTGGTTTCTACCTCCTTGAGATGACTAATCCAAGGGTCTACTCCTCACTCACAGCATCTACTATGAAAACCTCCTTCTCAGAAACTTTTTGGAGGCGGAGAATCCTCGTACAAGCTCAAGCATGAGAATACAACAAGAAAATGAGAAAGCAAACACAAATGAAATCGAAGAGGATTTTACAATGAAAAACCTTGCTTTGCTTGCTCTTTTCTTGCTTTGATTGCCTCTTGATGATGAGAAATGCAACAACAACTCTTCTCCAAAAACACAAGAACTGGTAGCTCGAACACATCGTGAAACACTCTTCTCTAGGATTTCTCTCAGGCTAGAAAATATCTCCTAATCAATTATGCTTACCCCTAATCGATTACCATGTTAAACGACCGTTCAAATACCTACATAACGACTCTTTTTCTCCCGTTTAATCGATTGATGAGTCATACCAATTGATTACCAGCTTCTAATCGATTATTCAATCAATTATAAAGCTTTTGTTCGTGAGAGAGAAAGCTACCTAATTGATTGTCCAATCGATTCCCACACTTTCTGTTCTCTCGCAAAAAAGGCACCAATTGATTATCCAAATTGATTGACTTCGCCTTAATCGATTGGCTAATCAATTTGGGAGCCTTTTGTTTTCACAAAAGAAGTCTCCCAATCGATTGCACCAATCAATTGGAAGTGCCTTAATTGATTGTTCAATCGATTCCAACACCTACTGTGCACTCGCGAAAAATCAACCTCCCAATCGATTAGGGCATGACATGCCCTAATCGATTGGTGATGTCGAAATTGATTTTCCAATCAATTCTGAATCCTTCTGTTCTCTCGGATGCACCTTCAATCAATTATCCTAATAGATTACTTTGCCCAACCCTAATATCTCAATCTAAGTTTAAGGTTCCTTTGTCCAAGCCAAAAGTCTTCCGTGACTCGTTGGGACTTCCCGTTGCCTAGCATCTGGTCAATCTTAACCTGTCAGGGCTTCCTCACCAAGTGTTTGATCCTCACTTGGACTTTCCCTTGCCAACTTCCCATTGGAATTTCGTTCACCAAGTGTATGGTCCTCCTTGACCCACTTAGAATTTCATCTTGTGCAAAGTGTTCAACTCTCAGCTGATCCACCTTGGACTTAATCAAGTTCTTAACTAGGTTTGCCTAGTTTCCAATGCCTAGCCTCGCTAAGACTTTTATTGCCTAGTTTCCAACTAGATCTTCTATTTGCCTAGTCCCACTAGGACTTGCATTGTCTAGTTCCCAACTAAGACTTCAATTTGCCTAGTCCTACTAGGACTTTAATTGCCTAACCTCCAGTTAGGACTTCCCGTTGTCTAAATTTCAGTTAAGACTTGACGTTTGCCTACCCTCTAGTTAGGAATTTCACACATCGTTAATTATCCGGTCAACGTTGACCTACTTGACCTCTTTCTCACATATTGTCCAAACATCGAAACTCAAATTTGAGCCAACCCGAGCTTAATCAAACTGATCAACCTTGACCCAAGGACAATTGCGCCAACACTAGGTTCGCCCGGAGGCTCTCGAGACACCCGAAAGATTGAGTCATTTGGAAACTTCTAGGGTTGCCTAGAGTAGTCCAATTCTCCTAAACTAGTTTTGATCTCCCGAGTCTTTGTCCAGTTGTTGTTTCTTGCAAAACACACAAACAAACAACAAGCAAATAAGCAAAACCTAGTACTTGATTTACCTAAACCAACTAGGTTCAATTGTGTAAAATGTAGGATATAGAATTTAAAGTTACTCGCACTTGACAAGATTTTGACCCATTTAGTTTGGGTTGCTAAGCAATCAACTCCCAACTGATTTCGCTTGAACTTGTTTGCCAAGCAATCAGCTCCCAACTGATTCTACACACTTGGACTTGTTTTTCAAGTAATCAACTTCTAGCTGATTCCACACACTTGAGCTTGTCTCTCCAAGTTATCATACCTGTGACCTACATGGACTTGTTTTGTTAAGTTATCAGACCTTTGACCTACTTGGACTTGTCTTGCCAAGTTATTAGACCTCTCACCTACTTGGACTTGTCTTATCAAGTTATTAGACTTCTGACCTACTTAGACTTGATTCACCTAGCACCCAACTAGGAATTTCCTTGCTTGGTTCCCAACCAAGACTTAGCTCTATTGTCTAGCTTCACTCACTAGGACTTTCCACCGTCTGGCTTTACTCACCAGGACTTTTCACTTCCTGGCTTCACTCACAAGGACTTTATACTGCTAGGAGGTAGGGTCAAACTATGCTGCTCAATGCAGCTAAAGTCGGGGCAAGACACGGTCGTGCCAACGAGCACGGCCAGACCATGCCTAGTGATGAGAAGAAGAACACGGTCATGTCTTATGGCATGACCTGGGCGTATCTTCGTTGTAGCTATACGAGGCACGACCATGCCTTGGGGCATGACCAACCTGTGTTAGAGGTTGTGGTCCTCGTTGTTGCTCCGTTTTTCATTTATCTTCGGGTGGAGGTACACGCTCGTGTTGTGGGACACGGGTAGAGTGAGTTCCTTGCTTTGAATTCACGTTCCAAGGCTTTTAAACTCTAATTTAGCTCTAATTTCGTGTCTTGTTAATTAAAAAGCACAAAGAGTAGATCTTTGAACAAAAAGAGTGAAAACAATAAAAAGAAGATGCAAGTATGCAGGATATGCTCATGAGATGAAACAACATGCATGCAAAATAATACTAAAAGTCATGCATAAAATACACATATCAAATACTCCCAAACTTGAATTGTTGCTTGTCCTCAAGTAAAACTTGCAATCTAGATTTATGTGTGTGAATGATGCATCATCATCCCTAACGAGTTTAATCTTATCATGCAGTTCACTCACAATAAAAAAATAACTGAATTATCTTAATGTGGCCTAACCGAAAGTTATTTGTGCTCAGTGCAAAAAGTAGCTCAACTTTTTCCATTCTCAACCTCCAATTCTAGTCAAGTCATTATTTAACCGTGTTTCTAATACTTCCGGCGATAGGTACTTACCTGTCATACGCAAGGTTTGTTCCCCTCAAAGTATTGTGCATTGTCTACACAAGGTCTCAAAGAAATACTCAGTATCAAGAGAAATATGATAAGTATTTCTCTAATAACCTAACTCGGTCTCAAAGGGGTATCATATCAGTTTCCACTCACGATAACTATTTTTTTATCCCATACTTTTTTTAGCAATCTGCAATGCTTAAGCAACTCTACTTTTTAATATTATTTTCACAATCTTTTCTCTCTTTTTTTTTGGGATTTTGATTTTTCCCAATGAGTACCATGATCCGAGTTTTTTCAATAATCAAAATGCAGTGAGAGATCACCTAGAAAATAAAAGTACTAATCCAATTTTATGAATCATAACTATTCTCAGATATATATTAACTTTCAAGATCAAGCATAATGTGAAAAGCGGTCCTAAACAAGTAGGACAACATCAAAACTCTTACGACAAAAACAATGCTCAAGTCATGCTACTACTGATAAAAGAAAATAGATCGCTAAGCATACTAGCATACTATCACAAAAACATAAAATCTATCATGCTAGAAGTTTTCAATAAGAATAATCAAATAAAATGCATGATAACATGGTAAGCATGATAATGCAATAAAAAATGATGATGCAAAAAGAAATATAACAAAACTAAACTAAAACCTAATAAAACAAACCAACTAACTAACCAAAACCCCACGAACTTGAATAAAGCATTGTCCTCAATGATTTCAAAATTTATTACGAAGGAGGTAGAAGTGAAAAAGAGGAAGGTTAACCAGTGATGCGTGCCAATGGTATATGTCGATTAACTTCTAGCGATGTAACGCTCCTCTCTCTAAAGATGCTCATCCGCCTGGCGAAGATGATCATCGGCTCATTGGTTACTTGTAATACTCCACCTTGTCATTACACTCATCTGATATGCATCTTTGCTTAGCCTACTCATCTTTGATGTGGAGACAATAGTCACGATGTCCTTGTCTATTGTGTTTCACTTTCCCTTCGCCGCATCATCATTCAAGCATCTTTATCCTAAACAAAGTTCTTCCAAGCTTTTAGACAGGCTTTTAAATGGCATTTTTTGTATATGAAACTGGGTCTTTACAAGTTGAATCTGGTACTGAATTGTAGATTTTTGAAAGAATTTCGATTTGAGTGGTTGTACACCTCATGGTTCATCCCGGATTAAAAGTTATGGTCATTTAAAATTTGGTTTGAGCAACACACACGTGCTATCCAACACGACCTGGTCGTGCTTCATGCTAGTTTTGACATTTTTGAGGTTAAAATGTGGCACGACCATGTTTCTCAACACGTCTTGCTTGTGCTGCTCTCTAGAATGCTCTCCACTCCTGTGGCGATTGCCACAGTCAGCATAGACGCTCCTGGCACTATAATAGTTAAAAAATAAAAAATAAAATGCAGAAATAAAAGAAGAACTTAAACAAAAACTAAAAAGAACTTGGGTTACCTCCCAAGAAGCACTTGTTTTAAGTCATTAGCTCGACCCCTATCAGTTTCTATCGGGAGCACATGGTTTGAGGTGGTCGCGCATCTCTCTTCTCTCAATGAGCTTCTTAAGGGAGCATCTTCTTGCTCGTGCTGGAACAAGATACTTCCTTACTTTGTTGTCGCTGACCCTTGCCTCTTTAAATATCTTCGATCTCAAAGGCTCGTCATATCTCCTAAACCTTATTTGTGGAGGGACAAGGTACTTGCTAGTCCCATCTTTTGGTTCTTTATCGAATATGCTCAATTTTAAAAGAATTGTCAGGAGGACGTCTATGGAATTATTTTATAGTCACTTGATGTGAACTATTTTTCCTACAACACACATACTCAACAAAAGTTTGATTAGTAGTCTCCGATAGATCAAATGAAATTTACCTTCACCATCCACTAAAGAGAGGTTAACATGGGTTATGGTTCCGATGGTGACTAAGAAAGGCTTCTCTAGATTCTTGAGGTTTGAAGATAATTGAATTAAAACACGATACTCCTTTGTCAAAGTTTCAATTTTAACTCCCTCAAGCTCTTCTTCAAGTGGTGTTTGAGTGACTTCTGACACTTTGCTTCTTGTGACTGAGAACAGAGACGAATCTAAGTTAGGGCTCTCCTAGGATTTAGCCCGCCCCTCCAAAATAAAAAATCAAACCCATCTACCAAGCTACCACACTGAGGGAGGAAAGAACGCCAAGTTTCTATCTCATAGCGCAAACACTAAGAAGCCTAGCTACAACAACACCTGTTTAACACTGAAGTTCATCAAAGCAGGAAGATTATCTTCTTTGATAGTCTCAAGCATAGGCAGGAGGTTGACTAACATCATATTTTCTTAATTTCGAGAACTCACGGCTCGCAAAGGAAGGATTAAGGTGGAAGAAGAAACTTGTTGCTCCCCATGAACAACAGAGGGAGGCTTAGCAAAAAGACATGATCTCTCCTAAATCTCCTTCCCTCATGGCAACAAAGATAGCAATCTCCGCAAATCCAACAACAGTCGCGATGGTCGATTACCTTCCAATTCTGCAATACCACATATATCAAATCAATAGGCAGAAATTGAATGCCCGTTAACCTCACAATGTTGAAGCAACTTCCAAATCGAGAACAAAACCCTAAATCCTAAATCACCTATTTCAAATCATGCACTGAACCAATGTGCCATAGGAAAAATCTTGATCTTGTGAACCACAGAAAAGATCTTGTATTAATTGTCCATGCATCAAATCGTGAATTCGCCTTTTGCCACAGTGAATTAGAAAGGTATCTTGTTAAATTTTAATATTATTAATTTTATTTCCATTTTAGACTATAAGTATCCTATGTAATTATTATTATTATTTTAATTTAAAATACTTTCGTTACTAAAAAAAGACGTATTTTATTATATTAATAAAAAGATTCTCTTCAAAAAATTTAATATTTAAATAAATTAATAATATAATATTTAGACTCTCTAATAAATATTAAAGTTCTAATCCCAACTACGACGTATTAGAAAAGTTTTTTCTCTCCAGTAAAAAATTAGTCTAAAAATATTGGTCATCTAGATGAATCTCTATTAATATTTCTTAATTTATCCTAATAGTCGATTAAAAACTTTCATGAAATTAAATTAATCATCCCAGATTAAATATAACATGATTAATCATATTCTAAGATAATCATATATTATAAATCCATTGATTTTCAATTATATTTAGACAATCTATCTCAATTAAATTTATCATTTTTTTTTTAATAAACATGAAATATAGGTAAAAAATATCAACTTATCTCGGAAGATAATATATAAAATAAATGTATTAAAATAAATATGTATTAATTAATTTAATTGATCGAATAATAGGTATTAAAATAAATAGGTCGCAATATATGTGTGAGATAGAGTATTTATCAATATAGAAAAAGATCTTGTACTGCTGTAGTGCCAACGTAAGATAAAATACAATTACCCATGGCATTACAACAAATATAAGCATCGAAATTATCAATTGCAATATTTTTTGATTTTCAAAATATTTAGTGAAGAAATTAAAATTTTATTACTAATTTAATTTAATGATGAAATTAAATTTTCATGACTAAATTTATTATGAATTTTATCATATAACCTGCAATTTGATTATAAATTTTAATATTTAAAAAAACCAATATATAATTACATAATCAATACAATCAATACCAACTCCAATCAAAATAATATAACACTAATCATCAATATCAACAATAATCAAAATAATATTATTAACGACATTCAAATATACATAATTACAATATCAGCACTAATTAAAATTTAATTTACTAGCAACATCCAAGTGTAATATGTGTACATCAAAATGTTATTGGAAATACTATACATTGAAGTTTAACGACATTAATCAAAATCTTCTTTGTTAAGTACAGGTGTCTCAATTTGTTGTTCAATCTTCAAAGTTCAAGCAATTCTTCACAGATTTTCTCAATTTGCAATTGCACATCTACAAATTCCCTTATCCTTTCCTCTGTCTGTTTCCTCGACTCCTCCAGAAGTGGTGCACTCCTCCAGAAGGGTAACCACTAATTCCTAGATTGTTGTCCAACAATTAATTAAAATAAAAGTAAAATTATTTTGCAAAGATTGCTTATAATCATAAATTCTCTTTTCAAAGTATTGAGATTTCCTTTAAAAGTAGTAAACTACTGGTGTCGTACCTTAAATTATTATAGGGATTTTCGTATATCTTTCTTAATATCTCTTCCGATATTTTTATACTTATTTTCTACCGTCTTACTCCTATGTATCATTAATTACGAAGATATGGGGGATTATTATATCAGCGAGGATTGCGTCCCCTCGTATCTTTTACGTATCTCGTATGCGTAATAGCAGGGAGACACGTGCCCCATCAGGGTTTTCAGGGTCTAGTCTTTTCCCTATCCCCGGATAATGGGCTTGGACCTTGCGGATCTGGACCTTAAGTAACTTGGGCTTTGCCCAACTTAGGGACACGGGGCTCGCCTTCTGGGTTTTTGGGCTTCAACCCGGACCTCTAGTTG
>JBBUKS010000100.1:5441914-5452123 GCA_038050645.1 Hedychium gardnerianum
ACCTGATTTGTTCAAATAAGAAATTAAAATTAAATTTCGTCTAAAAGACAGTACAATAAATATATTTTCTAAATCCAAATAGACATCAGTTCTTAGATAAAGCTTAAAAACACTAATAGACTCGATTGTAGCCTTCTTTCCATTCCTAGTATAGATGTATCTTTCACCATCAAAAGGAAGTCGACTCCTGAGATAATCCTGCATAGTGACACTTATGTGAGTAGTAACACCAGAATCTATCTACCAAGTGTTAGTGAGTATAATTACTAAATTGACTTCTGAACTAACAAAGTTGAGAAGTTTATCCTTCTTTACACGCCAGTTGGCGTATTTGGAGCAGTCTTTCTTCATATGACCTTTCTTCTATCAGAAGAAACAAGTAGACTCCTTATTCTGTTTCTTGTGCTCCTTATGACCATTGCCCCCATCTGTAGTTTGTTTTCTTTTTTCCTTTATTGTTGCTCCTCTTTCCTTTCTTGCTCGCACTTTGAGAACCAGATATTAAGTGAACACTCTTAGATGTCTTAATCTTTAGTCTCCCCTCTTCTTGCATGAATTGAGCTATAAGCTCATTCAATGTCCATTTTCCTTTTGAGTATTATACGAAATCTTAAAAATAGTGAACTGTACAAGCAGAGACATCAAGACGAAATGCACTAACATACTCTCAGACATATCAGTTTTAGTGCTTTCAAACTTGTCGCTATATTGGACATCTTCATAATGTACTCCCTTACGTTTTATTTACCAGTTTACTGCATAGTTATCAACTTCGTAAGAAGTATGATAGTCCCGACCTTTTTATTTGAGGTGAATCGGTCTACCAATTGATTCAGGAAACTCCTAGCATCCTTTCCCTCAGTTATTGTGTCTTTTGTTGGTGTCAATATATACTCATGCGATTTGATCGCTCTCACAGTTAAAATTCAGTCCTCTACTCTGTAGTGCTTGCACTGATCAGAGGTGCGAGATGATCATTCTTTAATGCATAGTCTAAGTTTATGCAGCATAAGACTATGATCACATATTCTTTTCATTCAACAAAATTTATATCAGTTAGTGTAGGGATGTTATTAATATTAATAGTAACAGATTACACTGAAATTAAAAGAATGTAAATAATGTAAGCTAACGATTTAATTAAAGCCAATAACATGTATAAGTAAAATATAAGATTATGCAAATAAAATAAAAATTTTAAATGCATATGAATGAGCTCTTTAAGAGATACCAAGTACAACATAATATGTCTTCCTTTGGACCAACACATTATTTGTTAGTGATACTCTCTGATATAACTCAAACTTTAATTGGCCACATAATGTGTCTTCCTTTGGGCCGACCCATTGTGCGCATAATATGATACTTTATATGAGTTATAAATTGGTCCATAGCTTTCAACAACTTTAATCTGCCACGTAATATGTCTTCCTTTGGGCCGACATATTTTCTGCATGATTTGAACAAAATAAATTTTGTTCTATAGTTGTATGCTACCTTTAGCATATATCTGGCATAAAAGTAACCTTCCTTTGGACCGATTACTTTTAGCATAGATATACGTCTACCAACACAAAATATACTAAACCTACCTAAAGTGTCTTCCTTTGGGCCGACACATTAATTTAATTCAGTAGCACGTGTGTAAATAGACTCAAAAAAACTCTAGGATCTTTAATCGAATAGATAATTACTTAATCAGCTTTAATAACATAAAATTAGGTTTATTAATCGATTAATGTCTTATGACAATCGATTGGTATCACCCAATCGATTTGAAAACCTAATGTATGCGACTTCAGAGCCGGTAATCGATTGATGATCTGATCTAACCAATTGGTTATGTCTAATCGATTAGTTGATCGATCAGAAAACCTTCTGTATTCGATGTCAGCATGACTAATCGATTGATGTAAATCGTCAATCGATTCGCCACCTCAATTGATCAGGTTGATCGATTAACCTTTCCCTATCGTGATCCTAAGGATGGTAATCGATTGGACATCGATCCGATAAGGCTAATCGATTCCAATCGATTTATCACGATTTCCTTCTGTTAATCGATTGAATAATATTCTTAATCGATTGAAGGCATTAATCGATTGGGTTAATCGATTCCAATCAATTTGTCGCGATTTTAAGACTGCAATCGATTGGTAGCAGCAAATCGATTGTCCTGATCGATTAAAATCGATCCCGTATTCAATCCAGTCGTGCTAATCGATTGACGAAATTCACCAATCGATTGATGCCCATTGAATCGATTCGGCTTAGTTATGTTCACAATTGTAAACTTGGTAATCGATTGGCTGACTAAGCTAATTGATTGAGCCATCACGATTTGACCTAAAATTAAGTTAAACGCAATGGTTCTTCCCCAAACGGCGGCGGTTCACCATTGTTCTTCGTGTTTTTCGTGAAATACACAAACAACATAGAAGATCAAGTCTTTTCTAGGTTTTCTATGCCAAAAATTTCGACGATCAAACATGGTTCATACAACGAAAACTTTATCAAACAATAGATTGACGAAAAACATATACTGTATTGTCATGAAAACATGAAGAAACAGAGCTTAGACTTTGATACCAATTGAAAGGTTCTTGTATAAACCTAGGTCGCATGAATTCTATAGAACCAAATAAGAACTCGTACATAGGAAATACAAGAACATGATCTTGAATTTAGTTTCAACAGAAAATATGGCAAAGAAACAACAACAAAACATAAACATGACAAGGAACCTGATTGCAAAGTCATAATCCTTCTCCTTTAGCATCGTCTGAGAATCCCTATGGAAGAAAAAAGAGGCGGAAGCAACATGAGACATCTTCCAAGAGTATTAGGATTGACGGCGACGAATCCTCTTTATCTAATGGGGAACGAAGAGACGTCCCCAAGATGATACTCTAAATCTTTGGGGACCTCTCCTTATATAGGCAATCAATCAATTATCAATCATAGATGATAATAGATTAGTCTAAAGAGTTCTACATATTCAATCACATTTAATAATTTAAAACTTAATAAATTTAAGTTAGATCATTTTATACGAGTTTGATTTATATTTATATGTACAATTTTATGATTAAATCGACTAACTAAAGATAATGTCCAACACTAAAGTAGTAAACTATTCAAAAGCAAAGAGAATAAAAAAATCTAAAATTCCTAAATAAAAAAAATCTAAAATCTATTATGTTTATTAGTGGTTGTCTAGTAGCATATCATATCTATTAGCAACCAAATTATATAGAAGGAAAGATGTAATATGACATTAAATTAAATTATTATTTTATGTAAATTTATGAAGAAACTTAACGCAACAAAAAAAATTATTATTAATTATTATCATATGACTTAACAGTAAGACTCTTATAATATAGGATAAAATTATATATAATAAACTTTTTTAAAAAATTCTAAATTGGTAGAAACTTCGTACACTAAATTATCTTTTTTATCATATGCAAATTTACCTAATGAACAATTACTCAAATAAATAACATACGAGATTGGAAGGAAGATTGTCCAACGACTCAAATCAGAAGTTACGTATTTTGGTCAATAAAAAGAACAATGCATTTTCTCAGAAAATTCCAAACAATTGAAACATATTTTGGTCAATGGCCACCAAACAAGACTCAAATCATAGCAGAACATATCGAAAAAGACTGGAAGAACAGAGTTCTGACCATCTGTTCTTCATATTATTCCTACATTGATAGCTACATCACCTAAAATTTCTTACCATTCCTAACATCTTAATTCCTGGTGCTACCTTGAAGTGTAACTCTGCTGACCATGGCTGGTTCCTGCTGATGTCTCCGATTCAGTAGCAAATTCTTCATTTGCCGGTGACCCGTTCGACGAGTTCTCACTTGCTGTGGATTCATGAAGAGAACCATTCTCCTTCTGCTCGATGACTGAAGGTTCGCTTGTCTTCAGCATTTTCTCCTTCTCGAGCTCCTGCTTGGCCAAAGGCGAGAACTGAGAGTCCAAGGACCTCGCAGCACCTAACCATGCCAGAACAATCACTAGAAGTATTCCTCCAAGGTAAGGAGTTGAGTTTGCCAGAGAACCGAATGTCAAGATCATGAACTGCTGGATCAAGGCACCTCCAGATTTTCCCAGGGGGTTGCAGACAACATCAATAGCAGCCTTCCCTTTGACCTGTAATGCAAACAATATCGAAAGGCCTAAGTGAAACTAGAAGATCTGTACCAATTCTCTTCCAATACAGTAACTATCATCTTATGCCTAAAGATCTGGTTTCATTTTGATGTCCATGAATAACCATGGCAGATGCATATGTTCATACAAAGATTAGTGGATGAATTAAACTGACCTTCATCTCTTCATCCATAGGAATGTAAGCCATTTCTTTGCAAGGATCAAACAAGCTGTATTTTGCACTCTTGCTGAAAATGTTCTGAAGTGCACCAACAAAAACAGCTGCAAGCAGAGGAGTCATACCAAAACTGCCTAATAGGGGAGTCAATGGCTCACTGAACAGAATTAGCGAGAAGAACCCAACTCCTGTGAGCAGTAGAACTGTGGGAGTGATCATAGCTGCGACTCCCCACCCGAATTTCCGGAGAATCCATCTTCCTACCAACATCATTGTGAATGTTGCAATTCCAGTAGCAGTTGAAAAATCGCCCATGAAAGATGAGTATTCATTTGGACTAGGGAACTGTCAAATGGATATGCAGAAACATAAGTTCTAAGGCGAATTACTAGTGATATAATCTTGTTTAGAGCTCAATGGAGGAATTCGATTCACCATAGCAGAACCCAAATAGTTGGGACAAGTATAATATGAGCATAGTGTTGTTACCTGTGCTTTGAGCTTTGATTTCCATGTGACTTCTACAAGGTTGATGCTTATACCATAAGCAACCACCAAGGTTGCAAGATCTCTTACATATCGAGACGACAGAAGAACTTTCAGGCTCTCATTCATACCAAGCTTCGGCTTCTCCTACAATAGATTCATCTTTAATAACTAGTACCACAGAAGAGAAGGAATTAAATAAAGCACAGTATTTATCATATGATGAACCTTCTTTTTGCGTTCTGTTCTTGGAATGGATGGATCATTTACAACAAATTTATTCACACCCCAATAGATTCCACATATTACAAGGCCAAGGAGAACGACGATACTCATCATTCCTTTGAGTGAAATTGCCCAGCCATCGACCCCTGGCCCCAAATTCTTGCGCATGTTGGAGAATAACTTCACTGTGCGTCCGGAGAAGATGAGGGCAATGTTAGCTCCAAGTCCAAACAATGGGTAGAACTCTTTGGCTTCCTCGAGGGTAGTAATCTGGAAAATGCAAGGCTTTAAGTTAGGAAGAAAATTTTTTGATGAAGAAACACATTAACGAACTGTATAAGAACCCTGCAAAGTTGTTTTTGGATGAAATTGTGAAAGAAATTATTCAAGAAAGTGATTCCAATGTGTCACCTGGTTGGCAAAGCCCCAGAAGAGGACCGAGATAACGACACTTCCCCATAGCTCGGCCATCACATAGAATAGGCAGAAGCTCCAAATCCTCAGAATTGCAACCGGGCCAAGGAAGCTCGGACCGAGCGCTGCCAAGAGCCTGTCGGCGAGGGCGGTGGGATGGATGGCGTCGCGCATGGGATACAACAGGAACGCAAAGGCCCCGAAGAAGGCGATGAAGGGCATAATCACGGTGTAGAAAAGAGCCTCCTTTGACAGCACGTTCGACAGTTTGGTGTACAAAAGCATGAACCCGATGGCCATGGGCAAGTTCACCCAGGTCTTCAAGAATGGAATGATCTCGGCGCTGCTCCCCTTGGCCGTCACCACCAGCACATCCTTGGTGTCCCTAAGAATGGTATAATTGAACAGAATACAGAAGAACATGATCCCAAGCGGGACTATCTTCTTGAGAGTGGACAACTCGACGCCCAGGAACTTGGGGCTCGCCTTTTCCTCGACAAGTCCGGCTCCATCGGCCGGAATCGCCGCGCTTGCCCTAAAAATCGGACCTTTCCTCTGTCTACCGGTGGCCGCTGGGTAAAGGAGCAATCTTTGGGGATTCTCTACAGAGATCGAGGTGGGTCTGTCCTGGGAGCCGAAGCCATGGAGGGCGCGGAGGGCGGGGGAGGGGAAGCGACTGCGGAGGGAAGGGAGAGGATGGAAGGCGCGAGGGTGAGGCTTGGAGGGGAGGGAAAGAAGGACTTTCGTGGAGATGACTCTCTCCATGCCTCCAAGCGAAGATGGACTTCTCTGCAAGCTCGGAGTCGAGCTGGGAGGAAGATATGGAGAGAGGGAGAGAGTCCATGTCAATGAGAGAGGAGCAAGGGCGCGATGGAGGAGCTGCTACGGCGACGCTGATAGAAAAATTGCTTTTTGACAGGACTCTATCTTTGACTTCAACAGCAATATAAATATAATATAAAAATAAAAAAAGGCGCCCAAATTTTACAAAAATCCTGAAAAGGACGTCCTTTTTTAAATATATAAATAACTTCTACAATATATTAAGTGAATTTATAGTTCATTTGGAAGCAGTTATCGAGTAAATAGTAACTGTTATGCATCGTAACTTAAATTCTCAATCCTCAATTTTAAAATCTAAATATTATTATATTAAAATATTATTTATTAATTTATCAAAATTATTTAAACTAGCTCCACAACACTTTAAATTAATTAAATTTAATTTAAAAAATTATCAAAATTATTTAAACTAGCTCCACATTGTGGCAAAAGGCGAAACGCTCGCCCCCGCGCCTATTTAAACTAGCTCCACAACACTCGGCTACGTGGGTCAATTTCTTCCTACTATAGCAGCAGTTATCAATGAGTGCTTTTAGAGAAAAAATTATCGGTATTTTTTTTTATTTAAAAAGGACATTTATATAATATTTCTTTTAATTTTAATTTGGGATGTTTTTTTATTTTTTCCATAAATATATTGATTTTTTCCCCGTTGAGTTACACCCAACGTGGTTTGACTGCAGAGCGGTGGAAATGGAACGAGGGTCCCATGTGAACCGGTGCCATGTCATTTTTTTCTATTAAATTTAATACAACTTAAAATATAAAAATAAATTGAGATTATTATTTTTCATTATTTAATTTTGTTTTTATTTGAATATTATCGATGGATAATGCGTCGGGTGACCGTGTGGTGAAGCTAACTTAACATTCTCACGCCATCCAGCTTCGCCTATGGGTAGCGGGTGAACCCGGAAGGTTCTTCGCCGCCGCACTGCCGCCGCCGTTGCGGCTGCTTCCTCAACAGCCGCCGTCGCATCGAAAGCTCTCGTTTCCAGAACCCTAGAGAACAAGCAATTTGGTATTGATTTCTTGAATTTTCTCCGTATTCAGAACCCTAGCCCTGACAAATTTGTTCTCGCGAAAGAATCCGAGTAAACGATGTAGTGGAGGCGCTATTTCCTTTTGGAAGACGCAATTTTCCAATGTTTTTTGTGAGCATCCAAACATGTAGAATCTCCTATCTTTCCCTCAGCCCGGAACCCTAATATCTCTTAAAGTTGTTGGCATCAATTCCAGTAAAATATGCATCTGAGCAGGTTTAGAAAGAACAATAGCTTATTATGCAATGCAATTTCTTCAGTTGGTGTTCCCGTTCAGTATCCCAATGAAAATCTTATTACAATCATATACATCTTGAATGTTTTTCTGATTAGATTGTCATTAAAATTACATCAGCAGAGATGGAGTATTCTTCCAGTGAAGATGATGAAATGGTTGAGGACAATATGGTTTTTGAGGACGTTGATCAGCTAGCAGATGAAGTCACTGCATCACTTCCAATTGTTTCTCACGGTGGCAGCACACTAGCATCAGTCATCCAGAATGCTATTGAAAATGAACTACTTGATGTTGCAGATTGTTATGAGAGTAGCCAGGTACCATCTCTAGGTATGGAATTTGAATCAGAGGCATGCGCGCGTGCATTTTACAATGCCTATGCATTGCCTCTTGGCTTCGGCATTCGAGTTGCACGGTCTCGCTGTGAGAGACGGAAAGGGGTTGAGGTGTTGGTCATGAAGAGGTTTGTGTGCCTAAAAGAGGGCCATCACAAGAAGAAGGTTGCTGAGAACAGTGCCAGAAAGAAGCGTAAGCGCCTTTCGATAAGGGATGGTTGCCCGGCAATGATGGAGGTTGTTCGCAGGGGGCTTGATAAGTGGATTATCAGTAAGTTGGTGTTGGAGCACACCCATATAGTGGTTAGTCCTGAGAGGGTTCGTGAGATGCAGCTTAGTCATGTCTCTGGCAAGGATAGGGAGCACCAGGACTACTTGAAAGAGATGCGGCGAAGAGTCTTCGGCGAAGGAGATGCGCAAATCCTCGTTGATTATTTCAGGAAGATGCAGGCAGAGAATGCAGGCTGCTTTCATGCAATGCAGGTTGATAACAGAAACTGCATGGCCAATGTGTTATGGACTGATGCGAAAGCTAGAATGTCTTACAGTTATTTTGGAGACGCTGTTACTTTTGACACATCGTATCGGCAGAATAAGAACATGATGCCATTTGCTGCGTTCACAGGTTTAAATCATCACGGGCAGACTATTGTATTTGCTTGTGCTGTGGTTATGGACGAGACAGAATCCTCGTTTGCTTGGATATTTGAAACATGGCTGACAGCAATCTGTGGCCGGCGACCTCTGACGATTACTACTGATCAAGGCAAGGCAGTGGAAGCTGCAGTTGCCAAGGTGTTTCCTGAGACATGTCATCGCTTATGCAGATGGAGAATCCTATCTAGATGCAAAAGGAAATTATCCGATGTCTATAGCAGGTACCCTGATCTACATGATGAACTAAAAATGTGCATTAATGAGGCTGAGAATGTGGAGACTTTTGAAGTTTATTGGAGGACAATTCTCGGTAAATATAATATCAGTGAGAACCCATGGTTGCAAACACTATACGGTATTCGTCACAGATGGGTTCCAGCCTATCTAAACGATTCCTTCTTTGCAGAGTTATCTACAACACATCGAGTGGAAACGCTAAACAGGTTTTACCGAAACAACTTTGTCACAGCGTGCTCTTTGCAAATGTTTATTGCAAAACTAGACCAGGAAATGGATAGCCGATATGCAAAGGAAGCCCAAGAAGATTATGCTACTTTGAACATCCAACAAATTCTTAAAACTCAGTCACCAATGGAGAAACAGGCAGCCAACATTTACACGAGGGCGGTATTTGAGAAATTCCAAGAAGAACTAGTCGAAGCGTTCAGCTACTATCCTGTCAAAATTCAAGATGGTCCCATAAGCAAATTTACTGTTGCGAGGGATGGCGATGCTAATAATCGACATTTTGTGGTTTTCAAGGAATCTGAGAAGAAAGCATATTGCAATTGCTTTAAATATGAAGGATCAGGGATACCTTGCAGGCATTTACTTGGACTTTTCTTAGTGTGCGGCACAATTCGTCTTCCTGAATATTGCATCTTGAAGAGGTGGACTAGAAAAGCTAAGAGTGGCTCGATGCTCCGAGAAAGTGATCATGAAAGTCGATATTTACAGGAATCTCCCATCTTGTGGTACAATGATCTATTGCATGATGCCATGAAGTGTGTGGAAAGGGGAGCAGTCTCAGGAGACGCATACAGGATAGCAAAGAGCATGCTACAAACTGTCTTTGCTGAAATTTTAGGTTTTGAGGACACTCAGAGTAAAGAGATGATCCCTCACGTGGAAAAGGTCCAAAACCGAATCGGTTGAATAGTTCGTCATTTTCAAGGCAGATAAATTTTGCAATACTCCAATTTGCAAATTGCCAATTTTCCTTTTTGTAATTTTGGTAAAATTCCGCCCATGACGAATTAGTCATAGTCGATCTCAAGCCCGGATAAAGGAGGAGGGTTACGTTAGGTTACCAGCCAGCGTTAAACTATGACAAATTTCAATAAATTGATCAATTAAACTATTGCGCTAATGTTATGATATTTCCCGTAAGGAACGCGTTGCAGGGTCCGATTGTAACATCTCGGTAAGGACTGCTACATCTCCATGAGAACTCGAGTGTAGTGATAAATAGGCAAGAGTTCTCACACCATAGGTTGGATAAGAACAAATATTATAAGAAAATTAATAGTCTAAGATTTGAAACATGGAACATAGGAACCCTCACTGGTAAATCAATGGAGGTAGTAGATGCGATGATTAGGAGAAGAATTAGTATTT
>JBBUKS010000100.1:5455909-5487049 GCA_038050645.1 Hedychium gardnerianum
AATTCTGAACTTTATTTTATCTGCAAAACAAAGTTAGCATAGGAAATATAATAATAGTAATAGTCCTGGAAAACAAAGGTTAGACCAAATATGAGTATGCATGATTGAGACAGTTCGGCCTGTCTTGATCTCAACTTAATCATTTAGATAACTTACTTTGCGAAATGACTAGTGCTTAATCAACAGTCCCTATGGATACGATAATCTTTTATATTATTGACGACGTTACTGTGCACTTGCAGTCACATAACAAGTTTTTGGCGCTATTGCTAGGGACTGTTTTCGATTAACATTAGTTGATTAGCAATTTAGTTAATCTAAACTTTTTCTTTTTCTGTATTTTTCTTTCCTTTTGAATTTTTATTACTACATGTCTATCCTGTTCTTATTATAATCTTTTAGATGGACATGTTCTCCTTGAATGGTTGGATGCTCTAATTCAAAGGTTTAACTAAATTAATACTGTGAATTCTATTAATATCTTTTATGAAACTTGTGGTGTAACAGATCATGTGAACAATAATTGCCCAAGACTATTTGACCGTTCACATGGAAAACATGAACAAAAAAGGGGTGTCTTCCCCAACTATACTCAGTGGACGGGATAATATTATTACGAGGCTTGTGAAGAAATAGATCATACAATCGACAACTACATTAGGGTACGCAATTTGGATACACAATTGGAAGTTCTATGAAATTGCCTCTTCACAATCTCAACAGGAAGTTCTATGAAATTGCCTCTTCACATTCACACACTCATGGCCCTAGTGTGAGGAACCCCCATTTTTTTTTTGCCATAATCAGGGACAAGACAACTATGGACAAGATATGGAAGTTCATTCTTCATCATAGATGGATAGAATATTGAAAATGTTGGAAAACTTCCAAGCTTCACAAGCTCAAATGCACGAGGATATCAAGGAAATGAATGCTAAGTGCATTAACATAGACTCATTATGCATTGGAATGTCAACTCGACTCTCATCTTGGGAGGAGTCTAGGATGAGTTATGATAATGAAGATGAGAATGAGGAGCATGAAATTGAGACTTTGACAAATGAGGGTACTACTCTAATTCATATACCTCCAAATTTTGAAGATTCAGATTTTAACGTTGATATATTGTCCTGCATATGATGATGTTGTGAGAGAAAGTGTAGGGACTTGTGCTATGGAAGCAACGACCCAAGAATCACTTCTTTTGGTTACACAACTACTTGAAACTATGGATATTACAGAAATTGAATTTGTTGATATTGATAGTGTAGGGACTTATGTAGTTGAGGCAAAGTCACAAGAATCACTTCTTTTAGTGGCACCACCACCATTTGAAATCATGTTCGATGATTTTCTCTCTTTGGTGATTTGTATGATTTTATTTGATATATCATATGCTATTAACGAATTCTTTTTTGAGCATGTTGGTGGAAGAAAGTATGTTGCACAGAAATCACATGAATGAACTCAGGACGAACCTTTGAAGGAGAGCATATTTGTAGAGAAGCTTAGAACCCTTGGTAAGAGGGTCTTAAAATATCTTACTCCTCCAAGGGTGAGATTTAGATGAACCAAATAAGGGGTCAAGCTAATGACCTAAAATAAGTGCTTCTTGGGAGGCAACTCAAGTTCTTATTTGTTTTCACTTAGGTTTCTATTTATGTCTTCATTTTATTCCATAACTTTAACTATTTTGTTTGTTTCATTTCAGGTTCAATTACATCCACGAGTTAGCCATGATGTCATGGGCGTGGAAGAATTTTTGGGAGAAAAATTGAAGACAAGACGTGCCTTAAAAAAATAAGGTTGTGTGAGCTTTTGCATTAGGGACACGACTGTGTCTCATTCGACATGGTCGTGCCTCACATTCAAGCCAAGGTCATGTCAACTAGACATGGTCATGTCACCCAAACAGAAAGAAGTTAGGCTAAGGCCGTGTCAACTAGACACGATCGTGCTCCATCCTTCAAGGCAGGTCATGCCTTCCAGGCACGGTCATGCCTTCTCCTCAAGCTGAGGTTGTGTCTCATAGACACGACCGTGTGAGCCAAGAGACATGGCCATGTCTCACAATCAGCGGTCATATCTCCTTCTCTAGATGCTATCTCTTCTTCAAACAACTCCAACTTTCAATCTGGGATGAAGCATGGGGCGTACAACCATTTAAATCAAAGATAATTTGAAGATCTACGGCATGAAACCAAATTCAATTTGTATGGACCTCGTCTTGGACCTAATAAAGAAACATGCAACAAGGGTAATGATTCTAAACCCCCTTTGGTATGCTTGTTGTTTGAGCATTAATTATAGGGCATATCATGCTATCCTTGTGATGATGAGATTGTCAATATTCGATATCTAGAAAGTCATAATTTGATTAGTCCTAGCCTTAGGGATGGTAGTGATTCATTGATAAGTCAAGTAGGATGATTGAATTGGTGAGTATGACATATCCTACTTAACTTAGGCTTACCCATGAAATTTTTAGAATTTGGTGGAAATTAACATTATCCAAAAAAAATTATTGTAAAGAAAGTCAAATTATTCTAGGATTATTTAACAATGATTATCATATGACTTTAGATGGATTTTATTGATTTGACTTTCAACTATCATGTTTTGAGAACTATTATCATTTAAGGTTTAATTTTCACCATAGCCTAAAGAATCCTTGATCTTGATTTGTTTATGACTTGAGAGAGCTAGAGGTAACTTGAGGATAGAGAAGTAGAATTGAATTGTAATATAATTTTTAGTGATGGTTGACTCTTATTCACAAATTTATATTAAACCCATCTTCAAAGCCCTACCTACCCATCCACATGTGTACCATGTAGGATTGAAGAAAGCGCTAGAGGGGGGGAGTGAATAGCGCGTGTCGCTTTTTCCACTTTTTCATAAAAACTTGAGTAATAACACAACGAAATAGAAATATGCAATACTAACAAGTTTCTTTTTACTTGATTCACTGCACGACGACTGCTAGTCCAAGGCCCGCACTCGTATGAGGCTTTCGTTGGGAAATCCACTATGAGCAAAATGTTTACAATACTTTAAAAGAATGAACACTTAAAAATAAATATACCGACAACTTTAGAGTAGTAGCCTTGGCGTTAGGTGTTGGAGCAGTGTTTCGGCGTCAAGGAGAGCTTTTTGGAGTAGTGCGTGAGTATGAAAGTGGTGTAGAATTTTTTTCCAAAGTTGCTAGTCAAATATTCTTTTATTGACCCATCCAGGTGCCTCTATTTGCATTGAGGCACCTCTATCTGAGTGGATCTGATCGGATCCGAGTTCGCCGCGCCTTATCTGCTTCCAGGCACCTCAATCCCTTTGAGGCGCCTCTATTCCCAATGTGGCTCAACCTGACAACAACTCGACTCTGGAGAGTTTATCCTGACTCAGGCGCCTCAATCCCATTAAGGTGCCTAGTTGCTGATGTGCACCGTCCAACCAGAGGCTGCCACCTTATCCTACTCGCATTAAGGTCATTGAGGCGTCTTAATCGCTTTGAGGCACCTGGTTCGGCCTGAGGTGCCTGGATCCTTCCAGGCGCTTGGTTCAACAAATTTCAGGCTTCAACTTCTGTATCACAATGTTAGCATATATACAATATATAAAAGAAGAAATAACATTAGACAGTCTCGGGACTGTCCGATTCTGACTTTTGGGTTTCCAGTGAAACCCTAGGACGAACCGATGCCTATTGTTCCCTCAACGGAGAACGCGTCCTCACCTACTCCTCTCAGGAGAGTTTACTTGTTGCCAAACATTTGGACCTCCAAACTGTTTGGACTTTCTCTCAGCATCCGATCTTGACCTCCAGGACTTCCCGCTAGACGTCCGATCCTCGACCTGTCAAGACTTTTGTCTGGTGTCCTAGATCCCCCCTCGACCACTGCCCGGTGTCCTCGATTTGCCAAGACTTTTTCCCAGTCCCCCGGATCAGGACTTCATTGCCCAATCTCCCTGATCAGGACTTCTTGCCCAATCTCTCGTACTATGACTCCGTTGCCTAGACTCAACTAGGACTTTCACCTTGCCTAAATTCTCTTAGGACTTTCTTCTTGAGCTTCCTGCACACTCAGTCAAACTCATTAGATACCAACAAACCTTAACTTTGAACTTTTGTCATCTATCAAAACATAGGTTTGATTAGCTGATGCTTCCAGCGCCAACATACCATATATATATATATATTATCTTCTTGTGCTAGCTCTTTTGCAGGGTATTCGGCTAATGATTTTTGAGAAAAGATGTTTATACCATTACAAATGAATATATCTAAATGGAAGAGTAACACAGGCTATGGGAAGATTCACACAATTGTCACGTATCACTAGGTAATCTCCTTAAATTCTCTCTTTCACACTTACCCCTTATCACATTTTGTATTCATTGAGGACAATGAAAATTTTAAGTCTGGGCGGGGGGGGAGTGTTGTTGCTAGTTTAGATTTTTTTAGTTTTGCATAATAAAATTCTTTGCTAGTTGCATCAGTCATTACATTATTGCTAACTTTTTCTAGATATTTATGTTGTTGTGATAAAGCATGCTAGTATGTTTAGTGATCTATCTTCTCCTATTTGTAGTTAGCATGAAGTGAGCAATATTTTTATTGGAAGAGTTTGTGTGTTGGCCTAGTTTAAGGATCTCCTAACACTAAGCTTAACTTTGATGGCAGATACTTCTTAAAATAGTTATGATTCATAGAACCAGACTAGTATGCTTGTTTTCATTTGTGACTTCTCTATTACGTTTTGGTTACTGGATAACCTCGGTTTATGTCAACTCATTGGGAAAAATTGTATTCCCGAAAAAAAAGAGAGAAAGAAAGATTGAGTTGAATAAGAAAATATGCACACAAAAGAAAAAAAAATAAGGAGACTAAGGGATAGAAAAAACATTTGTCGTGAGTAGAAACTAACAAGTTACCCCTTTGAGGCCGAGTTAGGTTACTGGGAAAATAACTATTATATTTCTCTTGATACCGAGTAATCCTTTGAGACCTTGTGTAGTTTGAGAGGGATGAACTTTGTGAGTGGTAGGTAATTGTCTATTGCTCGAAGCATGAGGAACATGGTTAGATAACGAATTAACTAGACTTGGAGATTGACACTTGAAAAGGTTAAACCACTTATCGCACTGAGCAAGGAGAACTTCTACTTAGGACACACTCAAATAATTTTGTTATCTTGCTCATTAGTGAAACTACACGAAAGGATTAGAATGATTCACTAGGGTTTATGATGCATCATTTACACACAAGAATCAAGATTGCAGGTTTTTGCTTGAGGACAAGCAGAGGTTTAAGTCTGGGGGTGTGATGTGCTTAGATTATATATGTTTTTATGCATTGGTTGATGCACATCTACTTATATTTCATGAGCATAATTTACACATATTGCACCCTATTTCATTATTATGGCATACTTCTAATTTTTTAGTTCGGATATTTACTCTTTGCGTGTTTTCATTGACAGGTCACGTTTTGGAGCAAAATAGAGCTTAAATGGAAAGCTGGGCATAAAGCGGAAAGAAAAGTAGGATGCAGAGCAGCCAAGGCTATAACCATGCCCCCCAGGCACAATCATGCCTCAGCCCTACATGGTCATGCCATCCTTGCACGACCGTGTGAGCTTGATGAGAGACCTCAACACAGGGTCATGCCCAAAAAGCATGGTTGTGCCTTGCTACCCATGCTTCCTCGACACAGGGTCGTGACACCCAAGCACGATCATGTTTTCTTCTCAGCCAGGAGTCCTTCACAAAAGGCATGGCCATGTGTCATCTCTAGAGATTTTACACGGCCGTGTCGCATAAGAGGCACAACCGTGTCACGTGGATCACATGGCCATGTCAGATTTTGGGCAGCTTGTAGACCAAAAGTAAAACATGCATAACTTTTCACACGATTGGAGTTTCGATCTGATTCAAATGTCCAAATGAAGATAACTTCAAGATATACAACTTTTCTTCATAGTTCAATAAAAGATAATCACATCTAGGTCATGTTAAAAGGCACGATAGTCCCTGTGGATAAGATAACTTTTCTTCATTGTCTAGATAACTTACTTTGTGAACTCTCTAGTGCTTAATCAATAGTCCCTGTGGATACGATAATCTTTTATATTACAGATGACGTTACCGTGCCCTTGCGATTTTGTAACAACAGGCACGATAGTGTACCGAAGAGGCATGGGTGTGGGCCTATAAAAAGGTTTCCCCTTTGTGGGAACCTACGAGGTTCATTTCCTTGATGATTTTCATGATCCATCTACCTCCGGAGCAAGGACTTCATCCAAGAAGACCGACAAAGCATCGATAAGCATCTATTCTTCTCTACTCTTTGTATTGATTGTAAGAATGCTTCATTTCTTATCTCTTGCTTATAACTCCTTTGCTTGTAATTGTGATGTGATGTTGATGTAAACACTATAGATTTACTAATTTCCTTATTCTATGAAATGTTTATGAGTTCTTCCATGTGTGTCATGCTTTGATTATGCATGATTGAATGTGTGTGTGAAATGTATGCATGTAGATGTGGAAGATTGTCACCGTGAGAGGTGATGCTTTAGATTGTATGATCATGAAACCCTAAGTGATAGAAGGTAGTCCTTTAACTGGAATTTCTAGAGTTATCACCTTGAAATAGGGTCAATTCTCCATAAGGGATTAGCTAATTAGAGTTTAATGAATTTTCACTATTCTATTATTAGGAAGTGACTTATGCAATCTAGATTGTATGACCGGGGAGCCCTTATTGATAGAGGGTAGTCCTTTAATCGAACTTTCTAATGTTAGCTCTTCTACATAATAGCATTGGAAGACAACGGTGTAAGCACTCCGGTGTGAATTTCATGAGTTTATACTAGAAATTTGGTTAGGATCCTTACAAGATTGTAAACATGGAGGTTGGGAGATGATCAATTCATAGAATCATCAACTAGCATCACAATGAAACCTAAGTCCTAGGAACGCCTTCCCAAATCAACTTCTCTCTCAACAACCAACCTTTCTCATCTTGGACCTCTCAACCTTTGATAGTCTTAACTTACTTTGTGGACTCATTAATGCTTAATATACAGTCCCTGAGGATCGATAATTTATTACTTGATGACTATACCGTGCACTTGCGGTGATGACAACAAGTTTTTGGAATCGTTGTCAGGGACTGTTTTGATTGACATTAGTGATAAGCAATTTAGTTACTCTAGACATTTTTCTTTTTGTTAATAAATTTCAGCATTTACTTTTCTTGTGAATAGTTTTACAAATTATTTGCTTTCTTTAATTCTGCATTTACCATTTATGCAAATAATTATGTCTTGAACTTAACTTGAAAGTACTTGAATTTGGTTCCTTTTGGATGCGAAAGACTAATTTTGTAAAGATCTTTTATCTGTTGATCTTGAGATTGACAGAACTTTCAGAAGAAGAAGACATCTGCAAAAATATTTGGAAGAAGAACAAATTCAGTCCAATATGACAAACAAACCTCTCAAAGACTATGCAACACCATATGCAAGAGGCATAAGGTATAGCATCAGCAGACCTTCTATCAAGACCAATAATTTTGAGATCAAATCCGCTATCATCTCTATGGTACAACAAAATTAATATGGTGGAGGGCCAACTAAAGACCCCAATCAACACTTGGAAATCTTTTATGAAATCTGTGGAACAATAAAGATTAATAGAGTTTCAGCGGAGGTTATATAATATATGTTATTTGAATTTTCATTGAGGGACCAAGCAAAAGCATGGCTTAACTCCATGCCTGCCAATAGTATAACAACTTGGGAATAGTGTGAACAAAATTTTTAGAGAAGTTTTATCCCCCAAGTAAAACTGCACACATGAGGAATCTTAATCCAAGTTTTATGTAAAAAGATGGGGAATCCCCTTTATGAAGAAGCTTGGGATAGATTCAAAGGTCTTTTTCGACATTGTTCACATCACGGATTAGAGAAATGACTTGTAATCCACACATTTTGTAATGGAATAAACTATCAAACAAAGGTTTCCTTGGATTTCGCAGCTAGTAGAGCTCTAATGAACAAGGGACTTGATGAAGTAGAGGACATAGTTGAAAGCATGGCATTAAACCATCATCAATGGGCATCAGAGAGAAGCAACCCAATTAAAATTCCCAAAAGACATGATGTGAATACATTGGGCTTAATTTCAGCAAAGATAGATGCCCTCACCAAAATATTTGATTTGACGAATGTAAATCTTGTTAATGCGGTGATTTCAAGTTGTGAAATATGTGGTGATTCTGAGCACACCAAAGAAGGTTGCTAACTAGGAGCAATTTATACACAATTGGCTCCAATTGAACATATTGATGCAATTGGCAAAATCAAAGAATCAACAATCCATATTCTACGTACAACTCTGGATGGAGGAATCACCCAAATTTTTCATACCGCAACAATCAAGAGCAAGTGGGGCAATTATCCAACTTCAAATAAAATTCACAACCCTCAAAAATAGAGAAAATTTTTGAGGAGATGAAAGCTACCCAGCTAGAAATGAATAATGATCTCAAGCAACTTAATGGAAGAATGGATAATGTGGAGAAACATCTTAAGATGCTTGATAATCAAGTTGCTCAAGTAGCTAGCTCCTCCTCAAGACCTCAAGGGACATTTTCGGGAAAACATGAACAAAACCCTATTGAGCATTGCAATATTGTTGAGCTAAGAAGTGGACGAGCCTTGGGAGAACCCCAAGGACTCTACAAAGTAAAGCGATTAAAAGCATGCCGATTAGAGAGCCAACTCCTTCCTTCTCACATAATGAACATATATAAGAGGAAGTTGAAAATGATGAACCAATTGAGAGACCCCGTGTGGGGAGATACATGCCACTAATTCCCTTTCCTCAATGGATATTCATAGCAAATAAGGATGAAGAGTTCGACAAGTTTTTAGAAAAGGTCAAAGAACTACGTATTGAGATTCCCCTTATTGATGCTTTACAACAAATGCCAAAATTTTCCAAGTTCATGAGGGAAATCATTTCCATCCGACACAAGAAGGAAGGGTATTAGACCATAGCCTCAACTAAAGAGTCTAGTGCTTTGCTTCTGAGCGCACTACCACAAATGCTCAAGGATCAAGGGAGTTTTTCTATCCCTTGCAAAATAGGTACAACTTTGATTAATAAATCCTCTTGTGATCTAGGCACTAGTATTAGTCTCATCTCATTTTCTATTTGCAAGAGACTTGGGCTCAATGATCTCAAGTTGACCACCATGACACTACAACTGGCAGATCATTCTTGTAGATACCCAATGGGTATAATTGAGATGTGCCTATGGAAGTAGGGGGCTTTATAGTCCCTACTAATTTGTGGTCTTAGATATGGAAGAAGACCCAAATATCTCCATTGTTTTGGGAAGGTCTTTCCTTGTACAGCCGGAGTAGAAATAGATGATAAGAATCATAAGCTCATATTGGTAGCAGGCAAGGAAAAAGTAGAATTTTATTTATCTAAGGCCTCTAATCCATTTGTTGTTGTTAAGAGTTTGTGTTGCATCTTGGAAGGCCTCCAATCGTAAGAGAAGAAGCACCACCCCCATGATAGACCATCGGACAAAGCATCGAGTCTGGTGAGAGAATAGAAAAGGCCCAAGAGTAAAAATGTCAAATACATCATCCCGGCAAGAACCCGAATGAGAGATGGGCTTGAAGTTCCAACTTGCCACGATGGAGGGGCATGCAACCCCTTCAAGGAAAAGGTTCCAAGCTGAGTTGTGATAGGAGCCCATGACTTTAAAAGAGCGCTTCTTGGGAGGCAACCTAAAGGATGTACTCCTCCACAAGGTGGTCGTGGGACTTAACATGAGCGTGGAGGAGATTTTGAAGAAAAATTGAAGCCTGGCCTTGCCCAAAAGGTAGGACCGTGCCTCAACAATGCATGGGCCAAAGCTAACCACAGCAGGGCCGTGTGGTTTCACACGGTCGTGTTTCAAGGAGATTTTGTGCCAGATCCAACCACGGCAAGGCCATGTGATTTCACATGGATGTGTAAAATTCAAATGGAGCCACCAGATCAAGTCCTGGCTTGGTCGTGTCTTTTTACACATCCATGCTGATAGACATGACTCCTTCAGCAAAACTTTAGCATGCCCGTGCCTTTGAAGACCAAACTTCCAGAACATGCCATGGTTTAGCCGTGACTTTTGACACGACCGTACCAATCTAGAGGAAGCAGCTAGCAAGAAAGAGACATGGCCGTGTCCCATTTCACATGGCCATGGAAAAAAAACTAGAAAACTTGGTCATGTCAAAAGACACGGTCGTGTGAAGCCTTTCACGCCCAAATAGAAGCAACCACGTCCTGGCGGTGCCAAAAGGCATGGTCGTGTGGCATTCTATTTTGGGTATTAAAACCCTAAGGCACAACCTGTGCTTCTCACTTACACGTTCGTGCCTCCTTCCCCCACCCCTTCTTCTTATCGCTTCTTCACATCTCTAGATCTCTTCTCCAAATCAAGATCTAGCTCCTTCCTTCCTCAATTATTCTCCAATTTCTCCAAAAAAGAGTCTTCTCCTAACCCCCTCCTTCTTTAAGCCTTCTCTCCAGGAACTCTTCTCTTCTAAATCTCAAGATCTTCCCCCTTCTTGATTTCACCCTAAGATCACTAGATCTTTAGATTTCAAGATCTCTCCTTTCTTGCTTCCTTTTCCCCCACAAACAACAAATCATCCTCTTTCACTTGAGACCTTACAAAATGTTGAAACGATTCCACAAAAGTGGAGGATCTAGAGGAGGGGATGACCCCGAAAAATAAAAAAGGGAAGGCCATCGACAAAGGGAAGGCTACGACAAAGGGAAGCGACGGGCACGTCACAAAGGTAATTAAAATTCTTATGGTATATTTTTTTGCAATGATGAACAAAAAGCGAGATATGATGTTCTTATTGCTCGTAGATTGATTTATACTTACTACCTTGATAATTACACTTTGGATGTCTTAGGAATTAGAAATGATGTGGATTGGATAATTAGCAATTTAGGTAGGAATAATTTGATGAGTCTTCGTTACCCAACTTATCCTATGATAACTCTTGAATTCTTAAGCTCCATAGATACCCACTTTGTTTCTGATAGTGATGATGTTGTGAAGATTAGCTTTCGTTTAATGAATCATGACTATAAGTGATATCTTTTTGATTTAAATAATTGTTTTGGTTTGCCTACCGATGTATCTTGTAGCTTTGATTACTCTTTTAATGATAATAAATTTTGGAGCAAAATTGCCGAGACAAATGAATCCTATGGCCCATCTCGTTCCAAGGTATTCTCTCTTCAAAACCTAGTTTTTGCTACCATCACCGCGTTATGAGTAAGTCCATTTTGGGTCGTGGTGATAGCGACAGTGTAGTACGGAAAGTAGATCATTATTTCTTTTGGACCATGTTGAACGAGGTCGAATTTGATTCGGGTTTTCATTGCCTTCACAACCTAGTGAGATCTGGTAAACCATCTTCGGGTACTATAGTATTGGGCGGGTTGATTACATACATCATCGCAAACTTCGGTTGTGAGCTATTTGGGTTAGATGTTGTTCATGGTAGTTCCAAGATCGATATTGATACTTGTGTGGTGATAAAATTATTTGTCGGGAGTAGAGAGAGTATGATTTTATTAGGAAGAATGGATTCCCTCTTCTCCTACCTAACCCCGAATGCATTTCAATTAGAAATCCTGCCAATTGGATTATTAGAGATAGACTACCCGTTGATGCCCCTCCCATTGTCAATATGACAGAACCCTCTTCCTCTAGATATGAGTCGACTATACACTCTTTCGCTTATGGCGAAATGACTCAGTTTGGATTTGACTTTTTTGACTTCCGTGCCTCTTTAGATACTCTCCATGAAGAGCATGTTACCCACAAATATTTATTGGAAAGGCATGTGCTATGACTCAAGGTTAGTAACAACAGGTGCATGATCATTTTAGGAGGACAGAGGAGTTCCAGTGCTAGATTTCTGATTTCTTTGACCCATTAGTAATGGGAGTGGGAAAGGGAGGAGGAGTTAAGACGATCATTGGATGTGACGAGACAGCAGGTGACTACTCTTTATCAATATCATGAGCATCTAAGAACTTGCCCCATGTACCTAGATTTCCTCCTGGCCCACATCCACCTTATTGAGTTTCGTTTCATTAAGGACAATGAAATGTCCAAGTCTCAGGGGGTTGTACATATACATATTCTTGTTTCTGCATGTGTTTCAATTTGATTTTGTTTTTGCATGTTTGAGTTAGTTTGTTTCTATGGCATGTCAGTTGTATCATCATCATATTATAGCATGAATTGTTCTTTTCATAAAAGTACTAGCACGCTTGTTCTAGATTTTCATGTTCTGTGATTTATGTGCTAGTATGCTTAGTGATCGACTTTTTCCTATCCTTAATAGCATGAAATGAGCATTGTTTTATTTGAAGAGTTTGAGAATTTGCCTAGTCTTAAGATCTCTTTACACTATGCTTGAATTTGATAGTAGATACATCTGAAAATAGTCATGATTCATAGAATTGGACTAGTACTTGTGCTTCTAAGGTGACCTCTCAAATACATTTTGGTTACTTGAGAAACTCAGATCACGTCAACTCATTTGGAAAAATCAAAATCTCTATATTTGTTTAGTGCTTCATCTTATAAGCACCATTGGTATTAGTGCTTCATTTCATAAGCACCAAAAAATAGAACAAGGGATAAAAAATAGTTGTTATGAGTGAAAACTAACAAGTTACCCCTTTGAGATTGAGTTAGGTTACTAGAGAAATAATTGTTATATTTCTCTTGATTCTAAGCTATCCTTTGAGACCTTGTGTAGTTTGAGAGGGATGAACCATGCATATAGAAGGTAAGTGCCTATTGCTGGAGGCACAAGGAATACAATTAGATAATGACTTGACAAAGCTTAGAGATTGATACTTGAAAAAATTAGGCCACTTTTCACATTGAGCACAAAGAACTTTTACTTAGGTCATTCTCAAACAATTCTAGTAATATGCTCATCAATGAAACTATAAGATAGGATTAACTCGATTCACTAGGGATCATGATGCATTATATTGCCACGTGAATTTAGATTGTAGGTTTTTCCTCGAGGACAAGCAAAGGTTTAAGTATGGGGATGTGATGTGCATAGATTATATATATTTTTAAGCATTATTTGTTGCACATCTACTTAAATTTCATTAAGTATGATCTACATTATCGTACCCTCTTTTATTATATTGTTTTGCTTTTACTCCTTTGGTTTAGATATCTGCTCTCTCTTTGTATTTTAATTGAAAGGATGCAATTTAGAGCTAAAATGGAGCCAAATAAACATTGGAGCAAGTTCAGAGGGAAAGTAGCCGAGCACATTCGTGCCTTATATGCATGATCATGCCTTATCAAGCCAAGCATGGTCATGCCTCATAGGCACGGCCGTGCTTCATCAGTCAGTGCCTCAAGCAACTCCCATGGCGAGGTCGTGCCTAAAGGCACGATCGTGCCACCTCAACATCTCTCCTTGGAAATTCTAGCAACAATCACGGCTCATCGAAAGATTCTAGTTCCAACCATGGCCAGGCCATGCCTAAAAGCACGGTTGTGTCTTTCGTCAATCATGCTCATCGAAGGATTCTAGTTCCAACCATGGCCATGCCATGCCAAAAGGCACGACAGTGTCCCCTTCAGCCTATTACCCTTGGTTGGGTCTTTCCCAAGGGGCACGACCGTGTCCTTTCTTTAGCACTTCTCACGGAACGGCTGTGCCTATGAGGCACGACCAGGTGGAGAGTCCCCATGGTCATGTGGGTCACCTACTAAAGGGGTTTGAGATCCCCTTTTCAATGGGAGAAAGGTTTCCCCTTCAAGGGAACCTACGAGGTCAATTTTTGAGCCAATTTCAATGATTTGTCCACCTCCGGAGCTTGAATTTCATTCAAAGACAATGACATCCTCTTGATAAGCATTTCTTCCTCTCTATTCTTCGTTGTATTGTAATAATGCTTCATTTATTGTCTTCGGTTTGTTTCCTTTTTGCTATGGAGTAGATCCCCTAAATTATAGGATGTAGGGAGTAGTTTTGATGTGATGTTGATGTATAAACTATGGATTTGCCAATTTTCTTGTTCAATGACATGTTTATAACCTATTCTGTATGTGTTGTATCTTGTTTGTGTTTTATTTAATCTGTATATGAAATGTATGCATATGGATGTGAATGATTGGTCGCCATGTAGAGGAGAGGCTTTAGATTGTATGACTAGGACCCTTAGTGATAGAGGGTAACCCTTTAACCGAACTTTCTAGAGTTATCACCTTGAAACAGGGATCAATTCTTCGCAAGGGTTTACATCAATTTAATGTTAGGAAGTGACTTGTGTAATCTAGACTGTATGACCGGGGGCCCATAGTAATAGAGGGTAATCTTTTATCAGACTTTTTATGTTACCTCTTCTACTTAATAGCATAGAATGAACAATGATGTAAACACTCTAGTGTAACCTTCATGGGTTCCTATCGGTAATTTGGTTTGAATCCCTACAAGTATGTAAACATGGAGGGTAAGGGAATGAACAATTCATAGTACGTCAACTAGCATCATAATGAAACCGAAATCCTATGATCACATTCCCAAACCAATTCCTCTCTTAGCGACCATTCACTCTCACTGGACCTCACTCTCTCACTCTCTCTTGAGCTCTAGTTCACAAGTTTTTACACAATCTTTGATCGTCTAGATAACTTATTTTGTCGATGCACTATGCTTAGTCAACAGTTCCTAAAGATTGATATATTTATTACTTGATGACTTAGTCATGCACTTGTAGTTTTGACCACAAGGACACCAGACAGAAGTTGAGACAGGTCGAGGACTGGACATCTAGCGAAAAGTCTCGAAAGTCAAGATCAGATATTAAGCAAAAGTCCAAACAGGTCTAGAGGACCGAATGTTTGAAATCAGGTAATCTCTCTTGAGAAGAAGTGGGTTAGGATGCATTCTCGAAAAGGGAACAATAGGCATCAGTCTGACCTAGGGTTTTAATTGAAATAAAAAATTCAAGACTAGATAGTCCCAAGACTGTCAAAACATCTTTATGCTTATTTTTATATTTGTTGTGCTAACACTGTGATGTAGGAATAAGAAATCAGAAGTTGGCCAGAGATATGAGATTCCAAGAGACCGGATGGGTTCCAGGCACCCGAAGGTTCGGGCAACCAGATAGATCTAAGCACTCGGAATGACCCAAACTTAGCCATGCATGCAGTTGAGATTGCACATTCCAATTGGTTGGCACATGTCAGCTTCTAGGTGCATAGAAGGGATCTAGGCTCCCAGGAAGGGATAAAGTTGACTAGAATAAAGCTTCGTCCAGATGCCGCCACGTCAGCACTCCAGGTGCCCGGAAGGGATCCAAGCATCTAGAAGGGATCCAAGCGCCCAGAATGGATCCAGGCGCCCGAAGGTGAATAAATTGCAATGGAAGAGGATCAGATCAGGACTAGCTGGGGTGCTAGAAAGGGGATCCAAGTGCCTAGAATGATCAATAAAGTAGGGTTCGACCAACAACTTCAATAAAACACATTCTATGCTCAAATAACATTCATGCTGCTCAAAAATTCTGCTACGATGTTTTAACGCTGCTCCGACAAAAACATCCAAGCCTTTACTTCTAAGTTGCCAGAATAAGTGTAATTTTAATTAAAGTGTTATATTTTGTGTAATCAAATTTCTTTGTACTTATCTAACGTTTGGCTTTGAATCTGTGTTCGAAGGAAAAGTATTTTAATGGATTGCCCATTGGAAGATATCAACGATCGTTGGCCTAGGGCTAGCTGCACAGGCTATGAACCAAGTAAAACATAGTTGTTAGCATTGTATTTGCTTCTATTTTTATTATTTCACTGCGTAATTTTCAAAAATCATGAAAAAGTAAAATACGCTATTCACCCTCCCCTCTAGCACGTTTTCTCAATCCTACATGATCTACCTTTTCCTATCCATAGTAGCATGAAGTGAGCAATATTTCTATTGAAAGAGTTTGAGTGTCAGCCTAGTTTTAGGATCTTTTAACACTTTACTTGACTTTGATAGTAGATATATCTGAAAATAGTCATGACTCATAGAACCAGACTAGTAATCTTATTTCCTAGGTGCTCCTCAACTACATTTTGGTTACTAGAATAAACTCGTATCATAGTACTCATTTGGAAAAATCAAAATTCCCAATATATTCAAGTATTGCAATTTGCAATTACTTTGTGAAAAAAAAGAGAGAAAATAAAATGGAATTAGAAAATAGTTGTCATGAGTGGAAACTAACATGTTACCCCTTTGAGACCGAGTTAGGTTGCTAGGGAAATAACTATTATGTTTCTCTTAATACCGAGCATTCCTATGAGACCTTGTGTAGTTGAGGGTGAAGAACCTTGCGTGTGGCTAGTAAGTGTCTATCGCTGGAAGCATTAGGAACACTGTTAGATGATGACTTGACTAGGCTTGGAGGTGGACACTTAAAAAGATTAAGTCACCCTTCGTACTTAGTACAAAGAACTTTCACTTATACCACACTCAAATAATTCTATTATCCAGCTTATTAGTGAAACTAGAGGATAGGATTAGATTGATTCACTAGAGGTTATGATGTATCCTCTACACACATAAATTTAGATTACAGATTTTGCTCGAGAACAAGTAAAAGTTTAAGTTTGGGGTGTGATGTGTGTAGTTCTTATGTATTTTTAGCATCATTATGCATACATTCTATTGCACTTCATGAGCATATCTTGCATGCGTACATCTTCTATTTTGTTACTTTTACTCTTTTAGTTCGGAGATCTTTTCTTTGCATGTATTCTTTGCTAGGACACAAAATGGAGCTAAATGGAGTTTGAAGGCCTTGGAATACAAAGGAAAAGCAGCAAGGAAAACACTATGGTCGTGTCCCAGGCCAAAGTTAACCAAAGAAAGGAGCAAGGTGCAGTTTCTAGAATTTCACATGACCATGTGGTTTTTCACATGGTCGTGCCTTTTACCACATAAGAGAAGAGAAATTCCACACGACCATGCCTTTTTCCATAGTTCCTACAGTCGAATATCACATGGTGGTGCTTCAAACCACACGACCGTGTCTCAAAACATATGGTCGTGTTTTTTACTATAGTGTTAAGACATAGGATTTCACACGGTTGTGTCTCAAACCACATTATCGTGTCTATGACCACCGAGAAGTATCTCTAACAAAGACATGCCCATGTCAAAACCAAATGGCCAAGCTTTTTCCTAAAGGAGCAAAAGACACGATCGTGTTAGATTCCACAAGGCCATGTAGCTGTCGGATGGGAACTCTACAGAGATGTTTTGAATTGTTTCTAATGATTTTTTAGGGGCTATAAAAACCCAAGAGTCCCACTAATTGGGGGAGGAGGGTTCTTCCCTTTTAGGGAACCCAGAGCAACCATTCTGCAACCGTTGCAATGATCCATCCACCATAGGAGCTCGAAAACACCTCCAAGACGCCAAAACCTTGAGGATAAGCATTTTCTTCTCTCCATCCTTTCCGAGTTGAGTTAAAAGATATTTAATTCATTATTTCTTAGTTGTATTCCCTTCTATATGGAGTAGATTTCTGGATTCTAGGATTAGAAATTAGTTGTGATGTAATTATTGATATTGTTCTTGAGTATTTGTTTCTTTACCTATTAAATGACATGTTTACTTCTTGTGCCTATTTGGTTATGTTATTTGTGAATGTTTAAGGACATGAGAAATTAGTCAATCGTAGAGGGGATAATCTAGATGTACCGTAGAGACCTAGTGACGGGTATAATCTCGTGAAGCTGATATTCTAACATGATGTCCTTGAAGTTAGACTGAATTCCCATGAAGGGAAAATTGTTGGATCGAAAAGAGCGATAGAGGGGGTGGATGAATAACGCGTATACTTTTCACACTTTTTGTAAAACACGAGAGTAAATAGCAACGGAATAAGAAACAGAATAAGCAACACAACCAAGGTGACACATTTGTTTTTACTTGGTTCACCGCCCAACGACGGCTAGGCCAAGGCCCACACCCAAATGAGAGCTTTCGATGGGAAATCACTAATAGCGCGATGATAATACAATTCAATTAAGTACATATTGCATATAATAAAAATACTGACAACTTGAAAGAAGAATAAAGTTTGAGAGTCGGTTGTCGGAGCGACATTTCTGCATCGTAGAGCAAGTTTCGGAGTAGCACACAAGTATGAAAGTTGTCCGGGCAGTTGTGTTGAAGGTGTTGGTCGAACCCTTCTTTTATAAGTTCATATAGGCACCTCTATTCCCTTTGAGGCGCTTCTATTCGAAGTAATTTGATCAAAATCTTTGTCAGCCGCACCTTATCCTCTTCCAGGCACCTCTATTCCTTTGAGGCACCTGGATTGCTGACATTGCTAGATTTGATTGATGCTTGACTCTGGCCGAGTCTATCCCAACCCAGGAGCCTCAATCCCTTTGAGGTGCCTGGTTGCTGACGTGTCTGACCAATCAGAGGTTGCCACCTTATCTTTCCAGCGCTGAGGTGATTGAGGCGCCTCAATTCTTTTGAAGTGCCAGGTTCGGATTGAGGCACATGGATCCTTCAAGGCACTTGGTTCAGCAGTTTCCAGGCTTTATGTTTCTGCATCATAGAGTTAGCATGTATAGTATCACGCCCCGTGAGTATACTTATCCGTTGAAAAACGGACAGCACTTCCCTTGTAACAATTATAGTTTCCTAGTACACAACCACGCAGTTGATAAAAAAATCAAACCACACAATTATATCAACAACTAATAGAACAACATATAAGAAAACAAATCATACACATAAAAACATAAAGTGGTGTGTGCCAACATGACTTAATATCTCAACAACAGCTCAAAACAAATACTAAACAAAAATCCAAATCCACGACATAACACATTTATTACAATATAAAAGTAGAAAAAAAAATAATAAAAAACAAAAACCCTCCAAGTGATGCAGGACAGGCAGATAGGATCTCCCGACGACAATATAGGTCTTCTAATGATACCTGAAAACAATAAACACAACACAAGGGTAGTGAGTCCAAATGACTCCGTAGGTATAAGAAAGATAGTGCATGATAAATATAATAGTAACAAATCAAGGTACAAACAGTTTCATGGGAAGAACTCTACCATGATAGACATAGTTGAGTTATAAATGTACATATATACATATACATCCCTCGAGTACAAAATTATAACATGCCAATACAGCAGATATCAAATGCATATGCAACACACATCAAATGCATACATGGCCACACCGGCGTACCCCTCCAGCTACCACGACATCTGTGTGGCCGAGGGGGGCAGGACAATGACACTGATCTCACTCCAGCTACCACTACTCTGAGTGGTCGAGTGGTTAGGATGTAGGGTAGCTATCTAGCTACAACAAAAGGTCGAGGCCTGCATGATGCTCCAGCTACCACTATTATGAGTGGCCGAGCGGCACGACAAGACAAACTGCTGCACTCCAGCTACCACTACCCAAGTGGTCGAGTTGGTAGGAATATAACTGATGACTCTCTCGACCACAAGGGAGACAATGGACGTCAACATGCAAGTGGTATGCAGTGCATAATGAAATGAGCATCACATACAGATATAAAACCATTACACCATATAATAAACTCTCATAGGGCGGACATCTATGAAACACACCATACACATGTGTAACGACCTATGATGCACACCATACACGTATGCACCAGATAGCAATATATATCCAAAAATAAAATGACATAAGCATTACATGAATTCAATTCCTATGAAACACATCATACACGTGTCATACCATACACGCATGCACCCAACCGCGATACACACCATACATGTGTGTACCACTACCAATCATGGATAATCAAAATTCAAGACTACATGGATAATCAAAATAGACTAATTCCAAGATCAAGCATGTAAGCGTCCAAAGCAAGAAATAACATGATTAGATTTAAGGTAATCCAAATTACCTATCAAATTTATAATACTCATGCACTAAGTATTAAAAGAGACAAGGATAGAAGTACCCTCCTCCAAATAGGTCGGGACGAATATCCTCAGAACCGATGCTCTGTCTCATATCCAGAGCTTATAAGTAGCATTATGAAACTACTTTAGTACTAAAATATAACTAAGAACCAAAACTCCCTAATTAATTTAGGTGAGTAAATCATCTAAAAATTCTTATTTAACTAATCCCTTAATTAACAACTTAGGGAGCTAAAATCCTTTGGTATCATCATATATAAATTCCAATACCTAATTACTTGGATTAAATGGATATAATTTTAGATTTAGAGATTTGTTACCCTAATCCCGTTAACAAATCTCACAAACCCACATTTCAATTTCCCAATCCTTTAACTACAAGAAGACACCTAATAATCCAACATAAACATAACCACTTCGTTTCTTTATCCCAATTTTCACATAGGGTAGTTATCCCAATTCCATTAACCAACTCACCATTACCCACAATTAATCCTCCACAATTTTCTTTCAACATAAATCATACTTCAAGGGTGTAGTTAAGCAAGGACAATCCTACACCATCATGACAAATAAAATTCATAAAACTACAAGCAAGTGAGCCACAAACATAACCCTAAAGATTAAGCATAATCATCTTTGATTGTTTTGTAACATAAACTCTAATATCAATTCAACAAAGTCAAACTATCCATCAATTAATTCTAATCACAACTCTACTAATTTAGGTACTCATTAACCCCACATATCATCAATTCCAAACCTTCACAAATTTCTTTCTATCATTTCAATAGCTCACAAACAATAACTACACCAATCCAAACATGTAAAGATGTTTTAACTACTACCATCCAAGCTACTTCTGAATTTGTATCATGAATTCCACTACCATCAGACACGACAAACCATAATGTTAACATAATCGAAAACGTTAAACCTCTATATAGTTATTGTGGAGGCTGCCGGACCTTGAGGTTGATTTGGCCAGAACAAGTCTGATGTGAGTGAAATAGTGGTGGTCGAAGCCAATCTGGTCATCTCTGACCTAGTTGAACAATAGCTAGCCAGAGTAGTGATGAGGCTAGATTGGCCGGATACTAGAGGGCAGCAGTGAATCCAGATTTGGGGCAAGGCCAGGTCGGTGATCGTTCTAGCCATCTACTGTGGTAACCAATGACAGGGGTTTGCGGTGAGGGCCAATTGGCGGCATCGGGAAAAGAGGGAGTGGCAGCACCGGGGAGACCTATCAGCTATGGCAGACATCGAGAGGAGATGAGGGAGAAGAAAATAGGGATCAGAGTCTAGCCTCAACTATGGATTGGGGCCGGCGACGATGGTTACCAGCGGTTGGGGCGTCGGCCGAAGGAGGAAGGGAATCGGTGATGAGGTCAGTGGTGACCGATGAGGTGGAGAAGGTGGCGACGATTTGGGTCGGGTGAGAGATGCGGTGTGGATTGGGGGAAGAAAGCAAGGGTTACCGATTGGAGCATCGTCAGCGGCCGTTGTGGTCGGTGCTTAGGGAGACACCGACGGCAACGAGGCAACAATGTCGGGTGAGAGAGATAGGGAGAAGCAGGTGGTCAGCGGCGGTGGATTGGGGAAGAAGGAAGAAATCGAGTAAGGTGAAGTTTTAAACTTAGGTTTTTATTATTTGAAACTTAGGTATATATATTAGAACTTAGGTTTTAATAATTCAACTTTGTCTTTAATTTAAACAATCAACTCCTAACTTAATTGATATTCCAAACAGTCTTAATAAAGGTCTATTATTTATATCCCCATAAACTTCTCCAATTAGCTCCGATTAAATCCCAAAAAATCTCTAAAAATTCCCAATAAATTCTAAAATTATCGTATTTAACAAATTAAGTAGCTATAACCTCCTCGTGCATGAGTTGACATGGTTCCACATACATTGGTATGTATAAAGCCCAATACATCATATAACACACTTGTTGGGATTTATGTGAACAAAACACGCATGTTTTCGATAAAACACATGCAACAAAAGCAAAACAATTTCAAAAATTTTGTGCATCCCAAAAGCACGACAAGATCATGATGTGTAAGACATAATATAGATCTAAAGATTATGCCTACGAGTTCATAATTGAACTTTCTAGAGACCGTTTAGCTAGCCTCTATCAGTATCCACGCCGAGATAACTTCGAGATGACTTTACAAAGTCACAAGTCGTGTCTCTGCTTTGGTACTAGCAAAACAGTGGAGATGACGTGATCCGAGAGAAAACTCCACATCACTATACAGTGGCCAGCTGCTAAAGAGGAGCCAACAACATTTATGGGACAACAGCCTTTGGGCTGTTGTTCGATGATGTGCGTAGATTATGCATATTTCTAGGCATTGTTTATTGCATATTTACTTGCATTTTATGAGCATGGTTTACTCTATCGCACCTTATTTCATTGTTATGTGACTACTTCTCTATTTTGGTTTGGAGATCTGCTCTTTTCATATTTTCATTGACATGATGCAATTTGGAGCTGAAATGGAGAAAAATTGACATGACTCTAAGGCACGCCCGTGCCTTTTCTAGCCATAGCAAGGTCATGTCTCAAAGAACGGTCGTGTGTCATCTTCAAGGATCTCCGGCAAGCTCCACGGCCTGGTCGTGCCTCCTAGGCATGACCATCATGCCTTTTTAGCAACATCTCCAGAATTTCTAGCAAGAGACATGGTCCGACCATGCCTCCACAAATTCCAGCAATATTCATGGTGTGGTCGTGCCCCAAGGCATGGTGGTGCCAACTTTCTAGCAAGATCTCAGAGATTCCAGCATGAATCATGGTCCGGTCGTGCTCTAAGGCACGATCATGCCTATTTCTCATAGCAAATGCAAAAGACCCCCATGACTCGGCCATGCCATTTTCCTATGGATTGCCACGACATGGTAGTGCCTCATAGGCACGACCGTGTGGCATCAATTAGAGCCAGTGGGGCACCTATAAAAGGGTTTTGAGATCCCCTTTTGATTATGAAGAGGGTTTTCCCCTTGAGGGAAACCCACAAGGTCCCATTCCAAAGTCGCTTTTGATTATCCATCCACCTTCGGAGCAAGGATTTCATCCAAAGACATCGACAATCATCTCGCCAAGTATTTCTTCCTCTCTAATCTTTTTTGGATTGTAAGAATGTTTCTTTTCATCTCTTGCGCTTGTAACTCCCTTGTTATGGAGTAAATCTTTCGGATTTTAAAATGTAGGAAGTAGTTTTGAAGTGACGTTGATGTGTAAACTATGAATTTGCCAATTTCCTTGTTCAATGATATGGTTATGACTTGTTCCATGTCTGTGATATCTTGTTTGTGTTTGATTAAATGTGTGTGTGATAATGCATGTGGATGTGAAGGATTGGTCACCATGTAGAGGAGGTGCTCTGGATTGTATCACTGGGGGATCTTTAGTCATAGAGGGTATCCCTTTAATAGGACTTTTCAAAGTATCACCTTGAAAGGAGGATCAATTCTCCACGAGGGATTAGCTAATTATAATCTAATGGGTTTTCACCAATTCAATGTTAGGAAGTGACTTGTGTAATCTAGACTATATGATCGGAGGCCCTTAGTGGCAGAGGATATCCCTTTAACCTGACTTTCTATGTTACCTCTTCTACTTAGTGACATTAGAAGAAAATGATGTAAACACTCCGGTGTAACCTTCGTGGATCTTATCTAGTAATTTAGTTAGAATCCCTACAAGTATGTAAACATGGAGGGTAAGGGGATGAATAATTCATAGTATATCAACTAGCATCATAATGAAATCGAAATCCTAAGATCACCTTCCTAAACCAATTCCTTTCTTCACAACCACAAGCTCTCATTGGATCTCTCTCTCTCTCTCTCTCATGTGAGCCTTGTTCTAAAGCTTTCACACGACCTTTCGATTATTTAGATAACTTTCTTTGCAGAATCAACTAGTGCTTAATCAATAATTCCTATTGATTGATATTTGTATTACTTGATGACTTAGCTGTGCACTTGTGATTTTGACAACATTCGACTCTTGGACGATTACTACCAGTGACATCGGATGTCCGTCGGCAAGAGGACAGTGGCTAGGAGGGCTGACGGCACAAAGAAGGGGGCAACCATTCTTTGTGCCCCCTTCTTTGTGGTCGGTGGCAAGAGAGGGAGAGAGGAGAAGAGAATTAGAAAAACCTTATTACCAATAACAATATCAAACTTTTTTCTCTCCCATCTATATCTTTATATAGATATACAACTGAGTTTTAAGAGCAAGTCCAACCATTTTGTCCGGCGGTAGAAGTAACATGACGACACAAATCGACCACGAAAAACCTTTGATAAGGTTGCTGTCCAAAAAGGCAAAGATGTTGTCAGAGGCTATTGGTCGGAGACAAGGAAGGCCCCTGGCCGGTGGATGGCCAGCGAAGAGAGGCCAGATGGCCAACGATAGTTGGAGGTTGTCGGCGGCGATAGGACAACCACTTTATGGGCTGTCGATAGTTGGAACAGCAACCTACGGGTTTTTGTTTACTGTCCAACATTGGTTGTCGGCGTCATCACACGTTGATGGCAGGAAGGGCAGTGGTCGGGAGGCCGACAGCGGTAGCTTCCAGCGTTATGATTTGGCGGCAACGGCTGCAGATGCGTGTGTTTGACACATTTCACAAACGGCCAATGGAAGACAAAACTAAAAATTCTAAATCATTACAATATATACATCACACACATGCAAGATACAATAGTTTCAGACATAACCACAATATAAAATTTTACAAAAAACTAAATTAAACTATTTAATCTAGTCATACTTGTGAGTTCGTTATCGAACCTTGTAGATAGTGCTTGCTAGCCTTGCAAGGCTAGCCTCTTCTGGAATCAATGAGCAACCCTAACAAGGGTTGCCTCTATTCATATCCATGTTGAGTTCTCTTCGAGGCAACTTCAATAAGTCATGAGTCGGTCTCCACTTCGGTACTAGCCAAAGGTGGGAGACGAAGCGATTCGAGAGAGGAATCACAGTACAATTTATACTTGGCGACAATTGCAACCAGTCGGCACAAATCAACAAGTGGTAACAACCTTTGTTGTTGTTGTCTGTAGGAAACCCCACTATCCGATGGATGGAAAAACCGCTGCCGACGAAGGGCAACAATTCCAAATGGCTAAACAAATTTTAGCCTTTGTTGGAATTTCTGATCGTAAATATTGCTGGTTCGGCTACCCCACAATAGGTCCGGCAGCCCCACATCAAGTCCAACTACCCCACATCAAGTCCGGCAGCCCAATGGCTGGCAGAACAAGTCTTGCCGGAACACCCTGTTGGGTGATAAAATAAGTATGGCTGAACACCCTGCTCGGCGGTAAAATCTTTCTAGCCAGAGCTCCCTGTTGGGAAGAGAAGGGGTTGGGCATAGAAGAGGCTGGGTGGCATCAACTCCGACAACACCATGGCTGGGCGGGTTGCTGTTGTTGTTGCCGGCGGGAACAACAGCACCAACAACCATTGTAGGTTGACCGACAGCAAGAAGAGGCCGACAACAGCAAGCATAGCAGGTGGCTAGGCTAGTCGACAGTGCAAGGAGGACCTTCCTCCTTGCGTTTGCTGTCCTTGTGCGGTGGCAACTCCAGCAGCCAGGAGTGGAGGCTGGCCCAAGATGCACCAGCGACGGGGTTGGATTTCCTTTGGGCGGCGACACAAAAGTAAAGCTCGCACCTTTTGGTGGTCGGCGGTAGAAAACAAAAGGAAACCTCTTTTTGGGTTGGTGGTGGAGAAGAGAAGGGAGAGAGATGAATAGAATTAATTCCCCAAAATCTAACTATTAGGTTTTAATGATATTAATTAATTATTTTCTCTATCCTATATCTTTATAAGGTTTTCTTATTGGGTTTAGGTCAAATCAAAACTCATACCCATTAAATCGTAAAATCCAAACCATTAGCCTTAAGTTTGGTCCAAGACCAAACCAACTTGGTTCAAAACTAAACCACCTTGGTTTAATAACCAAAACCTCTTTTAATTAAAACCAAACCAATTTGATTTATAATTAAACAAATAAGAGTCCAATTTGTCTTCAATTCAACGCTTCCATTCTGGTATAATATCTTTCATATTTGCCCTTTGTTTTGTCCAATGAGACTTAATCTCTCTTGATCCGAGAATCCAATTTTCAAACTCATTTATGTCTCTCGGATAAACTCATAGTGAGTGTGACCTTGTAGGTTCCCGATTTATGTTGGCCATCCATAATTAACCATTAATTATGGATCGATCATGAGTGACACCTAGTAGTACATCATAATCTCGATCAGAAAATCACAATTGATTCAAGAACAGTTCTGAACCCTTCAGCAACTACAGTGAATCATGTCTCATTCCTTTCGCTCGTCTTATACCCACTTAGTTTAGGACATGGTCTATGTATTAGTCCCCACTAGGCTGACTACGTCACACCTAGCCCAAGTTATACTTCCTCGTCTTATGTATTCAAATTACTCAGACATGTATCCAAGAGTACTATACTCTTGACATGTATTACTTTGGCTAAAGACTTCGAGTAACAATCCTAACAAGTTGCCATAGGGTATATGTCTCCTTATAAGGAGTGGTGAATCCTTTGTTGGCTATCCAATCACCTTCGAGCACTTCGACTTATACCCAATCATCCCAGGTCCACACCTCCTCAGAGATGCTTACTTAAGATGTCAAAGTATAAGTCTCCATGACCAAGATGGCTTGAATATCTCAAGTCGAAGGAAACTCCCACTTAAGTTGCAATGAGATCTTCATTGACATATCTATATATGTAGAGAACCATATAAAGTCTTATGGCAGGTCACTCCAATAAACTAGTTACCTTTAACTAGCATCCACGTGTAACTCTCGATATCCCAATGTCTCCAGCCAGTGAGGAATGACTGCTTGGTTAAACCAAGGAGTATCACATGTGCTAGTCTCACAGAATTGATGATGTCCGAACTCATAAATTCATCGACTAGGGAATGTTTCAATACATTCATAATTACACTAGTAGAGATACTCACTAGTTGTGATCCAATCACAAGTTCTCTCATACTATGAATTGTATTATGGACGTTCAGTAAATGAGTTTAAGATCCAATCATACACATAAAGAATTTGCACTTAAATAGTGAATTAGATATTTATCCAATAAATAATACATACCATAAAGCGATTTGCCGTAGGACACCTCTCAAATATAACATACTCTCACTTGGCCTAATGTCAATCTCCATGGTATCTAATACCATAGGCCTCCACATGATTCTCAAACTTGTTTTGAGGTAAAGGTTTTGTCAAAGGATCCACTAGGTTCCTTTCAATTGGAATTATCTCGATTTGTATTTCATTCCTACTTATGATCTTTTTGATCATATGATAGCAGCAAAGCACATGTTTAGATCATTGATAAGACCTAGGTTCCTTTGTTAAATCAATAGCCTCATTGTTGTCACAGTAAACTGGTACTATTTTAACAATGATTGAAACCACATCTACGTTTGGTGATGAACCTCTCGATCCAAACCGCTTCCACTGCTGCTTCAGAAGCTGCAATGTACTTCACCTCAATGGTAGAATCTGGGACGGCTTCTTGCTTAGAACATTTCCAACTCATTGCGTCTCCATTTAAGGTGAATACGTATCTAGACCTGGACTTGGAAACATCCTTATTCGTTTGGAAATTGGTATCAGTATACCCACGTATAATCATATCCTCCCTCCATATACCAAGAACAAATCTTTAGCTCTTCTCAAGTACTAAAGGATTGCCTTGATAGTCACCCATCGATCCATTCTTGGATTCGATTGATATCTATTCATGACACTCGGAGCACATGATATTCTGGACCACGTACATAACATCGCATACATGATTGATCTTATAAGTGACACATATGAGATCTAACTCATGTGATCAGGCACATAAACTTCGAAAGGTGAATCCCATGTCACATGGGAAGACTGTCACTTGGATTCTTCCATGCTAAATTGTTTTAGCACTTTATCGATGTATGTAGACTATGAAAGACTAAGCAACCCTTTTGATCTATCTCTATAGATCTTAATCCAAAGAATATAGGTTGCTTCTCTCATGTATTTCATGGAGAATGTCTTAACAACCAAACTTTAATTGACTATTATACAAGCATGTCATTTCCTATAAGTAATATGTCATCACCATATAATACTAGGAACACGACTATACTCCCACTAACCTTCATGTACACGTAGGGTTCATCTAGATATTTGTTAGAAATAATACTCCCATCCATGTTGGTTTTTCATCTTGAAGACCCACTTGCACCCAATAGATACTATACCTTCGGGTGGATCCACCAAGTTCCAAACTTGGTTTTCATATATGGAATCCGTTTTCAATTTCATAGCTTTTAACTATGAGTCTGTTTCTGAATTTTTTTGAACTTCTTCATAACTAGTAGGTTCCTCATCCTAAATGAGTAATAAATTTCTCGATTTACTTATGAGAAATCCATATTTCTCAGAAATTGGATGTGCCCTACTAGATCTATGAAGTAGCAATGTACCGATAGGTTCAGTTATTATCTCATCACTATAAGCAATAGGCTGTGGGTTTTAATTAGGCGTCTCTTCTGTGTCTATTGGAGTCACTTGAACTACTCTTAGTTCAACCTTACTCCCACTATTTTTCTACAAGAGAAATTCTTTCTCTCGGAATACATCATACATTGAAATAAACACCTTTTGTTCTAAGGGATGATAGAATTGGTAACCCCTAGTTTTCTTAGGGTAAACAATAAATAGACACATATCAGACTTAACATCTAGCTTATCTGATATAGTCCTCTTCACATAAGAAGGACTACCTCATATCTTCAAATAAAATAAATGAGGTTTTTACTAGTCCATATCTCAAATGGAGTAATAGAGACTGCCTTAGTCGGGATTCTATTTAGCAAGTAAACAGTTATCTCAAGTATGTAATCCCAAAAGGTTTTGGGAAGACTTGCATGATTTATCATTGACCTAACCATGTCCAACAAAGTTCACTTTCGTCTTTCTAACACACCATTATGTTGTGGTATGTAAGGCGGAGTCCATTGAGTCAATATCCCATTGTCCCTGAGATAATCTTGAAACTCTTGGCTTAAGTATCCACCACCTCGATCCAATCGAAGTATTTTAATACTTTTGCCAAGTTATTTCTCTACTTCATTTCTGAATTTTTTAAACCTTTCAAAGACCTCAGATTTGTATCTCAATGGATACACATACCTAAATCGTGAGTGATCATCGATGAAGGTGATGAAGTCGCTATAACATTCTCATGCATGAGTTGACATGGGTCCACATACATCGGTATGTATAAGGCCCAATATGTCATTCTCTCGTTCACCTTTTCCCTTAAAAGGTAACTTAGTCATTTTGCCTTTTAAGCATGAATCGCATGTATCAAATAAATCCAATTCAAATAATTCCATAATTTCACACTTGTGTAATTTGGACATGCATTTCTTACTTATATGGCTAAGGCAACAATACTACGTATAGGAAGCTAATTAATTATCTAATCGTCTACTATTCTTTAGTTCACTTATGTCATTACATATATATGAGACACACTCGGTGTCAAATACCCAAGTGTTTAAAGAAATAGTATTTTATCCAATAATGAAGATTCTTGAAGGAGATGGGGCATCGAATACCTTTCTATTCTTCGTGGACTCTAGATAAATCTTGTCATTTCTTTTCCAATGTCCCATCTTACTACAATGGTAACATGGGCCCTTTGGAGCCAGTTCTTCTTTCTTGACCTTGAGAATAATTCTCAAGTATTAAGGTCAATCCAAAAAGTTCGACCCGGTCAGTTTGTTTGTTTCCAAAGTCGAGCGCAATTCAAAGAAAACATTTTTGATTTTTAATAAACTAGAAATACACCATCGAGCAAATATGAGAGATATGATTTATTTCGTAAAGGTAAACAATTTACACATAAATATGAAATTTCACTTACTTATCGAATTCAAGAGCTCTTACTTTGAATTTGAAAGATTGTAGGTTTTCTCCAAGTGGGTTGATATCCACTATTGATAAAACAACCTTGGCGTTGGACCAACAAGTCATTCTTAGCTCTAGTGGTAAGTATCAAGTATACTGATTACATATCACGTATATGTAACTATCACATTATGCTATCAACTAATTAATATTCGCATAAACATTGGGTTGTTAACACATTAACAAGTATATATCAAATGTATATCACCCAACTTCACCTCTATCCACGTTGACCTTGGCTTTGGCATAATAAATCAACACTTCAAGTTAAAATTAACCCGTTAATCATGAGATCGTATCTCAATGGTTCGAACATATTTAATTTCAGGTTGAACTTGACTTTGGCCAACAATTCAAACAAGGAATTAAACTCTAGTTCTTACCATATTAACGAAAGGTGTAGGCTTTAATATTTTTCGTAAGGGATTTATGACTCATCTTCTTTTCATGCATATGTTCTATCTACATGATATATCGCACGCATGACATAATTAATTAATGCATCTACATGGCATGAATAATGACATGATCATGGCATTAATGATGTCATAGTTATCATAATAAATTTTATAAATAAAATATAGTGTAATTGATCCATTCATTGAAATTTGTCATAGTTTAACGCTGGCTGGCAACCTAACGCAACCCTTCTCTTTTATCCGGGCTTGGGACCGGTCATGACTAGTTCGTCATCATGGGCGGAGTTAAATTTTATAAATAAAATATGATTTTCATAAATCAAAATTCCTTTAATTAAATTAAGAAACAAATTTCCAAAATTTAATCACATATTTTATCTCAGAAAATATTCTTAATCAAGAAAGTCTAATTAATTAGGAAATAATTTCTTAATTTTAATTTTCTAACAAATTAGAAAATATATGATTAAGATTTCTTAATTAAATCAGAATATTTTCTGAAATTTTTGGAATTATTTCTCAATGATGAACCAACAAGTGAGAGTCTCACCATGCTTTAGAGTGAAATATGCCAAAAGATACATGTGTGACCTAAAAACCCTAA
>JBBUKS010000100.1:5499566-5516211 GCA_038050645.1 Hedychium gardnerianum
ATGATCAGGAGATCAAAAGGAACACATAGGAACTGATTTCATGTCATTCCGAGGTCTCTAGGTCCATCAACCAATTTGAGAAAATTTTCATTTTTTTATAAAAAAATTAATCAATTTGAGACGACTTCCTCGATTTCATCGTAAATTGGCAACAAATCCGAGGAATTCACTGCCAATTTCCTTTTTAAAAAAAATTGAAATTTTTCAGAAATTGGTTTATTGACCTAGAGAACTCGGAATGATACGAAACTAGTTCTTATGTATTCCTTTAGTTATCTTGATTATAATCATGGCCTCAAACAAATTTTTTACCTAACTAGTGATTTTTCCAACGTGATTGAAGATTTATCGAGCACACTTATTTTAAGAAATTTACTAAACACATGCAATGATGTAGAAATTATGTTTGAGGGCGTGGTTATGATCAGGAGATCAAAAGGAACACATAGAAACTGATTTCATGTTATTCCGAGGTCTTTAGGTCCATCAACCAATTTGAGAAAAAATTTATTTTAAAAAAAATATTCAATTTGCGACGAAATCCTCGAATTCGTCGCAAATTGGCGACAAATCCGAGGAATTCGTCGCTAATTTTTTTTAAAAAAAAATTGATTTTTTTCAAAAATTGGTTGATGAACCTAGAAAACTCGAAATGACATGAACTAGTTCTTATGTGTTCCTTTAGTTATTCTGATCATAACCATGACCCCAAACAATTTTTTTACCTAATTGGTGATTTTTTCAATATGATTGAAGATTTATCGAGCACACTTATTTTAAAAAATTCACTAAACTCATGCAATGAGGTAGAAATTATGTTTGAGGGCGTGGTTATGATCAAGAGATCAAAAGGAACACATAGGAATTGATTTCGTATCATTCCGAGGTCTCTAGGTCCATCAACAAATTTGAGAAAATTTTCATTTTTTTAAAAAAAAATTATTCAATTTGCGACGAATTCCTCAGATTCGTCGCAAATTGGTGACGAATTCCTCAAATTCGTCGCAAATTGGCGACGAATCCAAGGAATTCATCGCCAATTTCCTTTTTTTTAAAAAAAAAATTCAAATTTTTCAGAAATTGGTTGATGGACCTAGAGAACTCGGAATGATACAAAATTAGTTCTTATGTGTTCCTTTAGTTATCCTGATCATAATCATGACCTCAAACAAATTTTTTACCTAACTGGTGATTTTTCCAATGCGATTAAAGATTTATCGAGCACACTTATTTTAAAAAAATCACTAAACTCATACAATGAGGTAGAAATTATGTTTGAGGGCGTGCTTATGAACAGGAGATCAAAAGGAACACATAGGAACTGATTTCATGTCATTCCGATATCTCTAGGTCCATCAACCAATCTTTTTTTAAAAAATATTTTTTTTAAAAAAAAAAATTTAATTTACGACGAATTCCTTGGATTCGTCGCAAATTGGCGATGAATCCGAGGAATTCGTCGCCAATATCTTTTTTTTTAAAAAAAAATTAATTTTTTTTTCAGAAATTAGTTGATAGACCTATAGAACTCGGAATAACACGAAACTAGTTTCTATGTGTTCCTTTAGTTATCCTGATAATAACCATGACCTCAAACAAATTTTTTACCTAACTAGTGTTTTTTCTAATGCGATTGAAGATATATCGAGCACACTTATTTTAAAAAAATAACTAAATTCATGCAATGAGGTAGTAATTATGTTTGAGGGCGTGGTTATGATCAGGAGATCAAAAGGAATACATAGGAACTGATTTTGTATCATTCCGGAGTCTCTAGGTCCATCAACCAATTTTAAAAAACAATTATTTTTTTAAAAAAAATCGTCGTAAAAGTTTGTCTCTAAATAATTTTTTTTTTTGTTTGTAGAATTCCTTACATTTTACTTTCCCTAGCTACCGTTCGTTTAACTTAAGCCTCGGAGTAGCCTTGTCAAGTTCACCACCCTGAACCCACTAATATTTTCTTTAGCATGTGCAAGTTGGACATCTCTCATTCCCCATCCCAGAAACTCCACCTCATTAACTCTAGATCATCCAACGTAGAAGAGTTGTTATTTGATTCAACCCTCTACTATAGTAGTAGATCTCAGCTGCATTTTGTGGGCAAAATGAGTTGAGACGTTAAATACAAGAAGGGTTAATCTTGAATATCCAGAGTCCGCTTCCAACTGATGAAACTAACTTCTACCCAATAATCAGGTTGCAATGATTGTACCATTGACAACCAAACAATTAAACCAATTAATCACCATGATAGTAGAAGAAGTCCTCCAAAGGAACAGCTCTCCTAATCTTCTTCCATTGGAAACCTAGAATCAAGAACTAGATTCTCAAGATGGACGATATAGGAAATGCATCCAAATACTAAGATGCCCAGGTAGCCATAAAGTAGCATAAAGTTGAGGACCCTGATCAAGGGGAGGTTGAACCAAACAACCATGGGATTATGGAAGAACTGAGCTATCCCTTTATTGATAAAGATCCTAGCGGAATAGCCCCTGACCAACTTCAAGCTTACTCTGATAGGAGAATACACCGACTCTTTTGACTTGGAGGATCATATGTGCTGGTTCAAGAATGCAACTTTCCTACTTCAATATCAAACGGGAGTAAGTGTTGTGCCTTCCTAACCACGCTAATTGGACTGGTTCAACAGATTAAAGATAGGAATTAACCACACCTTTGAAGACTTTAGCTTATGCACCACTTCGCTAGCAACCAAAAATACCACAAGAAGTCACTCAACCTTTTTAGCCTAAAGCAACAAGGATAGAAAATCTCTCAACGAATATATTCAATGCTTTACAAGAACAACTTTGGAGGTACTGATAGCTATATTTGAAGTACTAACTAGTGTTTTATCCCAAGGGGCCTCCATGATGGTAATTTCTTTTGATCCATTGTGAAAAAAACATCATTCGATTACAATGAGATTCTCATAAATACATTAACATCGAGGAGGCCTAAAAGAAAAAGAGAAGTTGTTGGGGTTGCAAGGTTGCAAACAAAGTCCCACATTGAAAACACATGGGAAAGATCATGAGCTTATAAGGGAAAGACATCTCCATTGATATGAAGCCTTTTGGGTAGAGCCCAAGAGCAAAACCATGAAGGTCTAGGCCCAAAGTGGACAATATCATACCATTGTGGAGATATCTAAATTCCTTCGATCATAACACTAGCGACCATAGATACCCTATAGGAAAGATACTAAAATCGACAAACGGAGATTGGCGCAAGGACAAGGCAACTTACGGTTGAGAAAGGAATTGAAGTGCTCGGAGATGAAGACGACGCAAATGGCGAACATAGAAGCAAAACACAGTAAGGGCAAAAGCATCCTCTATTCGACCTAATATATCCGTGTCTGCTCGTTTACAACCGTCAGATGGATCACCGCTTCTAGGACAAGTTGAAATTTCAGCCGTTAGATCCAGCGCTAGGATAAAGCCAAATCTTTGTAATTATTGTGATCTCGGCGACACTTTGTCTTCTGCATAGCGGGTTACATCATAATTAAAGTGACATAACCTCGAAAGCACAATGACACATTCAAAACTCGGGGATTGAGGCAGATTGCGCATGACAGACATTTAATAGGCATGACCGCATTTAAAAGATACAAATCTTGCATTTAAGGCACAAAATCCCGCTGAAAATTCCGTTTAAAGAGATGACCACATGGATAGACACAATTAGCCCTAATTAGCCACATAATAGTCCAGTCAGTCGGACTTCCATCTCCTTTGACTAGACTCGAAGGGAAGACATATGATACGGGAGGTAATCAGGTGGTGCCACGTGACTAAGAAGTCAAGGAAAATCAACAATCCAGACGAGGTGACATAGATGTAAGTCTAATTCCTTATAGCCCCGACTCTCCACGGTTCCCAACAATCCCGACTCCAGGCAGCCCCGGCTCCAGTGGCTCCGGTGCCCGATAGCCTCGACTCTCCAAGGTTCCTAGCAGCCCCAGCTCCATGCAGCCCCGTCTCCAGGTGGCCCCGATGCCCAATAGCCCCTACTCTCCTTGGTTCCCAGAAGCCCGGGCTCCAGGCAGCCCTGGTGCCCAATAGTCCCGCCTCTAGGCAGCCCTAGTGCCCAATAGTCCCGCCTCTTCATGGCTCATCGATTCGTACGACTTCCTCCACATAACTTGGAATGGATAGTCGTTGCTCACAAAAGACGAGAGCAACATAGTCGTTACTGCGCGAAAAACGTGGGAAATGGGGTCATTTACTCTGAATAAAAGGTTAATAAATTGGGTAACGTAGCGACAAACATGGAACACGTGAAAGACGTGGCTCCCCACGCCCACGCGACCCTATAAAAATCTGTCTGCCCTTGCAGACACAAGTACATGCACATACACCTTCGGAAACCCTAGCTATTGTTCATCTTCTCCACTTTATCAGTCCCTAATTTGAGCATCGGAGTAACTACGCCGGGAACCCCTTGGTCGTCCCTCTAAGTTCTCTTCTCTGCCCTACTCTTACGCATGCATCGGTGGATCTTTTTGACGAACTCTCCTCATTGCCAGGTGACTTACGATCAAATCAACATTGACGCTAACTCACCGGTGACTCATCTATCGATGATCCTGGGCAGGATCATATATATATCTAAGCTTTAAAAAAAACTTTTGGTACTCACGGGTGTTTTGTTGCGCGACTTTTCGTCCGTGCCTATGCGCGATAGGGGCTCGATGTGATAATATTAATCAATATTGATTAAAGATAAAGTGTTATATTATAATAATTATGAATCGTAGCTGTGATAATATAATATTATTAGTGTTGATTAAAATTAAAGGATTTGTATTGTAATAATTATAATCCCGTAATCACTATAATAATACTAAAAACACGAGTATTTTTGAAAATAATAATGTGTTGAGGTGAATAGGATATGATTTTGATAATAAATGAAAGTATTTTTTATGATTAAAAAAAAAGAGTGCTATTTTAATTTTTGCCCAAAAATAAAATCTAGATTCAAGAGAATCCAAAATTATTATTTATTTTGAGATTGTTTTTTTATAATTTTAGGAAAGACTTCAAAGGCTATAAATCCTAAAATTCCAAAGGTGAGAAACTAAAATCGCAAATCTAAGAACTCTAAAATATTTCGCATTAACTTTTGACAAATTATTTATGATTTTAAGATGATTCCCTTGTAGATTACTCAACTTAAGTTGTTGATGAGTCTAAATTTAGTCGTAAGAGTTAGATTAGATTGATAAGAATTAGACAAGTGAAGTGTTACTAGGTTTTCCAAAAAGCACTATTGATGAGGATACATAGAGGGTTTGAGTGGGCGAATAGTGATCTTAAATGAATTTAGAGAATATTTAAAGTTTTTGTAAAAATAAAATATGGTAATTTTTTTTAAAAAAAAAATACCTCGTATTATCATTTGAAAGGTGTTTTTTTATTAAAATAATTTTCTAATATATTTTCCCTCAAAAATATTTTTATTAAATACTATTATAGTAGCTATAATCTTCAAGTCATGTGAAAAAAAAAATTATAGTATGAGATTTTTTTTTCTCGAGTATATATATTCGTCGAAAATTAACCTCTATATTATTATAATAAATTTATTATTTACTAATCAATATATCCTGTGAGGACAAGTTAGCTATAATCGTAGTTGTTATAGCTTATAGTAATTATGACATAATTACTCTAATGTGTTAAAGTAAATTAACTTAATATTATTTTTAGTTTAATACAATCAAAATTATATAATATATATAGAGAGAAGTATTTTATCAAAATATTCTTTTAAAATTTTAATTAAAATTATACACTTATTAAAATTATTTTAATTTGATTAAAATTATTATAGCAGTTATGACTGCTATAATAATGCTAATTTTGACTAAATTAAAATAATTTGGATGACGTTTGAATACTTTATAAAAAAATATTTTAATATAACATACTCATGTAGTATTTTTTTATCAAGTTAAAAGTACTTTTATTCTAGATTATAAATAAAATAAATAAATTATAATAACTGAGTGATTTTTTTAGATGGGAAAAATTTTATTTCTTAAAAAATTATTTATCCAGAGATTTAATCTCTATTCTGACAATCTATTACTTAAATACCAACTTGGTTATAACATATATATACAAGGTTGTTTTTGATTTTTTGAAAAAGGGCATCCTTAATGAGACGTCTTTTTTAAATTTTACCCAATAAAATAAGAAGTATCTGCTTGGAAATTGTAAAATTCTGAGGCACCTTTTTAGAATTTTTCCGAAAAAATATTCAAAATTCAAATTAGTAACAGAATCGGGATCGGACCGTTAGTAACGAGAGCTAATATATAAAACTACTCTTCCATCCATGTGACAGCGAGGCTTCATAAGCAAACAGAGACAAAAGTGAGACAGTTCCTGTCCGGATTCTCACACCTGATCCCACACTCCTCCTTTATCGATCGACGGAATAATAAAGGAGAGACGAAGCGCCGGAGGAGAGACGAAGCCATCGCCTCGCCGCCGTCACGATGCGCTCCCGGTTGCTCCTCGTCGCTTCGCTGCTGCTCCTCCTCCCCTGCATCACCGCTGCTGCTTCCTCGGGAGACGCCGCGGCGCTCCTCGCCTTCAAGTCCGCCGCCGACCCCGGGAACCGCCTGGCCTTTCTCCAGTTGGTAGGCAATGCCTCCGCAGCCCACTGCAGATGGCCTGGAGTCTCCTGCTCCGCCTCTGCACGCGTCGTCCGCCTTGTCCTCGAGGGCGCTGGCATCACCGGGTTCTTCCCGGGAGGTACTCTCGACCGCCTCGACCAGCTCCGGGTTCTTAGTCTCAAGAATAACTCCCTCGCCGGCCCTATTCCGGATCTCTCGCCGCTGAGAAACCTCAAGGCAGTCTTCCTCGGCCGCAACCGCTTCGGCGGCCGGTTCCCGGCCTCGATCCTCTCCCTCCGCCGCCTTCGCACCATCGATCTGTCCTACAACCATCTCAGCGGCCCTGTCCCGCCGGCGCTTGCGGCGTTCGACAGGCTTAGAGCCCTCCGCCTCGAGTCCAATCGCTTCAATGGCACCATTCCCCCACTGAATCAGTCCTCCCTTGAAAATATCAATTTCTCCTTCAATAACTTCTCCGGACCGATCCCCTCCACCGCCGTCTTGTCCACCTTTGACGCCTCCGCGTTCGCTGCTAATCCGGGGCTCTGCGGCGGGATCGTCAAGAGAGAGTGCAACGACTCTCATATTCTCTTCTTCCACAGTGGCAATGGCTCGCGCAACGGGCCAGCACCTGCGAGCGCCGTTTTAGGGCTAAATGAAGGGATCCATCTCCCCGGCGCGGCCACGTCGTCGTCGCCGCAGAAGACACACAAGAAGCCCGTCGTCGTCATTATCGGGTTGTTGGCCTGCTCCATGCTGGCAATCGGGATCCTGGGAGTGCTATTGACTGTGCAGAGGCGGAGGAAGAGAATGAGGCAAGGCGAGATCCTGAGTCCAGTGAACCGCAGTAGCAATGGCGTCTTACAGGCAGCTAAACCCGAAGTGGAGCCACTGGAGAGCTACAATGAGGAAATTGAAAGCGGAAACAATGAGCTGGTGTCGGTGGCGGCGCAGGCAATGTCGGAGGAGAAGGTGAAGAAACTGGCGAAGAGTGGGTGCTTGGTGTTCTGCGCCGGGGAGGCGCAGGTGTACGCGCTGGAGCAGCTGATGAAGTCATCGGCCGAGATGCTGGGGAGGGGGAAGTTAGGAACGACATACAGGGCAGTGTTAGACAACAGTCTTATTGTGACCGTGAAGAGGTTGGACGCGACAAAGCTCGCGGCGACGGGGAAGGAGGCGTTCGAGAGGCACATGGAGGTGGTGGGGAAGCTGCGCCACCCTAAATTGGTGCCATTGCGGGCTTACTTCCAAGCTAAGGAAGAGAGACTGCTGGTGTACGACTACCAGCCCAATGGAAGCCTTCAGGCCTTGATTCACGGTATGAACTTCTTTCATTCATTGTCTTCGAATGCGTTTATATGTATTTCTTATAGTTTTTAGTTGTTGGAACTATTTTGTCTCCTAAAAGTTGTTTTTTTTTTCCTCTTCAAATTTCTGTGTTCCTATGGCATTCATTTGTTCTGTTCTCCATATCATTGCATTTGATTCTTGCGCTTGAATTGAAGAATGACTTGCATAATTTGTTAGAACCTTTGAAATATAGTTCAGGTTTAGTAACTAAATCTAGCTTGTAACAATATTCCATTAACATATAGCAAGGCTAATCCACTGTCATGGTATCATCTTATAATCAATCAAACTGTTGTCCAAACTGGTAGCATGTCGCTTCACATGACACTTCATCGTCACATTATACGATCAGTAAACATGTCCATCAGTTGATCAAAATTAAGATAAATGACATTAAATCTAGTTTTATTTTCAATATTTTAATTTGAGGAATGAGGTGGTGATGTGGGTAGTAAAGCCTTTCAGATGTCAAACAAAACTGACTCTTCAGGAACTTGAACCTCAGGTGTTTCCCTTCTTGATACACAGGCCTAACTGACAACACAATCTAACCACATCATTTATGATGGCTCAATTTAAGTGTTGTACAATGTGTTAAATGATAGTGTGATAGATTGGTTTAAAGCACATTTATCAATTACTGGTTTGAGATATATCTGTTAAAATCCTGATTTAGCAATTAATTCAAACTTAAGTAGTATTTCTCCTTTATTTGACTTGGCTGATTAATAATTTTCTGCTATTGGAATTCAGAAATCAGTCTTCTGAATCTCCTGTTCTTATTTTTATTATTTTTATCATTGTAGATATTGTTTTGGGGTTTTATCATTCTAGTTATCTAGGTATTAAATTAATTCAACATAGGTCAATTGCTTCATTGCAAGACAGTTGATAGTATTCTCTATTAAGAAAACATAATTTACAAGTGCAATGAGACTCCAAATACGCTGTACAAGAACATGTAGAACCTGTTAACATTGAACATCACTATTTTTTTAAAGAAATGCTTCTAAATCCCAAACCCTAAACCTTAAACAATCCTAACTAATTGCTAGAAAGGAACATATATGAGTGCTAGGCCTTTAAAGAAGGGCTGAGTATATTGTTTAACTGCGATCATGTGAGAAACAAAATTCTGTCCATTATTTGGTCATGATATCTGAGTTTAGCTGCGATCATGTTCTATTAGATTTTGCAAAACTATTTTGCTATTTGAAATACCAATTCCAATGAAGTCGATTCCTATGGTTTGTGTCATACAGGTTTTTCTCATTTCTCTTGGATTACTCAATTTTTTTTGTGGAAATTAATTTCTTCTTCAGGCTCAAGATCGACAAGGCCAAAGCCTCTGCACTGGACCTCATGTCTAAAAATAGCAGAAGATGTTGCACAAGGCCTTGCCTACATCCACCAAGCTTCTCGTCTAGTTCATGGCAACATTAAATCTTCCAACATCCTTCTTGGTTCTGATTTTGAGGGTTGTCTCACCGACAACTGCCTCTCATTCCTCATGGAGCCATCAGACATCGAAGACGACAACTCAGGGTATCAAGCTCCGGAAGCCCGACGGATGAATGGGCCTTTAACTCAAAAATCCGACATCTACTCATTCGGTGTGGTACTACTAGAACTCCTCACAGGGAAATCCCCATCTCAACATCCAGCCACAATGCCAGCCTGTTTACCTTCTTGGATTCGATCAACGCGAGAAGACAGTGGAGAAGATGAGCAATTAACGATGATCGCCCACATTGCTGCAGCTTGCATACAACCTTCTCCTGACAGTAGGCCAACCACATGGCAGGTCCTGAAAATGATTCAGGAAGTGAAGGAGGCCGACACAGTGGACAACGACAGCGATTCAGCCTCACTTTCCTAAATCTTTCTGGGTTTGTTATGAAGAAAACCAGCTTGTTTAGTCTACAGATGGAACATCAAACCCCAAATCAAAAGGGTATTTGGTAAGATCTCTTTAGCACTAGTAGCTGTTTTGCTGCTGCATCATTGAACTCTAAGTCCATTTCTCATGTACTTTTGTAGCTGTTTACTCGTGGCGCTGTGAGAGTGATTTAGTTTATTGTTTATTTGAATACTAATTTGCTTAAATATCTTTTACTTGTTGATCTTGGACAATAGTAGGGATCTGTTATGATAGTTGGGAAAATCTACTAAATAAAGAGATAGTATTAATTTTTTACCAGTATTTGGTGGGATAAAAAGTTAAAAACTAGATTTATCCTGCTTCTGCTTCTGGAATTATTTATGGGCAAAAATTAAAAAGACGTTTCACTGTATGTTTTGTATCAAAAATTTCTTTTTTAAAGCGTGGTAACATATGTTCAGTATAATAGTTACTCAAAATTGTTATATATAAAATATTATTATATTAGAAATATTTTTTTATCAATTCGATCATAATTATTTAAATTTTTATTAAAATTATTTTAAATAATTATAATTATTACGTGGTATTGAATTCTAAATTTTAAATGCTTAAAACTCTAAATCCTAAACAGTTAATATATAGTTACAGTAGCTATTAAGTAATTGAAAAAAGATAGTTTGGTACATGAAGTTTTTGTCAACGTGGGATTTAGGAAAAGATTTATTGCATATAGTTTTATTTTATTTTACAAGAAGTTATTTTTGAAATTCAAATATTAAAATTTATAATTTTTAAATCACACGATAATAATTTTATAATTATATCAAAATTATCTTTCTTAAGTATCTACTATAATATTAAAATAATATTGTATTATCTATTATACGATGTAATGATTACAATATAATTATTAGCGGTAGTCGTTACAATGTTAAAATTAAATATATTCTCAAGATAAAATATATAATAGAGTGTTCATTTGACTAGTTTTTTATAAAAAGAACATCCCTTGCACGTGAAACATCCTTTTTAATTTTTACTCATTATTTGTACTATCAACTAACCAGAAAATTCCTTGGCAATTTGCTTCAAAATTGCAACCTATTGAAGCACCCCTTTACATTAATTTATGTATTTTAAGTCAGGTCTAAAGTTTAAATTCCGATTAATAGTCAAGTTTCTGTTCTCCCTCACACACTGATTATTATTCGGGCTAGCTAGATTAGTCTCCGTGATTTACCTCCTTCGTGTTGATCCTGGGACGAATTGACGGAGGCGCTGGAGGCGAGCGTTTCGCTTTCTACCACAATATATTTTAGTGAATCACTCCAAAGCTACGATACAATTGTAAAAAGTGAGATGGACTTTTTAAATAATAAAAATTTAAATTTCACTCAAAATATATTATATTCGAAAATTTTGAAAAATTTATAACGCCAAAACGTTCGTCAAAATTTATCTCACTTCTTAATTTATCTTAATCGTGGATAATTTTTTTTAATATGACTAGATCGATCATCTCTTTATTATTTTAGTGAATCAATAATATTAAATATATTTTGTGGCACAACAGATAAAACCAACCAATTAAGTCAACCTGCTGCAACATTGTGAAAGGTTGAGAAACAAAGATCAAGTTACACAGTCGACGCTCCTTCACCGTCCTTTCATTCCGGCGAGCTGCGCGAAGAGCTCGTTCGCCATCTCCGTGCTCGAGTTCTCCAGAGACTGGTTGATGGGCGTCGCCGCGTTCGTGCTTGCCGCCGCCGCCGCCTTGCTGGTGTCGTCCTTCGGAGTCAGTTGTTGTTGCTCGGGCTCCGGCGGGTTCGCTTCCTGCAGTTGCAGCGCGTACTCGAGGTTCCAGAGAACGTCGCCCATGGACGGCCGGTCGACGCCGTACTCAGCCAGGCACTTCTCCGCGGCCTCGACGAACTTGCTGAGCGAGTCCTTGTTGATGGTGCCGACGATGATGGGGTCGATGATCTTCTCGACGAGGCCCTTCCGCTTCCACTGCAGCCCCCACTCCGCCAGGTTCACCTGCTCCCTTGGTAACGCCGGGTCGAGCGCCGGCCGCGCGCAGAGCGCCTCGAACAGCACGACTCCGAAGGAGTACACATCCGACTTGTCCGTCAGTTGCTGGCACCGGAAGTACTCGGGGTCGAGGTAGCCGAAGCTGCCCTTCACCGCCGTGCTCACGTGCGTCTGGTTCATCCCCGGCGCGTCCTTCGACAGCCCGAAGTCCGACACCTTGGCCACGAAGCTGTCGTCGAGGAGGATGTTGGTCGTCTTCACGTCGCGGTGGATGATCCCCTGCGCCGTGCCGGTGTGCAGGTAGTGCAGCCCCCTCGCCGCCCCGATGCAAATCTCCAACCTCTGTTTCCAAGTCAGGGGAGGTAAGCCATTGCCGTAGATATGGTCCCTGAAGGGCCCGTTGGCCATGTACTCGTACACCAGGATCATCTCCGAGCTCTCGTCGCAGTAGCCGATGAGCGACACCAAGTGCCGGTGCCGGAGCTTCGACAGCATCTGGATCTCTGTTTGGAACTCGTTGATCCCCTGCTCCGACTGCGGGTTTCCTCGCTTCACGGCCACCTTTGTGCCGTCCTCCAGCTCGCCGAGGTACACGTTCCCGAAGCCGCCGACGCCGATCACCGCGTTCTTGTCGAAGCTCTTGGTCGCCGTCTGGAGCTCCGCCAGCGAGAAGTAGTGGCCGAGGCCGGCGGTGGAGGAGAAGGTGAAGCCGCTGCTCTTGTGCGTGCTGTAGCCGTAGCCGTAGCCTTTGCTCGAGGACACGAAGCTGGAATTCCCGGTGTTGACAGGCAGCAGCCAGGAGGAGAAGCTGCTCCTCCTCTCCCAGTCATGCGGCCGCTTGTGCCATTTCACCATCATCGCGCCGAGGCCTGCGAAAGCCCCCAACATCATAGCGAATCCTACCGCCGCCACCACGGCCTTCGATTTCCCGCCGCCGCCGTCGTCGACCTTCGACCCGTCGACACCGAACTCTCCGTCCAGGCTCCTCACCGAGTTGCTCATTTTAAGAATCTCAACGCCGTTGAGCAGAGCATCGACTCTGCCAGTGCCTTCCTTCGTCGGACCGATCTGGATCGTTATCCGGTCCGTCGCTACCGAGGCATTGATGACGATGTCTTTGTAGTACGGCGTAGCGAGCGCTCCGGTGACCGTGGAGAGGTCGAGGCCGGATATCGCCGTCTGGCCGTTGATGTACACGTTGAAGTAGAGGTCGTTGAGGGATTTGCTAACAATGTCGCAGAAGTGGAGGCGGAGGAAGTAAGCGAAGGCGGGGTCGACGGCGAAGTGCCACGTCACGTTGAAGTTGGGATTCGCCACCTCGGCGTCTCCCATATTGACGGCGGTGGAGTAGACAGAGTTGGGCGCAATGAGCGGCGTGACGCCCTCCGGGTACTTGATGATGCCGGCGGAGACGGACACGTTCTCAGCACCCCCCGGCGACTGGAGGAAGGGCTCGTCGGGAGCCCAGGAGCGTCCGAGCGTGTCGTTGGCGGAGGTGATGGGCGGGCCGCCGACGTTGATGCGGTACGCCACCTGGTAGGCGTAGAGGGAGAGGCCAACGATGTCGCCGACGGGGGCGATGGTGTTGGCGGTGTCGAGGACGAGCGCGTCGGGGGCGGAGACGACCTCAACGCCGTTGACGAAAGCGACGGAATCGTGGAGCGGGGAGAAGCGGAGGGTGAGGCTGGGGCTGGTGGCGTTGACGAGGTACTCCTTGAGGACCCACTCGGAGGGGTCGTCGACGGAGAAGCTATGGAGGAGGACGAGATCATCGGTGGAGACGGAGAAGACGGCGTCGGTGAGATCGGAATCGGAGTTGTCGAGGGGGAAGAAATGGAGGCGGATCCAGTGCCAACCAGGGCGGGCGAGGGTGAAGCTGTAGGCAGATTCGCCATGGAAGATCCTGGCGGAGAGGTAGAGAGGGGAAGGGATGCCGGAGGCGGAGGGGACGGAGACACGGACTTCATCGGAGGCAGAGAGGAACGGGGAGGTCTGCTCGTCGGTCATGAACACTCGGCCGTCAGGCATTGCGGCACCGGAGGTGGAGCCGCAGTCGAACAGGAAGCTGTCCGCAGGGGCAAAAGGCGTCGACGCCGCCGCTGCCGACTCCACAGCGCAGGCCACGCAGATGGCGAGGAAGAGGAACCAATCCACTGCCTCCATTTTTCTCATCGAAGCGGTTCTCCGGCGGCGCATGCGCCTCTCTCCGATCCCCTCCCGGTGTCGGGCGGGAAGGAAGAGAGGGGAGGAGAGGAAAAAACGGTTATATTTAGTTGTTCATGGTGCCAAATTCCACATAGTTTGCAACTGTATTTTGCTGCCATTTTTGTTTTTTAAAAAGGTTTGTTCTATTTGGGGAAAGATGAACAAACCGCTCCTATTTCTACTCTCTCCCACCGATTAATGATTTTTTTTAATTAAGAAACAAAAGAATAATTTAAATTATGTACCTAAAAAATTAAAAAAAAATCTAAAAATTATTGATGATGTCATTTCTCACGCTCGGGTCGCTCCTCCCTCTTTCTCCTCGGAGTCATGGCTGAGTCTCTCCTTCGGTCGATCGAATCTCGACATCCTACGAATTAAAGGTCGTTGGTGGGGGTCGACGTTGCGATCGTGATCCCTAAGACGATCAAGTCAGCTCAGGACTAAAAGAATTGAAACTTATTGTGGCAAAAGGCGAAACGCTCGCCCCCAGCGCCCCCGTCAGTCCGTCCCAGGACCAACACGGAGGAGATAAATCACAGGGGCTAGTCTAGCCAGCCCGAACAGTGACTAATGCATAAGTAAAAGAATTGAAACTTATGTGTACACAAGAAAGTGAGAGAGTACTGTGAGGGAGAAAAATAACCTCCACTTGAGAGAAGAAAATTAATTATCTATTATCGTCGATCCACACAAGCCTCTACGGATAACCAGGCGAGACACATAGAAGACCGTATGAGCAAAGCGCCATCAGTTAGCTGACCGAACAGAGGAAAATAGGGTGTGTGGGGCGATAATAATTAGATCGTACATATGATATAATCAAACCGTTAGCTAAGTGTCGCCTTCTGCTTGAGCTGCTTTGCTAGGGTTGATGCTACTCATATAATTGTCGAAGGTTGAGATCAATAAAATTTTACTTGGCAAGGAACCTTCCTCATCTCAGAATCACCTGTAGCCAAGCGGACTGGAGAGGCAAGGTTCTAGTAGGCAAGGGCAAAGGAAGCTTGGCTTTAGCTCATGCCATTTTTTTTTTAAATATATAATTATTTATCCGATTAATTTTAAAATTTCAAATTAAATTTAGCTCGATGACTTTTTTATTTTTGGCTAAAATATTTTAAAATCGATAATTTACTAAAGGGTGCATTTAATGTTTCATATTATCCAAAAGACGTCTCAAGAGTTCATATTATTCAAAAGACAGATATTTTTTTTCATTTTACCCTTTTGATAAAGTTGATATTTTCTTCTTTTTCATTTGCATGTACTATCTTTTCTCTTTCTTATTAAATTAAAAAAAATCTCTCCTAACTAAATACGGACCAAATTTGAACCATCGAGTGTTTGTCTTCGAAGACCAGCATCACGTAGATGTTAGTCTTAGAAGACCAGCACCAATGAGGTATTGATTTTGCAAAATCAACATCACTATTGACAAGACCAGCACCAACAATAGATTAGCACAATGTTGGTGTTGATTTTTTAATGTGTTAAATTAACCTAGAGAGCTTCAATTGAACTAATTCTAATTTTTATGGATTTTTTTCAGTATTCTGGAGTTCAAATATGTTCTTCTTTATTATTATTTTTTAAAATAAATATTATAATTTAATACACCAAAAATTCAGCACCATCATAGTGTTGGTTTTTCAAAATCATTAATACACCAAAAATTCAGCACCATCATAGTGTTGGTTTTTCAAAATCAGCACCAACATAGTGTGGTTTTGGAAGACCAACACTATTATTGGTTTTTTAGATGTTAAATTATGATGTTATTTTTTAAAAAATAATAATAAAAAATATATATATTTAGATTCCTGAACACTGGAGAAATTCATAGAGATTAAAATTAGTTTAATCGAAACTCTCTAGGTTCATCAATAAATTTTGACTAAATTTTATTAATAGACCTAGAAAATTTTGATTGAACTAATTTTAATTCTTATGAATTTTTTCAGTATTATAAAAGTCTAAATATATTCTTCTTTATTATTTTTTTTAAAAATAAATAATATAATTTAATATACTAAAAAATCAGTATGATGCTGATCTTTGGAAAATTAATATTATGATATTGATTTTGAAAAATCAGTATTGATGATTCAAATTTGATTAATATCGATTTAAGAAAAGGAATATTTTAATTTAATAGAAAAAAAAAATATTAGAGATCAGAGAGAAAAAAAGTATTTTAATTTAATAAAAAAAATTACATGCAAATGAAATAGAAAAAATATATCTAACTTCATATGAGTAAACGAGAAAAAGACACTATAAATTCTTGGGACATATAATATTAGATACGTCTTTTTTTTTTTTTTTTTTTTTTGTAAATTGTCGAAAATTTTTAACTCGAGCAGATTACAATTTCTGACGGCGCTACTATTAGTAGGACTATTTTATATAATTTAAAATAATTGTTAGCAAAATAAGATTTTTGGTATAAAAATTTAAGATCGAATTGATTTCTTATATTAAATTTCGTAATAATTGGAAGATATTTTAGGAATATTTTATATATTCGAGAT
>JBBUKS010000100.1:5523867-5560227 GCA_038050645.1 Hedychium gardnerianum
AATTTAAGTTATTGATAGATCAATTTTCTTTAAAGAATTATTTTTTCTAGCAATATTAAGTTGTTCAATAATTGAGATTTATATAAAATTAATATACAATTTATTTTTAAATTATACACAATAAACATATTTATCTAATAATTATTATATATAAATAAAAAAAATACCGAAATTGTATCGGCACGGCACGAAACGATACCGAAACCGTATCGTTCCGGTCTGACACTGAAACCTCGGCACGGGTCGAGATTTTAAACCTTGCCTACAAGTAGTATTTGATTCTGTCTATCCTCGTACAATGTATGAGGGACCTATAAAGGATTAAGTTTGAGTTATTGTTAGACTCATTATGGGTTAAGAATGAATATGTTTAAGGTTATCTTCTAGGAATTATGGTTCCTATGGATAGTTTGCTTAGATCCCTTGTTAGGTTGTTAATACTTCTTGTCAATCTGTGGCTTTAGTTGTCTTTTGTATATGTACTTCTATTTGTAGTAATTTATTTTCTACAAGTGTAAGTTAGAGAGGTTAATAAGACTATTATTGTATTATTCTATTGAATTAATATTTGATCTCTTTTTCCAGTAACTTCAAGTTTATAATAACCATTTTCTTGTGTTTTTGCAAATTGTTTAGAATAGTCTAAAGCATCTTCGTAGTAATTATTTTCAAAGTTCAGTTTGCTCATTTATATTTTATGTCTTCAAGTGTAGTATGTAAGAGTTCTTTTGTTATCTGAGTTTTGTTAGTTTTAATTAATTCCTTAAGTTGTACTAATATTTTACTAATTTCCCAGATGGATTTGTCGGTTTCGCTTGATCTATTAGGTAACTGTTTTATTTGTTTAATTAGAGAGTGATTCTTTAATAAAATCTAAGTTTTGGCTAAGGCTATTTATACGTTGTGTTTGTTGTTTTAATTTTTTCTTAAGTTGTTCGATAAGACAATTCTGTTGTTCTTGTTTTATTATTATGTTGAAAAGAAGATTTGTTATTATATTTAGTTGTGGGTAGTCTAAATGGAGACGGTGATTATAAGTTGTGTTGAAAAAGACACGGGTGTTGTTCTAAAATCAAGCATTCACTATATGGTGTTGTGTCTAGTGAGTTTTCCTCGGGCATACAAAAAGGTCCTTAAAGGCTCTTGTTTGCTTTGATACCAAATTTATTTTTTTTATATGGTCCTTGGGAGTTAAAGTTTGGATTAGGGTTAAGGATGGTTTAGAACGTGAATTGGGTTGATTTGGAGGATTGGGGATACTAAATCAAAATAGTGTGGTTATTTGTTTATGGTCTTCTATTTCTTTCAATGAGCCTCACCTGTAGAGGAACTCCTACTGTAGCCCCGACATCTTAGTAGGTGTTGGGGAAGACATTTTCTAACCTTAAGATAGTTAGCACATATCTTACACAATTTTCCTCATACAGTTACTGTTCGTCATGGGTTACTTAGATAAAGACTGAGAAAAAAGTATGAACCAATAAAGTACCACTATGTTCTGACTTAGTAAAGGATTTTAAACTTCTATATTTATAATAATCTTATTCATAATCAGAGTAGCTAATACAGGATAGAAAAAACACAGCAGAGAGTAATGTACAGAAGGAAATATTTTACATTCTGGTCTTACTGAAAAGATATTACAAACATAAGAAAATACAAACTTACTTACAGACACTTAGTTATACACTACCTGGAAACCTTGCTTGCTTGAGACTGGGATCTCTAAGGGGTGAGGCGGCGTCTGCTTAAGGTCTTGGGTGGTTTTTATAGAAAAGAGAAAAAAAATGACTGAAAAACCATTCCTTCTTGGAGAAGCAAAGGAGATGGAGAAGATAAAGACGAATAAAGGTTCGTGGAGCATAAAGTAGTGATTGTGAAGCTAGAAAGTTAGTTAGTGGGGGCATAAAATAGTGGTAGTGGAGCTGAAAAGTTCCACTAAGGAGTAGTGGAGATGAAAAGTTGGGGTGTGGAACCCTAGGGATCCATCATGTTTTCTAGATTCTATTCCCTTATGGAGTCTAGTGAAGGGATAGAACTATCGCCTTGGGCCTCATTGAAATGGGCCGGTTGGTGGGTGGAACTGGTTGCTTGGGCCTCATTTTGTTGGGCCCTTTGAATTGGGTAGTTTCTAGCTCTATTGAGAGTTGCTCTATAGACTCTAGAGGAGGAATAGGTTAAGCTTGCTCGTCTTTTGTTAGCCCTTCTTTCTGTCTTCTTTTGATAGTATTGTAGCAGAGTTGTATGTTGTGTCTTGAAGGAGAAAGGAAAGAATCTAGTACTCATGTCTTTAGGTAAGTAAATCTTTTCTATATATGTTTTCCAGCTAGGAGGTAGCTGTCTGGGTCATCTATTCTATCCCAAGACTATTTGGTTCTTTGGACAGATGCTCTCTAATGTTTTAGCTGATCTGCTAATGGTGGGAATGCATCCCAATCAAGATCAAAATCAGAAACATAGTCGTCAAATTCTGCTATGGCTCCAAGTTCATTAATCTCTATTTTAATGAGATGTTTGGCGGATTCGATCTTTAAATTGATCCATTCAAGAGGAGAACAGTAAAAATACATATGACGTATGTCTCTTTTTCTTCAAGGGATGAAGAGATGATCTGCCCAAGTTTCTTTGGGAAGGAACAAATACAGTCAGGGTTATGCACCCATAATTTGTAAAGCCAATCATAGTCCATTAAGTGTAATGGAGTAATTATTCTGCCTTTAATTATTGGTGCTTCATACATGTCCAAATTTATGTGTACTCTTCGGAAGGAATATACGATTTGACATTGACACCCATATTTTTCTGAAGTTTCTTTATTTCTTTTCTGGCACTTTAGCTTCGGGCTAAATTCTGATTCATAGACTATTGTCAATATTTGAGATATCCTTTGGTGTAATTGTTTCAATGCTTCACAAAATTCGACAAAAATCAAGAAAGTAGATTTTTTTGCAAGACTACGAATGTAAGTGGCCACTTCTTCTGAAATAGTATTAGGAAGACCTAATAAGATTATTTTTGATGTTCTTTGTGTTGAAGTAGCTTCTACTCTAGTTTTTAGCTGGGCAAGGTTAAATAGTTCGGCCTGTGAATTAGTGTCTCTGTAGTATTAGGGCTTTCCGATTTTATGGTGATTGCCTGAGCATAAGTTTTCTCTAACTAGCCTGTTTCTTGAGGAGTTTGTCCTCCTATTTTGAGTAGAGTGTTGACAAAGAAGTTAGTCTTAATTACTGTTCTAGCTAAGGTAAAGATTTCTTCTAATGGATAGAAGCCTTTAAAAGAAGGATGTTCACATTCTTGGATTGTAACAGTTACTTCTTCCCAATCATGATATACTCCTGCTTGAGTGCCGAAATATACTACGTAACAAGAAAACTTCTTTCCTTTTGTATTGTTGTTTGGAAGTAATTCGCCAAAGCGCTGATAATTGCTATCTTATAATTAGCACTTCCCGGGATAGTTGGAATGTTCCATATGTTGTCAAGTATACATATTTATATGTGATCAAGTTTTTCTCTTGTTAAGAAGTGGAATTGTTCTTCATATCGAGTGAACTATTGAAGTTCTTGGTTGCCGAACCTCATAATTTTCATAACAAAGTTTTTACTTTCTTTTACTTGTCCATACCTACAAAAAATTGTGATGTTAATGTAAAAGTCTAGACAGTGTATCTGCTAGGAAATTATTACTTCCTTTAATATGTTCTCACTAAATGATTAAACCTTTATTGATAATAGTGTCGATAAATTTTAATCATCTTTTTGTGCAAAGTCCTTTTTGCTATCCTTTTGTTTGTTGGCTATATTTAACTATAGTTTCACAATCCGTTCTAACCGTAATTCCTTATTTGCTGCAGATAAAAAGTCGAAAAGCATCTAGACAATAAATAACCATTAAAATTTCATAATCTAGAGAGGTTAAATGACCTTTCTCCTTGTATTGTCCAAAAGCATATCTACATAGTACTTCGTAGTTTTTTTTGTTCATATTTCGAAGATTTTCTATAGAGAACTCCTCCCTATCCTATTTCACAGTCATCTGTTTCTATAATCAAATAATTAGAGTCAAGTAGTAATGTTAGAACTGGAATGTTCTTAATCAAGTCCTTAATTTATCTAACTAAAGTCAGGTTTGTTGATTAAAGTATTTTTGTCCGATTAAATGATGTTTTATTATATAAGAGTCCACTGATTTTTCCTATATCTTTTAGGTATTATCTGGCATAGTTCAATAAACCTAAGAAAGATTTAAGTATCTTGGTGTCTTCCATCTTATCAAAAAAGTTTAAAATTTTTGAAGTAATATGAGGTTGTAAAGCAATTTTTCCTTGTCTAATTTCTGCTCCCAGAAATTCTATGTGCTTGGCAGCAAGTTCATTTTGCTCCTAGAGATAATTAATCCATGTGTTTCGAATAGGTTGAATATCAAATGTAAATGTGCATAGTGTTCTTTTATTTTGGAAAAAATCAAAACATCATCTATGTACACACATGTACACTTTGCTAAGTTTCTAAAGATATTATCTATTTTCCTTTGAAAGATTTGTGATGTTACTTTTAAACCAAATGACATAACCAGCCATTCGAGAAAAGGCAATCCATTTTACTGACTCTGGATGCATCTTGACTTGCTAGAATCCGGATTTCATATCAAATTTAGAATAATATTTTGAATCTTGTATTTTATCAAGTAATTGGTCATTTGGAATCTTATAACCATCAATTATTATTAAGTCGTTTGTAATTAAATATAATTCTGGATTGTCCTCTTTTTTTTAGCCTCTTTAGTTACTATGAAGGCTGGGCTTCTATGTCGCGAGGTTGACCTTTGGATGATTTCAAATTTTAGTAATGGTTGAATATAAGTTTTACATTCTTCTGTTTCCCAATTAGAGTATCTTAAATCTTGCGCTTTTATAGTTAAATCAGGTTTAGAATTGTCAGTTTGCAATATATCTTATCCCATTTCTAGTATTTGGTTGGATTATCACCTATAATTTCTAGCTTTTCTAGCTTAGAGACTATATCATCTAGATCCGTGTAGAAATGAGTTGTACTAGTTTTGTTAGTGCTAGGTCATTTAGTATTTCTAAGTAACTGACCAGGTCTTTTATAGCCAAGTGTTCAGATAGTAAACTGTTTCCTTTAGGTCTTGGAAAGTCATGTCATAAGATCTAGGTTGTATGTTTATTAAACAAGAGTCGGTGCAAGAAGTTTTGTGGGTACTGACAATCTAATTTCGGGGCCAAAGTTGTAGTTGGAACTACTATGGCAGGAGGTGCACATGGAGCTGGAAGAATTGCAGGAGGGGTATCACCACGCTTACGCACGATAGAAGGATAGTCGGAGACAGTGGAAGAGAGGATAGGAGTAGAAAGAGAGCATAATCCTTAGTCAGGAGAAGCCCACGATCAGGCTGAATCAAGAAATTCAGGCCAAGTATAAGATGGATATTAGAATATAATAAGGGTTTGATTCATAGTTTAAAGAGAGAGCGGAGAACTAAAAGTACCACAATTATTATAAAAACGCCCACTTGGACTTTGCCCTTGCCAATCTTCTTGTTGGACTTTCCCTTGCATAATCTCAATTAAGACTTTCCCTAGCCCCGCTAGGACTTTCCCTTGTCTAATCTCAGTTAGGACTTTCACTTGCCTAATCTTCAGTTAGAATTTTTTCAAATCAAGTATCCCGTCCTCCCTTGACCTACTTAATTTCTCTCACATATATTGTCAAACATCGAAACTCAAGCTCGAATCAACCCGAGCTTAGTCAACTTGGTCAACCTTGACTCGAGCACGATTGCACTAACAATTCCAACATTAGTCAACTAGAATCTCACTAATCAACTAGGAGCACCCTCCAATTGATCGACTGAGCCTTGACTATGATCATCCTAATGATCAAGTTTTTGCCTATTGAGATCTACTCTCTTATGAGAATAAAACCTAACTCTTATAGTTCACATAAAAATTTGGCTTCTGCAGCTTAACTTTACCACTAGATCATCTCCCACTACGTCCTCAAGTATATCTCGGATGCACTAAGCATATAAGTCGCTCCACATGTCATCCTGCTTAACTCTTACTATACATAGTTCACCTTCTTCCTGCTAATGCCAACTATGCTTCTCAATTGATCCTCATCCTTGGTCCCTCAAATGTCGTATACCATCTTTCTCCAATTTCTAGTGAACTTCGAGCTACCAAGTCAAACAATTTGGTCATGCCAACTCCAGCCCCATGAGTTGCTCCAACACCAACCCAATGCTTCTCATTTTGCAATCTTCGAATATCTCACACAACCTTCTTCGAACTTTATCAGACCTCCAAGTCATTGGGCGCATTGCCTTAGCAGCCAAGTCATCATCAATACTCACCTCATAAAGTCACGAGCTCTGCGAGCTCCATGTATATTCTGCTAAGTTCCTACACAATTTAACACATATCACACCCCTTAACTTAACCTCTTCACCCAAACATCAAAACCCAAGGTCGAACGCGATCATTTAGGACAATTACACCAACATGAGCAAGTGATAAAGATTCACACACTTATATGGTGAATGTTACTCTAGGGAAACATGAAGTTTGAGTAACATAGACCTAACAATACAAAAATAAGGTGAATGTTGAGAAACACATGCAGACCATGGAGTAAAAAAATCAATAATCCTTTAAATTTTAAGACATCTAATGAAGACCGTAGTAGGTTGATCAAATTTATATCAAAGTATAATAGTTTAAGAAACCACGAAAAGGAAACAGATACAGATACCTATGTAATGAATTTTATCTGACTTTTAAAACATAATGGACATGACCCATGAGTTCCAAAAGGTAGCAACTTTTGGAAGATGATTGAAAGGAAGGATTATATAAGAACCTCTGAAAACTTGAGAGTTAGCAAGAATTTTGAATTTTGGCAATGTCCCAATATGAGATAGGCCATCGCTATAGGTAAATGATATTTCCCTCCAAAAAATAGGTGAACGACAACTCAATGTTAGATGTGTCTTAATTCAAGATCGGAGTTGTTATATAGCATGTCCAAATGAGATGGTTGGAAAGTAGTTTTCAGTTATGCTAGGCAGGTGATATATAATGTCTTCTTGAATAACTATGAAAAAGCTCAAACTGGCATAAGCAATATAATGAATCTGATCGTTTTCAGCAAATATCTCATACATAAGTTGATTCTTCAATAACAATGACACTTGCTGAAATGTAAAAGCAATAAACCCCAAAAAGAAGAGATAAGAACACATGGACGTCTTACCTCAGACTGCAGAAAAGTTTTTAGCAAATCATTTAATCCAAAAATGTGGAATACTTTTCCTGCAAATGCTAAAAGCCCTGTAGCCAACGTGAATAGAGACCTCTGACATGAAGGTGAAAGCGATCCTGTCCAATTTGTGTCACTTCAAAAAAACTCTAAAGAAAATAGCTGAAAAAAATAAGCAAAAACATAGGCGACATAATTGCTAATTCGTTAGAACCTGATACTTACCATTTGGATCAAGAGAAACCTTTGTAAGAGATAATAACATGTGGAAGGAATGAATAATACTGCTAGCACTGGAATTCTGCAAGTCCAAAATATCAATGAGAATAGAGTTTAATTGTTGGGTTATGTGAACAGTCCACTATTTCTTGTTTTCCATATTTGATTTTCATTTACATAATTATCTTTTTCTTAATTCTGTGAAAGAACAAGCGTCTTCTCTCAAAATATAAAATTTGATGAAAAATATTTTTAATTTTTATTTTCAATTTCCAAATTCATTTTCTAAGAAAATAAAGCATTTTTCTAGAAATTTTCCGTATAGATAATGAACACAATAAGTTGAATGTTGTCATCACTCAGATGCACTAGATTTGGTGAACTCCAATGGCAAGATCAACATGGTCCATTTATATTCTCAGAAATTTCAATCAGTGCAGCCGTACCAATTATAACCAAATACATAAAATTCCCTACCCTTCCAAGGCTGAGTTCAATTCACCCATTATCCCCAGTATCCAACAATGCAAGAAGACGGCTGAAGGGAAACTAAAAATATTAAAGTTTGACCTCCCAGTGCACAAGGCTATAATGAAGCACTTCTAAAGCCTTGACATCACCACTTATGGCAAATTGAGCCCATGGATAACTGTCCAAAATAAGCAAAGAGTGACCAAGTCTCCAGGCAGATCCAAATAAATGGAATCAACTGTATTTATGTCTTCACTTAAATTAACAACTTTTATTTAATAAGAAACCATAAAATTGTACTCCTGGAAAACAAAGAAATTCTATATGTGAAATGGCAGAGGAATTTATAAGGTGAAAATATCTCAACTTCTGCGCTGTACAGCGGCTAAAACAATCAATTAATATTATGAGCTTTATAGGTCACAAATGCTATAGGATTGCAGAAAGGTATGTTTGTAGTTATTGTAGCACCAGGAGTCTAGAGTGGCAACTGTTGCATGTTAAATAAACTTTTCCGGCACCACAGTAGAGATGATGGTTCAGTGGCTCAGATGAAGAAAACAATACAGACTGAAGAGGGGCATTTTGGGAATCTAATGCGTGATTTAGTAATTTGTGAAGTTGAGTCTGTGATTTGGGTATTTTTGAAACATAGGTGATGTAGTTCAGTAAAATAGTAGGTGAGTTGCACTCTCTTTAGGAGGAGATTGTCTTACTATTCCAACAATCGTGCCCCAAGATGTAATGGCCTCCCCTGCAAAATAGTAGCACTCCAAATTTGATGGACTGATGAACCCATTCACATCTTGAAACTCACTAAGGGAGACGAGAAAACTTAAGAGGAAAATAGAGAAATTGCTTGAATGTTTGATTTTTTTGTTTTGGATAGACTGAATACAACAGGGAGACTCCTTATGTATAAGGATAGAAGAGCACAATAAAGAGAAACAAGAAGATCATGGCCATCCATGGCATTTGCAACTAGTAGTCCTCTACAAGATGTGAGAGGTTATTGCAACAGTTCAAAGCTACCTATTGTTTTAACATCAAAATTCATAGACTACGGCCATCCACAACATCAACACCATATTTTCAACGATCATCAACATTAAACACGGATACCATTGAAAACAGAATGTGTATTCTTTAATTAACATGTTCATATGTATTTTTTTAAAATTGTGCAATTTTTGAATAATGCAAACCTTAAATTTAATATTTTATTTTTATTTTTTCAATTCTTTTTTCTCCATCAATCACCAATTCCATGCCCATGCTAGGACAGGGCCACATATTGTCCAACCCGGTCTCTCTCTTCCTCTCACTAATGAGCAACTATTTAATCTTGACTATCAAAGTATTTTTTTTTTAATTGGCACCAAGTATTCAGCTTACGCCGACTAATCTTGGGTGACCGGCTCAATCCCACGGAAGTTTCTCACTGGTCACCAGGATAAATCGAGAAGTTATTACAACGGGCAGCTCATCAGTCCAGAGTTCTTAGGTCAACCGCTCGTTAAAGAAAAATCATCTATTAATTCGTTGAAGACTCGATCCTTAGATGCCTGAAAAACTGAAAAGACGCCCTACCGCTACACCATTGCCCCGGGGGCTACTATCAAAGTGTTATTAATGCTTTGAGTTGTAACTAATTGCTACTGTATTGGTGTTTATTAAAAGTGCAGTAATTAGTACAACTACAACGTGATATACTGTTTTACTAATAAGATAATTATCCTCTTCTCATATTTTATTTTGTTATTATTCAGTTATAGGTTGAATGTGTTATTACAAGTTAAGAGTGATAATTATTTGGGGCGACCACATGGATCTTATCCATCACTGGACTTTATTAAAGCCTATATCACTACAAATATACAAATTTTAAATTACTTTTAACTATGTTAACAGGGTTTTCTTTAGTCTCCTTATGCATACCTCAAGCATCTTTAACTTTATTTCTCAATTTATCTCACAACTAAATTTATTATTCGTCTCCGAACATATTCACATCATTTTATTCTATTTTCTTTGATTTAATAATATATTTTCATATGCATTTAATTTCTCTAAATAATATTATTCTTTATTTTATCATTTCTAATGAAGGGGAGTCTTGCCACAATGATAAAGTTGCTACCATGTGACCATAAGGTCACGGTTTCGAGTCGCAAAAATAACCTCTTACAAAAATACAAGATAAGACTACATATAATTGAACTAATATGGTCCAACCCTTCTCCAGTAATGCGCACTGGTGGGAGCTTCGTGTACCGGGCTTCGTGTACCGGGCTGCTCCTTTTATCATTTCTAATAATTTAACAGATTCACTTTAGTATTTTCATATTGATATACTCTTGTAGACAATTTTCCAAAAGATGTTATGTGGTTTAACAAATTTTTAATTTATTAATGATATTTTCATCAATATTCCCTTCATTTTAGATAATAAATCAACATATGCAGAAACTCATATTTCTAACAATCTCATTCTCATTAGCTAAATTATTTTCTTACATCTTTTTTATTATTGAAATCATAGTTTGAAATCTCATACGGTATCGAGCAGCACGGTCGAACGTATGATTCCGTTATATTATTGAAGCTCAATACTAATCGGCATACTTGGCACAAGTAATCTATTTTGTATCGTGTTAATCATGTCATACTATCATTCGACACCCCTTAACATGCTACAAAATGTATGTTTGTTATTTTTTGTAACTTGTATCCATACAATAAATGTCAAAACTATACAATTCCAAATAGGATAAAAATAGTCCAAACTTGAGTATATAATTGTATTCTCTTCTTTGTCATTTACTTCCTTCAATTTTCCACTAGCATTATACATTGAATAGTGACACATTATATAAATAGTATTGCTCCGATTTTCCTCTCACTAATAAGTCCAAAATTATGGCATGACTCAATATTGTTTTAACATTAGCTTATATCAAATTTAAATATTAAATTTCAGTTCTATTTAACTTAAAGCCTTTCAACATCTTCAGCATCATCAAGTCATATTTGTCCGACTATTTAGGGTCGATTACGTGAATCTCGTTCTTGGTTCAGCAAAATTATTCATATCAATTAAATCATTTTTATAACATTAACTAAGTTTTAAACCCGCCAATGTCGGTTCTAAGCCCGAATGAAAAAGGATGAGGGTTGCTCGCAAGCATCGACTTTCAGGCAAATATTAGATCCATCAAACGATTGTGTTAATGCTACGATATTCTCTGCAAGGAACGTGTTGTGGGGTCCGACTGTAACATCTCAACAAGGACTACTATATCTCCGTGAGAACTTGGGTGTAGTATTAAATATGCAAGAGTCATATATTGGATAAGAACAAATATTATAAAAAACTAATTGTCTAAAATTTAGAACATGGAACCTAGGAACGCTCACTAGTAAAATAATAGAGATAGTAGATATGATGATTAGGAGAAAAATTAATATTTTGTGTGTACAAGAGACAAAATGGATAGGAGAGAAGACAAAGATGATAGAAAATTCAGATTTTAAGTTATGGTACAGGAAGGAGTAAAATAAGAAATAAAGTAGACATTGTTGTAGATAGTTCGCTAAAGAATAAAGTATGAGTAATTAGAAAAGGGATAGGATTATAGCACTCAAGATAGTAGTGGCAAAAGAAACTATTAATTTAATTAACATATATGCACCTCAAGTATGTTAGATGAACACATCAAATCTATATTTTGGGACGACTTAGATAAGATATTATAAAATATTCCGTCGACTGAAATGATTTTAATAGGAGATCTAAATAGATATGTAGGAGTGAAAAATGAGGAATCTGATAGTGCATAGATGTTATGGGTTTGGAACAAGAAATGAAGAAAGAAAAATTATATTGAATTTTACAATAGCATATAACCTCATATTAGCTAATATGATTTTCAAAACAAGAGAAGAACACTTAGTCGCGTACAAAAGTGGGAATAACAAATTGCAAATTGACTTTCTTATAGTTAGGAAGAAGAATAGAAAGATTTGTAAAGATTGCAAAGTCATCCATGGAGAAAACTTAACTACACAACATAGGTTAGTAGTGTTAGATATACACCTTAACAAGAAAATGTGCACGACTCCTAGAATTAAGTGGTGAAAATTAAAGGATGGAATGCAAAATATATTTAAGGAGATGGTAGGAATATAAGTATTTTGAGAAATACATAGCGACTCAAATATATCATGGGATAAAATGATATCAAAGTTGAAAATAAAAATCAAAAGTGTACTCGATGAGTCAAAAGGACATGCACGTAAAGAATTTGGTTGTGGAATGAAAAAGCATAGGAGAGAGTTAAAGGAGAAAATGAAGGGAAAGCCCATAAGATATTATACACATGTAAGAACAAGGAAAATTTAAAAAGTATACAATAGCCAAGAAAGAGGCCAAAAAAGTAGTGAATGAGACTTTTGAACGCGTATAACAAAAATTAGATACAAAAGAAGAGGGAAAAGACATTTACAGAATAGCTAAAGCGAGAGAGAGGAAGACAAGAAATTTTATCCAAATAAAATGTATTAAAGATGAATGCGATAGGTATTATTAAATGATGAGAAAATAAAAAAGCGATGGAAGAGGTATTTTCATCTAATTTTTAATTAAGATTTCAACTAATTTAAGTAGGTCAAATAAGTATAGAAATTTAAATTTTTATCATAGAATTTAAATTTTAGAAATAGAACAAGTTTTAAATGAGATGCACAATGGAAAAGTGGTTAAACCAGATAATATTCCAATAGAGATATGAAAGTGCCTAGAGAAACAAGGTATTGAATGGCTTACAAAGTTATACATTAAAAACGAAAAAAAATGTATGAGGGTAAAGTATTCTAGTTCTCTTATATAAGAACAAAGGAGATGTACAAAATCATGCAAACTATAGAGGTATTAAATTAATGAGTCATACCATGAAACTTTGAAAAAGAGTAATAGAAAAAAGACTAAGGAAGATGATCACAGTAACCGAAAATCAATTTGGATTTATGTCTGGTACGTCAACATTAGAAGTTATACATCTCATACAACTAATTGAAAAGTATCAAGAACATAAGCAAGACTTACTTATGGTATTTGTCGACCTAGAAAAAAACTTATAATAGAATCCCAAGACAAATTATATGGAGAATTTTAAAATAAAGAGTTGTTAGCATAACGTATATTAAACAATATGTACGAGGATATAATAACAAGAGTGAAGACCTCAGGCGGATTAACTGAAGTGTTTTTCATAAGGATAGGGTTAGATCAACTTCAAGTCTCTATCTTTTTACACTTATCATGGAAGAACTCACTAGACACATTCAAGAAACGATACCATGGTGTATGTTGTTTGTAGATGAAATAGTTTTCATAGATAAGACACATGAAAGAGTAAATGTTAAATTCGAATCTTGACGGAAAATGCTAGAGGTGAAAGGTTTTAGGCTTAGTAGAGTAAAGTCAGAATATATGAAATTTAAGTTTAATAATATTAGATAATTGTTAAGATAGGAGATGTCTGTAAGTGAGAGTTTTAAGTATTTAGGATCATTTTTGCAAAATGATTAAGGGATATAGAGATGTCTTACATAGAATACAAACAAGATCATTGAAATAAAGGTGTTAAGTGTTCTCTGTGATCCACTTAAAAAAGGAAAGTTTTACAAAATAACAGTTAAACTTGCTATGTTATATGGAACTGAATGTTAGGCTATGACTCGAGTACATGAGTAGAAGATGAGAATTACAAAAATCGGGATGTTAAGATAGATCTGTGGGCATACAAGGATGGACAGGATACAACAACAACAACAACAACCGAGCCTTATCCCACTATGTGGGGTCGGCATACAAGGATGGACAGGATGAGAAATGAAAATATTAAAAAGAAAGTCGGGGTTGCACTTATTGAGGGAAAATGTGTCTCTCTAAGATGGTATAGACATGTACGTAAACGATCAATAAATGTTCCAGTTAAGCAATATGAAACTATGATAATGTGCAATCAAATGAGGAAGAAGAAGACCAAAAAAATATATGATTAGCAACAATAAAATATGATAAATTTATTTAAATATAAATGATGATATAATAAGAGATAGAGCCCAATAGAGTAGAAGGATCCATATAATGACCCCACCTAGTGGGATAAGATTTGGTTGTTGTTGTAACTAAGTTTTATATACCTTCCCAAAACATTATTACTCTAATAGATTAACTCTTCCAAGTATGTAATTTACTCACCGTTAAAATGTCTACACCATAATAACTTATTTTCTCTCATTTTATGATTAATTAAAGCTACACTTAATTGTCGTTGAATATTAGTAACACCGGATTTCCATCTAACTTGTATCTACTAACTTAAAACCTGTAATTTTTGCACTCTCTTCCATTCAAGTTCGAAAATTATTCATTTATAGATCATTTAGTAAAATTCATCTATAAATAATATGCACAAAAATAGTCTCAAATAAATTTGTATACTACTAATAAAAGAAAGGGGTTGTGTTGATATTTATGTAAATTTATAGTTATAAAAAATGTGTTACACTCTCATTTGAGCTACTACTTACATCATCCATAAGATATAATTTCTAAACATTTTTTCTGTTTTAAAATCAAACCAAAACAATTGTCTATACAATAAGATTTTTCAAGTAAACAAAAAGCATACAGATGTTTTTTTTATTTTTATCAGTTCTTGTCATATTATTGGATAAATAACATAGATGATTGACATTCCAAAGCATAAATTAAATTGATCTATGAACATTTTTGTTTAATCTCCTTTGATTCTCTTAATCCCTACTTCTCATGGTTTCTAGGGATGACTCATCAACATATTGTTGTCAATGACTTAGCTTACAGCTTGCAAATATCTTTACATATGGATCCTAGAATGCAAAGTATATAATTAATGTTTTAGTCAATGTATTGCCAATTCCAGATAATTTGTCATGTGTTCAAGATCTGATAACATTTCCACACTTCCAATGTCTCCAAATGAATCTTGACTAGCATGTGGAAGTAATGAAGTATAGACACATATTTAAATGTTTTATCTAATGGGTCAACTGCATATTGTTTGTATATAGTATATATATGTTTTTAAAAGTTATGAATTCTATTGTGAGAGCAAACTTAATAGGTCCCATGGCATTATCGATCCTATCACCACCAGCAGAAACTGTCCACCTTCATTGGCATCTACCAAATGCAAAACTACAGAGAGTTCTAGATTTACAGGACATCAACAATAATTCTCTTCCAGGTTTGATACAGCCCTTGACAACAATAAGAAAATCTAGTCATCTGCTAATTATTTTAGCAAATGGTAATTGCTTGATTCATGAGAAAAACACCTAACACATGCCAAATTTATGTATCTTAAATTTGGAATCTTCCAATTATCCCATTGTAACAGCTCAAATATGCTAACAGAGAAGTAATTTCCCAATTCCTATAATGTTGTATGCTAGTATTGGATGGCCTCTTCAGATGGGCAATAAATCTTGGGGTATGTCCATTTGAAGTTGGAAAACTTAGATGGGCATATAGCAAGCATACCAAGGGCTTCCCACTTCTTCCAATAAAGACATAAGCAACATGACTCGTACCTACCAAGGCCACCCTCACTTGTGAAACATGAACAGTGCCTCTGCATGTTCAAGAGCCTCCACACTTGAATTTAGACATCAGTCGAGAGTGTACCTCCTCAGATCAATTAGTTTTCTGCAAATCCTGCACTTGTAATATATGTCCTCAACTACCTGAGACGATGGAAAGAGTGTGGAATTTAATCAACTGCCAGAACAATCACTGATGGCCCATCCTTGTCGGGCCTTTGGAACAATACTCGAGACACTTCTATAGGATATAAAGAAGAAATTCCTTCGCAATATGGTGTGTACATCATACAATAAATGAAAGTGTGGAAGTTGTCTAGTACAAACAAATATTGTCTTCTCGCACTCCCTCAAAAGTGAGATGATAACAATCAAAGGCAAATTGCACACCACAGACCTCTACATCCCTAAATATTATTACCAATGATAAGCATTTACACATCTCTTTCTCAGGTGCAGAATGAAACTGTTTCATGTTTCAATTTGTGCACACCACAGATCTCTACATCCCTAAATACCACATTAGGGAAGATTAGCCCATGGAGAAGAATGAGCTCAAAGTTTAGCAGGCAAAAATTCAAGTTTTGGTGAGATCCGCTCTCCTTCCTCATATTTTCACATACTCAACTGTAAAATTAGCTTGTATCTTTCTAATATATAAGGTGGCTACTTGGCCTTTTTTTTTTTTTAAGAAATTATTTGTTAAAGTTTCTAAAGAAAACATGTATCTTTTGTAGCAAAAGATAATTACGCTCACCCTGACACCCCTCATAGCCCGTCCCCAGATTATATGAAGAGAGATAAATCACGGGATCAGCTTATAGCTGACAGCCAAGTGGCTAGGGGGTGGGAGGAGTTTTTTTCCCTAAAATTTTTTTATATTAAAATAATTATATTCTATATAAAAATTGATGTTCTGGATATCATTAGAACTCTTATCAAATAAATGATAAATGAAGTCTTTATGAGAAATCCCATTGATTGTAATAGTCATTCGAAAGTTAAAATTGAGTGGTTTTCAGAAAATTACCTGAATCAAATAACCAATTTAGTCTTTTATGGGATAATGCAATGTATAAATGGCACACAATAATTAAAACATACCCACACCTTGAGATGGGAAGAAAGAAGAGTCAAGCCGAAAGAATGAGCAATAGCCTGAAAATCTATAGGCTTATTATTAACCCAGTTAGCTTGTATCCAGAAAGCCGAAAGTAATTGAGTAGTTTGATCTTCAGTTAGACCCATAATGCCAATATCCTAAATCATAGGACAAAAATATATCCAATCAGATGCATCACCGAACTTAACTTTTGTGTTCACACAAATAGAAAAAAAACAATAATTAAATAATGATCATCTAGTGGTATTACTGTATTAGAAGTATAACAAAAATTAATTAGATTCTGTACATCTTTTAAGCGTGCTTCAAGTAGTTAATCAATTGATATATCTAATTCATAAAGTGAAAAATACTTACATGGTCCAAGGAACTTGGAGATGTAACAATTCTGTCAATAATAGATCGACTAAGTGTACTGAAATATGGTAAATTTTTCTGAATCCAGCTATTCTTCCATTCTTCATCACCCAAATTTATTATCTTCATCCCATCGTTGGCATTAGGTACCTTCTTATCTCCATTTAAGCATTCTTTCTCTTTTCTGAGTTTCTCTAGTAAAGCAGTTGCTGACTCAAAAACTGAGGATGTTCTGGATTGCCACTTCTTTGTTTCAAAGAGATACTCAGATTCACGCCTTGGATGATTAAGATTTTGTCCAAGAAGTACAGAAAATATCTGATGGGCTCCAACACGAGTTTCAAGATCTGGATGCATCATAGTCTTCAACAGTTGAGCCAATAGCGAATCAGGAAACACCTTCAGATATTTAAGAAAACAGAGGAAAGATGTGGAATTATAAGCATGGAATACATCAGAATAAAGAACACAGTACAAATGTGACACAAGAAATTGAACATGGCTTAAGCTTAACCTATTGTGGTCCACAGTTCTAGTACACCAAGGCAGTCAGAAAATGTTATACATATGAGATGGAAACATAGAACAATCATTAACATAAGAAAAGAAGAAAATGCACATACAATTGCCCATGATTAGAACCAAGGTTTTTAAATCTCATTCTGAAAGTCAGGGTTTCTATCCCTGGTCAGAATGAAACTGTACCATGTTTCAATTTGTACAGACAAATAGTGTTGAAAGAAGAAGAGGAGAAAGAGGAAGAAGAGTAGGAGATGAGGCTACTTACTGAAATGGAGAGACGTCATCAACGATGGTGAGTTGCAAAACACAATCCAGTGTTGGAGAAACGTGAGTAGTGACATCAAGTTGTGCTAGAGAAGAAGGAAGATAAGGGTTTTGGCTTGGAGGAGGGATCGTCTCTAAGGAGAAATTGACACATAGCTTCTTGCTTCGCAACTTCCGATGCAAAGTAGGAGCCAGCGGAGCTTCTTGCAATGCGACAAAGGAACAATTCAAAGCTTCTTACATGAGTTCTCAATTAGGAACTCGACATGACAAACTATTCGGAGAAGTTGAAGCTTTTTGAGGAAAACACCAACAAAGAAAGCATCTTGCCACGAAGTTGGAAAGGCAAACATTAGGTTTTACTTGATGTATCAATGATTTCATAGCTTCTTGCATGCCAAACAACAAGTGGAACAATGTCAACTGGCATGGCTCGAGATTTTAATCACTAGATGAATACAATCCACACCTTTCAAACATGAATGAGAGTTTAAATTGCAGTAACTAACTGAATTCCAATGCAAGAATGAGGAATGCAAGTAAACTATTAACATTTCTATCATATTGGGATAGAAACTTGCTATAGATGGCCTCAATCCATAAAATGAGGTATTCAGGCAATGACACCCCTGATGGCATCTTCTCAAAGAAACCTAAATATTCACTCAAAATTAAAAATTCCTCTTTAAAGTAATAAGGGGTTACCTGGGGGGGTAAAATACATAGACTCGAGGGGGACTACAAATCACTTGCAAGGAATCATAGGCGAACCATGAATAATAAATAGGATATTCAAGTCAAACCAGGGATATACATAAGGGTCAACAAATGGAATATCTTATCAGCAAGCACTTCAACCACCTTAGCGTTGGGTGAAACTGGCTGTCTGGTTAGAGTTATTTCGCATCCAATTCCATTGGTTCACTGTCCATACAGCTTAACACAATCATAGTACAACTGATCTACTTCATGCATAGTAAAGCACATACACACAGAAATATGAAACGATGAAAAACTTTATAATTGAAATCACATAATAAAGAAAAGTAAACATATGACTGCATGTAATACATGGTAACTGACATGACGCTCAAGTGTATTACAGCACCTGTAGTGTTTGGAAAAAAAGAGAATATTATATTATGATACTGTTTCTATAGAGTTACAACTCATGTGCTGATACCCCTTAAACACGACTACTTCTGACTAAACAACTAATTCTATCTAACACATAAGCATGACACTAGGTATGCCTTGAACTAGATACCCCTTAAACACGACTACTTCTGACTAAACAACTAATTCTATCTAAGACATAAGCATGACACTAGGTATGCCTTGAACTAGGTATGTCTCATTTTTTTCTTAGCTCCAATCAACATATCAAATAATTATTACACCAAGGGAGCTAGTGGAGCTCATCAAGTCTATTGCCCTGAGTCTGACTCAGAATCTAATCCTAATCATTAGAGTTACATGAGATTTGTTTCATTGCATTACCAACCAGCTCCCTTCAAAGAATATCTGAAATCAACTTGTCAGGGCTTCCAACCCTTGAATTATCTCTGAATGGCATCTTAAAACAGAAAGAAATAAATCAACTTAACAGATAGCTCAATTTTATTTTTTTTTGTGGACGACTTTGAATATACCAGTATGATAGTGTCAATTAGCAAGGTGATCGAGAAAAAACTTCATGTGTCCAACTAGGTATCTCATGAAAGAACCATGCCTGAATAACATATGTCTGAATCTCGTGTTCTGGATACCTTTGTCAAACAGCGTAGGTCCTGTTTCCAATAAGGGAAAAAACAACAACAGAATCATGCCTAGGGAAATGATTCCAAGGCAGCTTTTTTCCTTTTGTTTCCTTAAACAGAAAAAGGGAAGGAAACAACAGGGAAATTGTTTCCCAGACTTACTAAAATCTTCTTCCACCCAAAAAGGGGAAAAAGCCACAATTTGGGTGGAAAGTCCTGATTTTAGCAGTGTCATCCCATTTAATTTTCATATATTATCTTGATTAGAAATTGCTTAAGTTTTTAATCAATTAATTTTGAAATTTAAGTTTCCATCCTTTCCTTCCTCCAAGTCCCAAAGGAAATGTTGAGAACAAAAACTCTCATTCCCTTCCCTCCTAAGGAAATACTGGAGAAATGTTCCAATACTTCAAAGAAACTTGATCATAAATCTCATAGCCTGAGTGCCTGCCAATTGCAGCTTCAATAATCTATTAAATGGTGATGGGCTTATAAGAGTGTATACATGGACCACGGAAGGGTCATAGAGAATCAGGATGATATAATATGATACTAAGCCTAGCAAACTCAAAAAGGTAACTAGAATCCATGCTACAACTCATAAAAATTAGTAAAAATAAAATTCACATAGATATTTCCACATAATCAATCAGATTTGTATTATAGGCCAAGGGCTTATGTGCAAATATGTAAAGGTAAAGGACTCATTTGTAATATCTCTTTTCATCATAATATGTATAAAGTGGAAGGGCTATCCAGGGTTCCTAATGACGAATAATTCCCCCTAAATCTATCATGGTGTCACAATTAGTGGAATCAACGTTCATCACAAGTGAATGGGTATCACCATTCTCTACCTAACACGAGCCTTCTTTCCTTCTATCACGACACAAGGATTTCTTTGTGCATCCAAGCTAACGCGACACAGGGGTTCCTAATTAGGTGCAATATTGATGGAACATGATGGAGTAGTAGCCTATGCCTCTCGTTAATTAAAGGACCACGAGAAGAATAATCCTATTTATGATTTGGAGTTAGCAGCCATTACCTTAAGATATGGAGACACTATCTCTATGGGTTACATTTAAGATATTACTGACCATAAGAGCCTAAAGTATCTCTTCACGTAAAAAGAATTAAACCTTAGACAGAGAAGATGAATGGAATTTCTGAAAGACTATGATTGTACCATCACCAACCACCCTGGGAAAACTAATTTAGTGAACGATGCATTGAGCAGAAAGTCCAAAGGAGTATTGGAATGTCACAGGGTGGTAGTTACTGAGTTAGTGAGACAAAATCGATAAAAAGATTCAACAAAATAAAATACGAAAATAAGAAAATTTACTAACAATAAAACAAAAGATATATAAAAAATTAAAAATAATGTATATAAATATGACGAAATATGAACACTTAAATCACAAAAGTTTTACTTTGTTTTAAGTTAGCTAAAATTTAAATTATCAATTTAATTCTAATTTAATCAATTTTAATTCTAATTAGTACTTTTTAAGTTTAAATTAATTTACTTAAGTTTAGTTAACTAAATCAATTCCTACTTAATTTAATTAATTAATGTTAATCTAATTAAATTAAATTAATTTAATAAAATAAATTTGAAATAATTTAAACCAATATTAGTTGTTGAAGTTAGATTCAAAATCCAAAATTTCAATTAAGTTAATTGTAATATACTAAATAATTAATTAATTAATTTAATTGTAATTACACAAGCTAATGTAATTTTAATTAATATAATTTAATTTGATTTGATTTGATTATTTAAATTAATTTAATTATTTCAATTAATTATTCAAATTAATTCTAACTAATTAAATTAATCTAATTTATTTAATTTTAATATTGAAAATGATTAATTAACAATTAAAAAATCTAACTTACCACATAGTCACAACTTCTACTCTAAATCTCGCATTTGCAAGGCAACAACAACAAAGATGTCATGGTCTTCATAGCTTGCCTAACACCCGATGAAGACGAGAAGAAGATGAATAGAGCACTTCCCATCTTCTTCCTAGTCGCCAATACTAGTCTATTTATCTTCAACCTCTCTATGTACATATGATATTGGCACGTAAGCAACTCCTCTAGATCTAGGCCCACATGTCCATGCTCACCCTGTCCTCAGTTCATCATAAAGATTCCAAGGTGGAATACAAAGGTAGTATGATTTCTCGAACAAAAATCACATCAACTTTAGCCAATCCTAAAGGGTGGTACGATTTCTCATTTGAAATCTCATCAACTTTGATTGATCCTAATCCAACTCGAACGATTCAAATCAAAATTGGCCAATTCCACCAACCATGTGTCAAACAAAGACTGAAATCCACTAAAACCTCTACATTTGATTCAAAAAATATTTACAAAAAGAACATCTCTGCTCTTAGAAAAAAATCTTCTTCGAAATGAGAAGTCATCTTCTGCATGTTGGTGCTATATTTCAAAAACATTATATTATAAGCACCGCCTGACTTTGAAAACTAACTGTTCAACACTATCAAGTCATGCTATTGTACAATCAACTTGTTTTCTTTGGAGAGTTGATTCCACCAAATATACACCAAGGAAACAAAACACTTAAACACTTCAAAAATATAATTTGTTTTATAGAAACAGATAAAATACTAGAAAGAACAGTCAAACCTGTGATTGAGTATTAGTAGATGCCAGAGAGATAATATGAGCAACAACTAACAAAGATCTAATGGTTGCCCTGGAAACAATTGCAGTCGCCAACAGTTTCTCCGGTGTCATTGACAAGAGCTTCTCCAATGTTATTGACATCATGTCAAAGACAACACATATGTTTCCAATCTGTCAAATGAATAATTCCAGATGAAATACTTATCACTGTAAATATAACAAACAATATTTAGCCCCAGAAAAGAATCAGATATGTAGATCACAAAGGAGAACAAGCACTTTTAGCATTAAAGATATAAGACATTCACAGGGAAACATATAGCGTAGTTATAATATTTGGTCTTCAAAGGAAATTATACAGAATTGACTCACTCCTTTTATAATTTCTAGTAGGCAATCCTCAATGGAATTTTGAAGTGAGTCATTCCAAGTTGATTCTTGTAGCCCAACTGATTCAACTGTGGCCTGAAGGCTTTTCCTTAAATGCCGGCACAAGTCACTTACTACACCAACTTCAGCAGTCATTACTCTTGATTTCAGTTGTCGTACAAAGAAAGCAGCATTCTGAACTATATCTGACTTCAATTGTAAATCATGCACGACATTTTTGTGATCCAGGTGTCGGATTATAGCAGCCAAAATAAGCATTTCATTTTCTGAAGACCAACACAAAAAATATATCAGATGCAGAATTTTGAGTCCTTGCAGCAAGAAAAACTACAAGGGGACATAGTATAGTAGTAAGAATAGGCAAAAGATCTTCCTTTATACAAGTTACAAGATAACCAATTTGAATCATACAACTTGACAACTTTCAGATATTACAGTCTTAGTGCAACTAATTTGGAAAGTAAAATGTGGGTGCTAACATGGATAACCACCCAAAAATAGGTGAAGGGTACTAAAATGGAGCCAGTAAAAACTCATATCTCGGGAGGCTCCTCCATTCCACCTTTGTCGGATATGAGCATGCCAATGCTATGAGCACTATTTCACCATCCTCTAATCCTACAGTAAATCACAGCTCTGTTAGTTGAGTCGCTCTCTAAAGGATCACATGGAAGTCGAAAAGGCAAGTAGCGAGGTTGTGGTAGTCATACTTGTGGATAAGGAAGGCCTAAACATTCTCAGTGTGGAAAATTTGGGCATGTTAAACAATTGTGCTACTCTTTTCATGGATATACACTTGGTCATTCTTTTCTCATGCACAAACATTCGTCAACTTAGTCTGGTTCTACTATTCCGTTCCTATAGAAGAGCATTCACAGTTCCTTCAGTTTCAAAAAGCAACGAGTTCCTTATTTCAACTAGTTGCCTTATTAACTCATTGAGGTACCTTTATTATTTGCTTATCTCATACCATTAGATCATCCAATAGATTCTAGATTAAAAACCACTGAGCACATTTCTAATAACATATTCTCTTTCTCTACTCTCATGGTATTCGCATATCCGACGAATATCATTATAACTAATCGACACTCATACATTAAAGGCATTGTGAATGTTTCTATTTCACCCTTGTTACGTGTCTTACATATTTTATATCTCTAAGTTTCTATTAATCTTATTATCGATTAGTAAACTTGAACTATTAAATGGTTATGTAATATTTGATTTCACTTATATTTCATATAGGAACTTAAGGACGGGCAAGGTGATTGGCATAGAGCATGAGTCTCGTAGACTGTAGCAGCTGCATATGCCTTCACTATCTTCGACTCTTCTGGTTACGCCACCACCTCTTTAGATACACAATGTCTCAATAACCATATTCTTCAACAATTATTAAAAATGGTTTTAAGTTTCTCTAGTCTTTCATCTCTCGAGCGTGAGTAATGTCTATTATGTAAGATTGTAAGTCCCTGTTATCTACGAGTATGTATAAGCATGCATCTGTACCTTTTGCTTTGATTCATTTTCATGTCATGTCAAGTGCTTTGTAATTTTTATCAATGATTATTATCAAATAACTCAAATTATACGGTGTTTCCCAATAAAAGAGTATTATGCATTTCTCTATTTTTTTTTCTCTATGTTGGAGTTTAAAAATAAGTTCGGTATTGTCTATTAAGTTCTCTGTAACAATATTGTGAAAAGAAAAAAATAACATTTAGTTGAGACATCTAATACTTTGCCCTTACATATGCAACTCTTCTTTTCTTTCTATGTAGATGCAATTCTTAGTGTTTGCTTTCTAGGAAATCACATATCTTCCTTTGTTCTTCATGGTCCTTTCACGATTCTTTCCAAGGATGTTATATATTCTCTTCCACACCAGATATTCGTCTCTAGACGACATAAAGAATCCCACAGCCTATCAAGTATATTTTTCTTGGATATTCTTGTCTCCTAAAGGGTTGTATTTTTACTCTCCCCATAGATTGGTCATCAACCCTATTCTTTAGCTCTATGCTCTTTGTCTGAGTTAGTGCAAGAGGTTATTCTTATGTGTACCACATTGTCACTTTCCATGCATTCTACTAATAAGGTACTCTCGCCCCTAGGGCATGGCCGAGTTGGTTACCATGTGGAAGATTTACCGATTTCAAACAAGGGTCGAATCCCGACAAAAGTCATGGATATACCCTCTCACATGGTGGTCACTTCGGTTTCCTGATTTACTCCCTCCCAATAGTGTGAAACAGCCGTGGGAGGGCCGCTAGGATGACGGATTTCACCTTTTGCCGAATACTACTAAGGTACTCTAACACCCTTTGCTAATGAGGTTCCCATATCAAACTTTCCTCCTTTTAAGGTGTACAATCAAAGATCAAGACATAAATGTGCTCTAAAGGCCCTCTGCCCCTCTAATTGCCTACCACTATCACAAATCTTACATCTGATTTGTAATTACAAATTGCTTTCTTGCAAAGGTACTCTAAAATATTCTATTTCACATTTACTTTTTCATTTTTTATAAAATGCATGGTTGTCACTTTTTGCCCTCTTTATCTTCACAAACAATTCCTAGAAATGTCTTAGAGGTTCTCTAGGATCACAGTCAGCTGCAAGCTGTGATGGAAAAGACAGATATTCTCATTCCAATGGCACTTGGGAGTAGATTCCTCTCCATCTTGGGAAGTCTAAAGTGGGTTTTCACACTTAATTGCTCGCATAATGGTAGTGTAGATGATCTAGTGGCTAAGATCAACGTAGACTTCCTTGAAATATTCTCTACAGTGGCCAAATTACCTTAATTCATCTTTTTTTCTCCCTAGCAATTATCTTTCACTAGTCACATCAATTTGACATTAAAAATGTCTTCTTTCACCGTAGTTTTCTTTTTAAAGAGGTTTATATGGAGTGTTGCTCATGAGGAGACTAACAAAACTAAAGAAATCACTAACAAGCTAAAATAATCTCCAAATCACGATTTAGAAAATTTAGCTTTGTTCTTTTTTTGGGTAATCTAGGTGTCTGGGCTTCACCAAACTAATCTTGGAGGTAGACGGCCCCCTGATTCACCAACAGGGAGAGGACGACCTTCAGAATCATCCCTATTGGGATTCAAACTTTGATTCTATTATTTTCCCTCTGAGTACTTTGCCACTGCACTATACCCGTGGGGGCAACTTTGTTCTTCATTAGTATTACATGACTAGGAGTGTCATAGACATTAGTTATTTCATCTCATCTCCTAGCGAAGAAGGCACATCTTTATTACCTACGTGAATGACATTATTATCATTAGTGATTTAATTGTGATCATACAATAGAAAAAGTATGTTCATTAATATTTTCAATTAAAGACTTACATAATCTCAAATTTTCCTTCTTAATATAGAGGTTATTCATTAGAGCAAGACTTTTGACGTATCTTAGCCTAAGAGTATATACTTCATATACTTGACGAGATTGGCATAATAGAGACCAAACTAGTCAACACACATCAAATTACTACCAAGAGAGAAGGAGCAACTTGTTGATGCAATCAGCCTATCAAGTTTCGATGTTTGACAATATATCTATGTCTGGTCAAGTTTTAATCAAGGGTTGATCCAAACAAAACCTGATTTTGAAAGTGAACTAAATATAATCAAGTCAAAAGTTGATTGATGACTAGCAAAGGTAAAATCTAATCAAGTCAAAGGTTGATCAGATAACTAATAAGGAAAAGTCCAAGCATATCAAGGGTGACCAAATGCTTGACAAGGGAAAGTCTAAATAGGTCAAAGATGACCAGATGTCTGGCAAGTGGCAAGTCCAAGCAGGATGCTTCGCAGGCATGATCCTAAAAGAGTGAACCTTAGATGGTGAAATCCTAAGGGAGTGAACCTTAGATGGTGGAAGTCCAAGTAAGAAGCCTAGTAAGTCAGGTAGACTTACAGAATTGGACTTGATCCTAAGAGAGTGAACCTTTGATGGTGAAAGTCTTGGAGAAATGAACTCCAAGCAAGAGGTAAACCTGGTAGGTCAGGTAGACTTACAGCATTAGATTTACATGTTTTGTTTGTCTTTTGTATGTTGTTTTGCAAGAACTTGAAGCTAGAAACAAAACAGAGAGTAGCCAAACGCAAACGGACTCAGGACAAAGTTCGAAGTGAACCGAACTTTACCCGGGTCAAATCGGACCCAAACCTGTCCGATCGACGACAAGCCAATGTTGTAAATGGCGATAGGCGATGGCGGAGCGGTACCGCCTCGACCGCCTAGGCGGTTAAATTTTTTTATGCATAAATAGGTTTCATCCAATATAATACAATTTATATAAGGTACAAATAAATATATAAATGCAACTACCAAGATAATTAATAAAAATTCATCACCATATTAATACTAAAAGTAATATCGTTACTTATACCAAAAGTCTAAGTTTCAAATTCAAAGTTTCAACTCAACATGACAACAAGCCAACAAGTATTCGACTCAACATAACTAATCTTCTAAATCATCTACACATGCACCATCAACTACATCCATAATCCTCTCATCATCGGACTCAAAATCAACATCTTCATTTTCCTCCTCTAATGTATCTAAATCCTCATTAAGTTATCTAATGGAGATGTTTCTTGCGCTCCTCCTTGGTTGTAGCACTTCATTTGCTCCCAAGGCCTCTGCCACCATTCTCCAAGTAAGTCCCGAATCCGGCTCGACCTCATCTTCATCACCACCATCAACAAGCCAACCTTGAGCTTCACTAGCTTGAATGGATAAAAGCAAATCACTGTTCATTTCTCTTTTACTCTTCTTCATAAGATTGTCGTTGAATTTGATATATACAAGATCATTCAATCTTGATGTCTCGAGCCTATTCCTCTTCTTAGTATATATCTAAATTATTAAAAAATTATTAAAAAATAATAAAAAGAAAGGATACATAACATAATTTATGAATTACTACTTACCCCTTCAAATTGGCTCCAATTTCTTTCACACTCCTATGAATTACTTGTCAAAGAGAGAAATCTTATTGTCATTTTTTGTAAGTTTAGAGTGTCACCACCATAATTGGAACATCATCCAACTTAAAAAAGTAAAGAGAAAAAATTAATAAACCAAAAAATAGGTAAAAGAGACATGTATGTTAGCGAATAGAAAAAAAGAAAGAGATGTACCCAGATCAAAGTCATGATACACATCCACCTTCTCAAATGTCGCGACCGCCATTTTTCTTCCAAAGTTTTCGGATTTACTCTTATACTTCAACAATTCATCATTAGAAATTGTGGATTGCATGTCCTCGTCGGTGGGAAAAATTCTCTTAACACAATTCAAGAACTCATTTATAACATTGGGGTCATTTTGTATGCTTGGATCTTTAAAGTAAAAAATCGGATTCAACAAGTAAGCGACATAATGCATAGGACTATCAAGTCTACCCTTGGATTTCTCATCAATAATCTTCAAAATAGGGGTGACATTTTTTTCTTTTTTGAAAGGCTTTCTAATCTCTTCCTTGGCTTATTTAAGTGCACCCAATAAAAAGGTTATTGAGGGCTTTTTGTCACCGTCAACAAGGCGTAAAACTTTCACTAAAGGGGTGGAAACATTCAAAGTGAAATACCATTCCAAAAAGAGATACTTGTTACCGTCGCCTCCGCCGCTTTTCCTTTCACACTACTTCTTAATTTTATTTTGCTCCACTCCTCGGATGTAAACATAGGTCTAATTGATCTTTCTTGCCTTTGAGACTTTCCAAGTAAAAAATGTAGTAAATTTAGTCACCCCGGACCTCACAATATCCCTCTTCTTGGTATATTTCCTCATAATAGCCAAAGTTCTATGATGTGTATAGATGAATATTGTTAGGGCCTTTGCTTTCTCAAGCATTCCGCTAAACTTGGGTAGCTTTCCAATTGCTTCAAGCACGAGGTTGATTGTATGAGTCACACAAGAGGTCAAAAAAATTTGAGGTTGTGTAACCTTCAACAACTCTGCCACTGCCATATTATTTATCGCATTGTCAGTCACTAGTTGAACAATATGTTGAGGGCCAATTTCATTGATGTATTTTTTCACAAACTCGAAGATGTAAGCCCCGATGTGTGCCTCCATGGATTCTTCAATAGAACCAAGAAATGAAGTGCCTAGTTTGCAATTAACACAAATTCATAATGCTTCTCCTCTTGCGATTCGTCCATGCATCAATCATAATTAAACATTCATTTTTCATCCACTCTTCATGCTTGTTTAGAGATAATTTGGTCCTTTCAACTTCTTGTGTCAACAGTGGCTCTCTTAGAAGATATTGACTTGGAAATTTGTAGCCCGGGCCGAATTGGCCAACCTCCTCTACAAATTGTCTAAAGCTTTAATTGTCAATTGCATGAAAAGGAATTTCCATCTCATAAATCCATCTTCATTTGTAAACTTTAACCTCAATGCATCATTTATGTTTTGTTGTCTTGCCTTTGTTGGATCGATTGCGGATGTCCACTTATCAATAGGCCCGAGGTGCTTTGGCTTCTTTTTAGAAGAATCTTCGTCCACTTGACAATCATCGTCCTCTACATCAACACTTATATTTACTTCTGCCCTCTCTTCTTTTAGTTCTTCCACCCTTCTCGCTTCTTATTCTTGCTATTTTCAAGATAAGTTATTACTCTTTTTTTTGTCTACATCGGATGCTTTAGGATATGCTTCAACTTGTCCTACAATACCCGCAATATAATGCTTCATCTGATAAACTCCTCCTTTAATAAGCCCCTTATACAATTTACATGTGATCCAATCTCTTTTTTCAATTCAACACTCCATAATCTCAAACAATATTACTAGACTTTCGCTTCAATTTCATCTTCGGTTCTTATTTTCCGCCATTAACCTTCAATAATTAAATAAAAGATTAAAAACCAGAACAAAAACTTTAAAAATAAAAAATAAAATAATTGTTTAAAATATATATATATATATATATTAAATTAATGAGATAATTTTATTAGGTTTTAATTAAGTCTATTTAAATTATCTTAATCATAGTTAGGAGTTGATTAAAATTATTACCTTAAAGTTATTTAATTAAACCCTAATTTAAAAACCTAAACCTAACTCCTACCCTCACCCCAGTTCGGCTCGCGCAACGAGTCCGATGCGTCGCTTGGCTTGGGCGACGCTTCCTGTGCCGTCGCCAGGTTTGGGTGACGCGTCCGGGCTCACGCGACGCGTCGGGACTAGTCTCCGGGCCCAGGTGACGCGTCCGGATGCGTCGCGGTGGAGAAACGGCTACTACTGACTAAAAATATATGAAAGAAATCTAACCTACTGGTGGCAGCAGTGACGACAGTAGCGGCGGTGGCAACGATGGTTCAGGTAGAAGAGATGAGTTGTGGATGACTTGGGTTGTGGAGTTATTATGTTTTGAAAGGGAGTAGGGTTTTTTAAATTTTGTTGTCCCACCGCCTCGCCCGCTTCTCCCTCTTCTCCTGACTAGGCCGCCTTGCGCACCGCCTAGATCGCTTCTCGGTCGCCTCGCGCGCCGCCTTCCTCGCCCACTGTCTTGCCTCCGCCTAAAGCACCACCTAAGGCAAAGTTGGTGCGGTTGATGCCCGCTTAGGTAGCCGCCTTGACGGCCATTTAGAACACTGCCTTATATAGGAAGAGAAAAGTGGTGAAAAACTATCCTGCTTTTTCTAAAAGGACTTATCTCTTTCATCTATATCGAGAGGTGTATCCCTTTGCAATTGACACCATTGTAACTGCCGCGTTAGAGACCCTCATGTATTCGAGCTTAGGGGCGCAACCTATTCGGACTTGAGGTGCTCAGCCACTCCACACTCGACACTTGGGCCTGCAGTGCTCGGGTCTTCTATGCTCGGGCACTCGAGCGCTTGTGTCTAGGGTGTTCGGGAGCTCCACGCTCAACACTCGGGTCTGTGGCGCTCGGGCGCAACACTTGGGCTTGTGGTGCTCGGGTGCTCCACAATCGATACTCAGGATGCGGTGCTTGGGCACTTGACACTCTGCATTCGGGCCTTGGGTGCTCAGGAGCTAGATACTTGATCTTGGGGCGCTCGGCCATTTGGCTCCCGGGGTGCCCGGTCGCTTGGCTCCTAGGGTGCTCGGCCGCTTGGCCCTTGACACTCGGGCCTATGGTGCTCGGGCGCTTCGCACTCGGCACTTGGGCGCTCGGCCCGGCTCATGAACACAACCCATTTGGACTCAAGTTGCTTGGGCTCAGGCAGCCGTTTGGTGCCCGCAAGCTACTCGAGCTCGGGCAATCGATCCATTTTGCAATCTCGAGATCGACTGAGTGATGTAGAAGCATCCTACTGTCCTTGCACAGGCTAGATATCAACGGTATCAAGTATCATTTCCGTATATTTGAGTCAAAAAATGAACAACCTGTGTAGTATGGCTTGTGTTAAGTTGGAAACTTAAGCAGAAGAAAAACTCTTAATTGGATACATTTCCAAATTTTGGATGCGACCATTATGTATCTCTTGTTATTATCAACAAAAATTGAGTTACACAGGAGATGAGAAGGATACTAGAGAGATTGTCGAAAGAGGGTTTGGAAAAGAGGGCTTGGAGAAGGTCAAGGATTTGAGTAGAAGAGATTATAGTTGTGTATTGAGGCAGCTTGCATAAATCAATTCGGCAAAAGGTAAAATCCGTCATCCTGGTGGCCCTCTCACGACTGCCCCACACCATTGGGAAGGAGTAAATTAGAAAATCGAAGTGGGTCCCATGTGGGAGGGTATATCCACGACAGCTTGCATAAATCAAGATTATATGCCAACGTGTTTGTCCAAACTGTGGATATAATTGCAACATTATAATAGTATATGCATTCTGTATTCTTTTTTATTTTCGAAGAAAATAGAAACTTACGGACATGTGAAAACAAATGAACAAAGCTTGGGATAAAGATAACTCCGCTATCTTGGATAATAAGCTAAGCGTGTGTCGACTACATGTGCAAACCAACATGACGAGGACCACATTTCACCAAAGAGTAAGTTTGAAATACTCAATCAATTTGGCAAATGAAAACTTCAAGAAATTTTGGGTGATGGGGAAAAAAATCAAAATCCAGGATCAATTGATTAATTGACTAAAAAGGGCAGCTAGATGCCTAAAACTCCCTCCAATGCGGGGTCAGCGTTAGATCACATTGGATCTATTATACACAATCTATTCCTGCATTGTAAGAGGTTGTTTCCGCAACCACAAGGTGGCACGACAACAACTTTACCATTGCGCCAAGCCTCTCCTTCAATTGATTAATTGACTATGATAAAAAAAATTAAGCTGGATTTTGAATAACCTAGTTGATTATACAGGACCTGTTTCTTTGTATGATAAAGGCATCTAGCTCTTTATAATGTTTAGGCCTTTCAAGAAGCCTACACATTTGCAGGTTGTGCTAACACAGTTGTCTGATTTAGCTGGCCTTAGCTCGGGATAAATACTAAGGGCGTCTTTGTGATTCAGGCATGTAATCAACTTATCCCTTATCTTTTCTTGCCAGTTTTGGATGAAATGGTATGGAATGAAACATTATCCTTTCCTCCCTAATTCCACTCGGTTTTCTTTCCAAGCAAACACAGGAAACATGTTTCCTTTTGTTTTCCTTTCCCCTTTCCATCCCCTTTTCCTCCTAGCTAAATTGTGACTCTGTACTTGTAGATTGTATATTCAATTTCATGTTGAACTTTCAATATTCATATTTCTAAAGACTTAATTTTTTAAGAAAGCCTCTATTGTTCCAAAATGCTATGAATGAACGTTATGTTTATTCTTTCTCTGTCACTCATTTCCATCTCTCAATTAAGATCAAGATGCCTCAAGGATAGACTGCCTTATTTCTTTTCCTTATCTTACCATTCAATTTATGCTTGTTTGTCAACAACTATCTCATATTTCACCCTTGCATCTCCATTGATTTGGCCATCTCAACTGCCACTTTCCATTTTACATTCTCATATGGCTTTTGATTTTGTTCATTGAATACTAAGCTTTAAGAAATCTTTGCTGGATTATGCAACTTGCTCACATTCTAATTCACTTTATTGGAATTTACAGCCTATGGAGGAGTACCCATTTTTCAGTTGAATAGAATTAGGCGTCTCTCATATGTTTAAGTGAGCATTCAATTATTCAAACTAGAATAGTTTGAGGTTGTCCCTTTGGCAGCTATACTCATGCGCTCAGCAACTTTTAATAAGACAACAAGGTGATAGGTAGGTAAATTCCGAGTCTGTAAGATACCATTCCTGTACCAATCTTTGTCAGTTCAGTTTTTGATTGAAATGGTACAGTTTTAATATCATACTATGCTAACACTTGAAGTGCCAAGATCAATTCAAATGAGTTGTAATTCTATGATCACCTTTTCATTGATGGCAATTAAAAGTGAATTGAATTAAAATTTTAGAGAAAGAATTTATAAAATATAAAAACAATATCTTACTAATATTAAATGGGCGTCTTCCATTGGTTTGAAGTATTGGTTCTAGTAGAATTCAAATGAGGTCAACCTCATAACTTTTCAAATCCAGATTAAATAATGTTTTCTAGGGCATTTGATAACAGAACTCATTTCCTTGCATATCTATCGATATATTCGATTAAATTATAGAAGTTGGACTTATACTAGCATACTGTGAACTGAAACAAACATTAGTATAATATTTTGATTCATCGAAGTTTCTGACTCCAACCATTACTTTGCTACTATTATTAGTGCTTCTCTTCCCTTTTCTTGTTTTTAGTATTTCATCTCTTCTTAATCAACAAACTAAATTGAAGAATGAGTTATAGAAAATATTCCGGTCTCGGTTGGTTGGTTTCTGATGGTACTGGTTGAGACATACCTTGTATAATAGTTATCAATTGACGGCGAAAATGATGTTATTATTGAACTTTGACAGTCTACATTCGAAAATGATGATTCTAAGTATCTTCATGCTTGTATCTCCTGGAGAACCCAATAGAAAAATATCTGCCAACTGATATTGTATATGTACACATTTCCAGGAGGAGAGAAGAGGCTCAGAGGCTTCTCAAGGAAGCACTGCAAACTTTGGATGGCCATGTAGCATGAACGATAGTATTTTTTGTTTCAAGACACAGTCAGAATGCTGTACCTGAACTAATGTTGAGGGATCTGTCATCAAAATCTCAAGCTTAGCATCGAAGATTGCAGGTTATCATTCATTAGAATCCCAATTATTTGGCTTTTCAACCGTTAATGAGTTTGACCTGAGCTAAATCCAAACCAGCTGGCCCTCAGCTTATGTTGACAGATAAACCCGCACAAAGTTTTAAATTTTTTATTTGTATAAATGTCCAATTCAAGTGATTAAAACCTTAGTTGATGTTATTATTTACTTAAGGCATCCACAATGGGAGCTCCTAGGGGTGTAATCGAATCGAACCAAATCGAACAGTAAAAAACTCGAGCTTGGCTCGAGTTTGATTCGAGTTTTAAATCTTAAGTTTGAGCTTGGCTCGTAATGAAATTAAATAGCTCGTGAATGGTTTGAGCTTGGTTCGAAAAAAGTTTATTTAAAAATTAAACGAGTTTCGTTCGAGTCCGATTTAAAAAAAAATCGTTTAAAAATTAAATGAACTTAAGTTAAGTTCGTTTAAAATAATTTGTTATAATAATTAATAAGATATTATTATATATATATAAAAGGATAAATGAGTCTTTTAACGAATACATTTGTGATCTTGTTAACTAACATGTTTTTGAATTTGTTAACGAATACGTTCACGAGCCTCTAAACGAATACGTTTGTTAGTTTGTTAACGAATACGCTCGCGAGCCTTTAAACGAATATGTTCGCGACGTCACGAATTAAATGCTGTTAAGTTTGAGTTTGGTTTGATAATATTTTTAAGTTTAAAATTAAGTTCGATCTCGACTTATTAATTTAATCATTTAATTCATTTATACTCTTATGAGACTTGTCAAAGAAAAGTTAGGAGCGTGCTTCTTGTTTCCCTCTTTTTATTTTTTAGTGAGGGCCACAGCAAACTTTTTGCCAATGAGAGCTTCTTGACCACGGGTGTTACGCAGTTGATACTTGTGACAGATTTATTAGATTCTTAGTTCCAATTACGTTGACATATCAATATTTTGGTTAACATGTCATACAAAAAGTTGAGAGGAAAAAACCTAAGCTGCCGCATCCACAATGAGAGATCTCTTGTGACATGGAGGACCGGTTGGGAGCTCCATCCTAGGGAGAGAGGGAGCTCCCAAGCACAGGAGCATTTGGGAGCGCTCCTTGCTTTCTTTTTTATTTTTTTAAAATAAAAATTAATTTTTAATTGATTACTTTTTAATAATTTATTAATTATGATATATTTAAGTTTTTTTTTTTTTATTGTGGAGAGACGAATGAGGTTCTTTACTTTTGAGGTGGTGTTGATGTGGCATGGTTGGAGATGCTCATAGGGCATTCACATTAGTATTAATATATGAATATTATAACACTCAATTGATATTAATAACCAATGTGAGTGGGTGTTATAATATCTCCACATTAATTGTATCATGTTCATTTTTTTTAACGAGGTTAATGAGAATATTTTATTAAAAAAATGAGAAATTCCCAACGGTCTCTAATGATCAGATTTTATTAAAAAAAAAAAAATCCAAAAATGATAAATTCCTAATGGTGTTTGAATAATCAGATTAAAAAATAAATAAAAAAATGATAAATTTCAATCGGCTCTGTATAACGGTCATTCAAATAAATTTTTAAAATTCTTCCGGAAATATTCATCTATTTCTAAAAATTATTTCATTCATCCAAATATATTGTTTTACATCATAAATCATTTTCAAAATCTCTTTACAATCCTGATAATCTTTTATCCAAAATTGATGAGAATAATAGAGGATGTTTTTAGAATTTTCCTGAATTCTCAAAATATACTAGAAGAATATGTTTTTTTTTTCTCAAAATTCATAATTTTCACCAAATTATCAATATTCTCAATTTGTTTCTTTCATCAAATTTTTAAACTTCCCGTTTGTTCCATAATATAGTCAAAATTTCCAAAATTTTGGAAATTCTTTGAATCATCCGAATAACGTCTCCCGAGCTCTATATCAAATGCTACACTCTAATATTGGCAAAATATGAGTAATCCATATTTCATGCCGTCTTCTTTTTATGAATTTTCTAATCCACAAGCAACCGCATTGCCCTCTACATCACCAACGGGGAAAGAACCGACAACACTGACTTCTGTCCCAGAGACTCAACTCGACGAAAGTAAATCTCTAAATGACCTCACAAATTTGGAAAAGACTGATTCAGTTACTGAGGGTAGGAGAAAGTGGTCAACCTGGAAAAAGGTTGAAGACGAGGTCTTAGCGAGATCCATTGTCACTATTAGCGATGACCCAATCATCGACAATGATCAAAAGGCGAATGCTTACTGGGGACGTGTTGCAAGCTACTACAATAAGAATCATCCCGTAGGTTCATCGAGCAGAAGTGCAAGTGTGATACGATCACACTAGCATCATACAATCCAAAAGAAGGTATATCGCTTCAACTCAAATTACAATAATATTTACAATGCGTATTGAAGCGGTCACAATGATGAGGATATATTGCGGCTTGCGTATGAAAAA
>JBBUKS010000100.1:5574870-5590454 GCA_038050645.1 Hedychium gardnerianum
GTTTCAAGTTTTTTAATCCTAAATTATTACACAACGAAAGAGGCATGAGGCTAACACTAGCCCCCAAATCACAAAAATCTTTTTGAATAGTAGTAGTCCCGATGGTGCAGGGAATGGAAAAGCTTCCTGGATCCTTCAACTTCGAAAACATATAGTTTGATATTAAAGTGCTGCACTCCACACTTAATGCTACTATTTTGCTGCCATCTTTCTTGTGTCTTGTTGAAAGGATGTTCTTCATAAACTTGGCAAATTTGGGCATTTACTGCAGGGCATTTATAAGTGGGATCTCGACGCATAATTCCTTGATCTTCTTCAAAAATTGGTTAAATTCCTCATCTCTCTTTGCATTTAAAATCCATTGAGGAAGGGTATCGGTGGTACGATTCTACCCTATGGGTTAGCCACAATCAGTTCATTGTTCTCAACTTCTTCTTGGATGTGCTCGTTATGTGTAGAAGAAGGAGCTGACTTTTCGATTGGCGTAATCTCGATCCCTTCAGATGTAGCAGTCACTTGGGGTTGCCCCAAGGTCCGTCCTCTTTTTAGCTAGATGGCATTACAATGCTCAATTGGATTATTTTCTAGTTTCCCTGGAAATGACCCTTGTTGTCTTAAAGAAGTGTTGGCTACTTGTGCCACTTGATTGTCAAGAATCTTTAAGTGATTTTCAATATTATCCATTCTCCCGCAAAGCATCTTGATATCATTCTTCATTTTCAACTCGTCGGCATGCATTTCCTCAATTAGCTTCTCTAGGTGTGAGGGTTGTGAAATCTGTTAAAAAAATTATGTTTGCCCCATTTTCTCTTGATTGTTGTTGCGATAGGAGAAATTTGGGTAATTTTTCCATTCGGGGTTTTAGAATATGGGTTGTTGGGTCTTAAGTTGAAATTTTCTATTGCATCTACTTGTTCAATTTGAGCTAACTGTGCAGTTATGGATCTGAGTGGACAAGTTTCCTCTGTGTTCTCCATTTCACCACATATTTCACAGCTTACACTAATTACATTGGCATGATTGGTACTCATAGCTTTAAATTTCTTTGTAAGGGCATCCATCTTAGCAGAGATTAAATCCAAAGTGTTAACCCCTTGTATTCCTAGAATTTTGATTGGGTTACTTCTTTCTGACACCCACTAGTGATGATTCATAGCTACACTCTTTATTATTTCCTTAGCTTCATCTAGGCTCTTATTCATCAAAGCTCCATTTGTTGCGGAATCCAAAGAGACCTTAGTTTGATAGCTAATTCCATTGTAGAAAGTGTGGATAACTAGCCACTTTTTTAATCCGTGATGTGGGCATTGTCTTAGAAGTCCTTTGAATATATCTCATGCTTCATAAAGAGATTCCCCATCATTCTGTCTGAAGCTAGCTATTAAGTTCCTCATATGTGTCATCTTGCTTGAAGGAAAGAGCATCTCCAAGAATACCAATTTACATTGTTCCCAAGATGTAATACTGTTGGGAGGTAACGAATTCAACCATGTCTTTGCTCTATCTATCAGTAATAATCCAAAAAATAATAGTCTTATGGCCTCTACTGCACCTCCATTCATTTTCATAGTACCAACTATTTCATAGAACGTCTCCAAATATTGATTAGAATCTTTAATGGGTCCACCCCCATATTGGTTTTGTTGTACCATGGAAATCACCACAGGCTTGATTTCAAAATTATTTGCCTCAATAGTAGGTCTGGTGATACTAGACCTGAGGCCCCTTGCATAAGGTGCAGTGTAGTTTTTGAGTGGTTTATTTTCCATATATAGTTTTACTCGCTCTTTTTCTAAATTATTCTGCAGATTTCTTCTTCTTCTTCTTAAAGTTCTAACTATCTCTCGATCAAATGATAATAGATTATCTAAAGCTCTGCGCATACAAGAATAAACTTTGAATCAAGTTTTCGTGTAAAGAGAAAGAAAGAATACAGAGTATGAAAGCAAGAAACAAAAATGAAATATTTTTTGAATTATGTTTTTATAAACAATGAAATTGTAATATTTTTGGATTTTGTATAGTGTAAGCAAAAACTATTCACAAGTAATTAAAATGAAATTATAATATTTTTGGACATATGTCTATGAACAAAAAGAAATACTATTTACAAGTCAATAAAATACAAATTTTATTCACAAAAGAAAAAATGGCCTAGGCTAACTAAATCACTAGTCATTAATGTTAATCTCAAACAATCCCCGTTAACGACACCAAAAACTTATTACAAAACCGCAAGTGCACGGTTATGTCGTCAGTAATATAAAAGATTATCGTATCCCACAAGGACTGTGGATTAATGCACTAGTGAGTTTGTATAGCTAGTAGCTAGACTAATCAAGGTTTGGAAGAAGACTTGTGAACTAGAAAGAGAGAGAGAGTGAGAAAGAGCTTGAGTGAGTGTGTGAGGTCTAGGTCCGAGAAGAGAGTAAAATGAGTTGTGAAGGTTGGTTTAGGAAGCGATTCTAGTTTTTCGATTTCACTATGATGTTAGATAATATCCCTATAACATGTTAATCTCCTAATTCTCTATACTGCTCCTATGTAACTAGGGTTAGTTCATATGTCAAGGTATTTTAACTCTAGAAAGTGGGTAAGTGTCGATGCCCTTTGTCACTAAGAGCATAATAGTTTGATTGAATGAGAATATTTTATCACTAAGGATCTCCCAATTATCCAATCTAGTAGCAATCTTAACATAGAAGCATACACCCTAGATCTACATACATCATTCGCATACATATTTCATCACACATGTACAAGACAAAACACATATAGCATAAGAGGTAACATCTCATCGAAATAAGAAATTGACATATCCAAATCATACATCATCAATCACATCATAGATACTCTCTAATCCTAGAATGCACGAAATATACTCCATACACAAGAAGAGAAAGCATGAAGATAAGTAAAAAAATATTCTAGCCCTATCTAGAGAGAAGAGGGAAGAAATACTTAGTCGGTTGTCGTCTTGGACTTTGGGAGTGCTCTCCTTGCTCAGAGAAGAGCAAGGATCGGAGAAGATCGCTTTAGATCGCCGGTGAAATCTCTAGAAATGAAGTGGTGATGGACCTTGTGTTCTCCCCTATAAGGGAAGAACAACCCCCCTTTGAGAAAGGGGTAAAATCCCCTTTTATAGGCATAGGGCATGACCCATATTTTTCTGGCACCCGATCATGCCTGAGAGGCACAGCTTGCTCTTGAGGCTTTCTGGACTGGAGGCATGACCGTGCATGTGAGGCACGACCCAATGTTGAGGAAGTACTGCTGGCTAGACACGGCCGTGTTTGGGACACACGGTCGTGTCTGAAGTTCTCCCAAGTATGGCACATAGACATGCTTGGGCTTTCTTTAGAAATGTCACACAGCCGTGTCTGGTTCACACGGTCGTGCCTTGAGTTCCTCCTATTGCTAAGGCTTGCCCGTGTCTAGGGGCACAGCTAGTGCCTTGGTCGTGCCTAGGAGGCACGGCCATGGGTCTTGACCTGGCTGCTCTGGTTCCTACTCTACTTTCTGCTCTGTTTTCTGCTTTGCTCTCTATTTAAGTTTCGTTTTGCTCTGAAACACATCCTGTCAATGAAAATAAAGAAAAAACATATCTCCGAACGATATGGACTAAAAGTATGACAACATAATAAAATGATGTGCGATAATATAGATCATGTCAATGAAATGTAAGTAGATGTGCAATATAAAGTGTCTAAAAATATATATAATCTACGCACATCATATGTCCATTGGGAGCCATTTCTGCACAGTTGGCTCTAATTGAACATGTTGATGCAATTGTCAACTTCAACCAAAGAACCAACAATCTCTATTCGGGAACTTACAACCCCAGATGGAGTAACCACCCAAACTTCTTCTACCGCAACAATCAAGAACAAATGGGGCAACCATCAAATTTTTAACAAAATTCACAACCCTCAAGGATAGATAAAATACTTGAGGAAATTCAAGCCACTCAATTAGAAATGAAGAATGATACTAAGAAACTTTGAGGAAGAATGGACAATGCTGAAAATTATTTAAAGATTCTTGATAATCAAGTTGCTCAAGTAGCTAGCTCTTCCTCAAGAATCCAAGGGATATTTCCGGGAAAGCCCGAGCATAATCTGGTGGAGCATTATAATATTGTTGAGTTAAGAAGCGGACGAACCTTGGAAGAACCCCAAGTGACTGCAACAAAGAAAGGGATTGAAAGCATGCCGATTGGAGAGCCAACTCCTTCCTCCTCACATAATGATCATATCTAAGAGGGAGTTGAGAATGATGAACCAATAGAGAGAACTCCGGTGGATAGATATGTGCCACTGATTCCTTTCTCTCAACGAATTTTCAAAGCAAAGAAAGATGAAGAATTCGACATGTTTATTAAAAGAGTTAAAGATGCTTTACAACAAATGCCCAAGTTTACTAAATTCATGAGGGAAATCATTTCAAATTGACGAATTAAAGATGGACATAAGATTGTAGCTCTAACAGGAGAGTGTAGTGCTTTGTTTCTGAATGAGCTACCTCCAAAATTCAAGGACCTAGGAACCTTTTCAATCTCATGCAAGATCGGAACAACCATGATTGATAAAGCATTATGTGATTTAGGAGCAAGTGTCAGTCTCATCCCATATTCAGTTTGTAAGAAGCTTGGTCTCAATGATCTCAATTTTACCACCATATCACTTCAACTAACAGACCATTCTTATAGATACCCTATGGGTATAATTGACGATGTTCTAGTGAAAGTATGGGATTTCATCATCCCTACTAATTTTGTTCTATTAGATATGGAAGAAGACCCAAAAACTCCTATTATTTTGGATAGGCCTTCCATTGTTACTACCGGAGTAGAAATATATGTTAAAAATCATAAGCTCACACTGGAAGGAAAAAGTTGAGTTTGATTTATCTAAGGCCACTAATACATTTTATATTGTTAAGAAATTGTATTGTAGGTTGGAAGGCCTCCAACCAGAAGGGAAGGAAAAACACCACCCCAAAGATCAACCACTGGATGAAGCACCAAGTCCGGTGAGGGAAGAGAATAGGCCCAAGTGAAAAAATGATAAATATATCATCCCGGCAAAAGCCCAGATGAGAGATGGGCATGAAACATCAACTTGCCACAATGGAGGGGTATGCAACCCCTTCAAGGCAAAGGCTCTAAGTTGAGCCAAGATAGGGGTCGAGCTTGTGACTTTAAACAAGCGTTTCTTGGCAGGCAACCCAAGGGTTCACATTTTTGTTCTTGCTTTCTTTATTTTTAATTTTCTCTTGAGTCTTATTTTTATTTTCTTTTTCAGGTTGTATTCCTCCATGAGCTAGTTGTAGTACTTGACACGGGTGTAGTGGAACTTTCAAATAAAAAGTTGAAGTATGACCATGCCCAAAAGGCACGACCGTGCTTTTTTGCTACACAGGCAAAAACAAATCAAAGCAGGGCCGTGTTGTTTCACACGATCGTGCTTCAAGGAGATTTTTAGCTAGAATAAACCAAGACATGGCTGTGTTATATCACATGGCCGTGCTAACTACAGGGGAGCAAATAGAAAGAAGTCACAACACGGTTGTGTCATCCTACACGGTTGTGTCATCCTACACGGCTGTGTCATCCTACACGATTGTGCCAACGAAAGACTCTGCCTTGGCGTACTCATGCCCTTGGAAGACTCAAATTCCAGAACATAGCCACGGTGTGGTCGTATCTTTTAACATGGCTATGCCAACCTAAGGAAGAAACAGGAGTAGCAGCTGAGACCCGGTCGTGTTCTTCACACACGTCCGTGTGTTCTACAAAAAAAATATAAAATTTGGTCGTTTCAATTTGACACGACCATGTAAAATGAACTTGGAGCCACTCGAAGCAATCCACACCAAGGACTTGACTTTTGGCATGGCCATATGGCCTCTCTTAAAACCTTAGGGACACGATCGTGTCCCTCCTCCTCTCACATGCCCATGCCCCCCCCCCCTCACCTCTCTCCTTCTTTCTTTCCTCCTTCTTCTTCTCTTGAGATCTCTTCTCCAATACAAGATCCAACCTCCTTCCACCCCAAATTCTTCACTTCCCTTCAACAAGACAAGATCTAAGCTCTTCCTTTCCTCAATTCTTCTCCAATCTTCTCCGATCTTTCCAAAGAAGAACTTTCTCCAAGTTTCCCTCTTCTCCAAGTCTCTTCTTCTTCTTTAGATCTAGTTTCCAAAACAAGATAAACCCTCTTTCTTCAAGCTCCCCTCTAAATATCTTCCTTTCTCTTGATTTCTTTTCAAGATCTCAAGATCCTTCTTTTCTAAGTCTCCTCTTCTACAAGCAACAATTCACCTCTCTTTACTTGTGACCATTCATCATGATGAAGAGACTCCGAAAAAGCAAGGGAGGTGGATCTAGCGGAGGAGATGACTCTGACAAAGGAAAAGGGAAGGCCACCGACAAAAGAAAAGGGAAGGCAATCGACAAAGCCAAACGTAAAGCACACAACGAAGGTAACGAGAATTCATATGGAATCATTTTTCACAATGAGGAACAAAAAGCTAGATTCGATATTCTTGTTACTAGAAAATTGATTTACACTCGATATATTGATAGTTATACCATGGATGTCTTGGGAATTAGGACAGATGTAGAATGGTTGTATAACAATTTAGGTTGGAATACCTTAATGAGCATTCATTATACAACATATCTTAGGGTTACTCTTGAATTCCTAAGCTCATTAGAGACTTACTTTACCTCCGATAGAGACAAAGAAGGGAAAATTAGTTTTTGCTTAATGAATCATAATTATGAGTGGTCTCTTTATTATTTCAATAATTGTTTTGGCTTGCCTAATGATGGGTCTCGTAGTTTTGATTGTTCTTTCAAATAGTAAAATATTTTGGAATGATATTGCATTGTCAAATGAGCTCTATGACCCTTCACGTTCCAAGGCTTCTTTTCTTCAAAACTGTGTTCTTCGTTACCTACACCGAGTTATGAGTAAGACCATCTTTGATCGGGGTGAGAGTGATGGTGTAGTATGAAAAATAGTGCTTTATTGTTTTGGGGCTATGTTGAATGAGGTCAAACTTGATTCGGATTTTTATTTTCTCCAAAACCTAGTGAGATCCAGTAGGGCATCTTTGGGTACTATAGTATTTGGCAGAATGATTGCATACATTGCCGCACACTTGGAGTGTGAGCTATTTGGTTTAGAGGTTGTACATGCAACTCCAAGATTGATATTGACACTTGCATGACAATGAAGATGATATGTCGAGAAAAGAGAGGGTATGGTTTTATTAGGAAAAATGGATTCCCTCTTCTCCTATCTAACCTCGAACGTACTTCAATTAGAACTCCTGCCAATTGGATTACTATGGACATGGCACCCGAACACGCCTCCTCAACTCCCGTTAGAACACCTGTTTATGACCCTCCCTTAGTAGATATGACAGAACTCTCTTCCTCTAGACATGAGCCATCTAGAAATTCTTTTGCTTACGGTGATACGGCTCAGTCTAGATTTGATTTTTCTGATTTTCATGCCTCCTTAGATACTCTTCATGAGGAGTATGTTGTCCACCAACAATTGTGGGAGAGTCAGTTTTCTATGACTCAAGAACAGTTCTAAGAGGTACGAGATCGTTTTAGGAGGATGGAGGATTTCTAGGGTACTATTTCTAATTTTATTGACCATCAGTATTGGGAGTGGTCAAGGGAAGAGGAATTTAGACGTTTTATGGATATTACAAGGAAGCAAGTTGCCACACTTTATTAGTATCATGAGCATCTTGGTCACTTGTCTCGCGTACCTAGATTTCCTCCTAGCCCTTGTCGACCATATTGAGTTATTTCATTGAGGACAATGAAATGTCCAAGTCTGGGGGGGGGTGGTGTTTGTACATATGTATATATCTTTGTTCTTACATGTGTTACATTTCAGTTTGCTTATGCTTTGTTTGAGTTAGTTTGTTGAGTTAGTTTAATTTGAGTCTGTTTTGTTTCATCTGTGGCATGTCAGTAGCATCATCATCACATTGTAACATGGCTTGTTCTTCTTGCAAAAATGCTAGCACACTTGTTCTAGATATTCATATTATTGTAATTTATGTGCTAGTATGCTTGGTGATCTATTTTTTCCTATCCATAGTAGCATGAAGTGAGCTATGTTTTTCATTGTATGAGTTTGAGAATTGGCCTAATCTTAGGATCTCTTTTATACTGTGTTTGACTTTGATAGTATATACATCTGAAAATAGTCATGAGTTATAGAACTAGACTAGTACTTGTGTTTCTAAGGTGATCTTTCAACTATATTTTAGTTACTGGAGAAACTCGCATCACGTCAACTCACTTGGAAAAATCAATATCCTTTTATTTGTCTTAGTGCTATATCTTGCAAGCTTCAACAAAAAAGTGTTTGGATAAGGGATAAAAAAATAGTTGTCATGAGTGAAAACTAACAAGTTACCCATTTGAGACCGAGTTAGGTTACTAGGGAAATAATTGTTATGTTTCTCTTGATTTCGAGCTATTCTTTGAGACCTTGTGTAGTTTGAAAGAGATGAACCATGCGTGTGGTGGGTAAGTGTCTATCACCGGGAGCATAAGGAATACGGTTAGATGACGACTTGACTATGCTTGGGAGTTGACACTTGAAATGTTAAGCCACTTATTTGCATCGAGCACGGAGAACTTTTACTTAGGTCATTCTCAAACTAATCTTGTATCATGTTCATTAATGAAACTATAGGATAGAATTAACATGGCTCACTAGGGATTATGATACATCTTATTTTCACATGAATCTAGATTGCAGGTTTTTGCTTGACAAGCAAAGGTTTAAGTCTGGGGGTGTGATGTGCATAGATTATATATGCTTTTAGACATTGTTTATTACACATCTACTTGTATTCTACTAAATATGATCTACATTATCGCACTCCATCTCATATTATTATCATATTTTTACTCCTTTAGTTTGAAGATCTTCTCTCGTTGTATTTTGATTGCATGATCGTGCCTCTTAAGGGCACGGTCGTGCCCAGCTCCAAGACCAGGTCATGTCAAAAGGCATGGTCGTGACTGCTCAGGAGGACTCCAGCAAACTTCCAGATTGACTCATCAATTAGGTCATGCCAAAAGGCATGATTATGCCTTCTCAGAACCCCTCCAGTAGGCTTCCAGATCAACTCATCACTCAGGCTGTGCCAAGAGGCATGAACGTGCTAGACCTAGCCGTCGTGCCTCACAGGCACGGTCATGTCTTCTGAGGAGAGCCCATTAGGTTCTAGATCAAGTCAAGAGCCAGGTCATGCCAAAAGGCACGGTCGTGTCATTTTCTTGGTGCTTCTTTCATGCTGGTTGTGTGCCAGGGCACGACCATGCCCTATTTTCTGGGACACTCCACACCCTGGTCGTGCCTAATGGCATGGATGTGTGGCGTGGAGGCATGGCTGTGTGGGGTCTATAAAAGGGGCTCAAGATTATCTTTTCAAAGGAGGAGAGGTTTCCCCTTCGTGGGAACCTACGAGGTCCATTTTTGCTTCAATTCTGATGATCCTTCCACTTCCGAAGTAAGGATTTCATCCGAAGATAACAGGGATATCTAGATAAGCATTGCTTCTTCTCCACTCTTGCTTTGAATTGTAAGAATGCTATATTTCTTGTCTTCGGCTTGTTTCTCCATTGTTATAGAGTAGATTTCATAGGTTGTAGGAATTAGGGAGTAATTGTGATGCGATGTTGATGTATACACTATGAATTTGTCAATTTTCTTATTCTATGAAATGTTTATTACTTGTTTCATGTGTGTGATGCCTTACTCTTGTTTGATTTAATGTGTATGTGAAATGTTTGCATGTGGATATGAAGAATTGTCACCATGTAGAGGAGATTGGTCTAGATTGTATACCTGGGGAGCCCTTAGTGACAGAGGGTAGACTTTCTAGAGTAATTGCCTTGAATTGGGGGCAATTCTGCATAAGGGATTGGCTAACTTTAGTTCAATGGGTTTTCACCATTCTAATGTTAGTAAGTGACTTGTGCAATCTAGACTGTATGACCGGGGAGCTCTTAGTGACAGATCGTAGTCCTTTAACTGGACTTTCTATGTTACCTCTTCTACTTAATAACATTTGGAAGCAAATGGTGTAAGCACTCCGGGGTAACCTTCACGGATTTTTCACCTGTAATTTGGTTAGAAATCCCTACAAGATTGTAATCATGGAGGTATGGAGATGAACAATCCTTAGAATCATTAACTAACATCATAATGAAACCTAAGTCCTAGGATCGCCTTCCCAAACCAACTCCTCTCTCTCAACAACCAACCTCCCCCATCTTGAACCTCTCAACCTCTCTCTCTCTCTCTATCAGCCTCCAGTTCTAAAGTGTTCACAACCAACTTCGATTATCTAGATAATTCGCTTTGTGAATTCGTTTGTGCTTAATCCACAATCCCTAAGGATCGATATTTTTATTACTTAACGACTCTACTATTCACTTGCGGTTGAATCAACATGCATCTGCCACAACAGCAAGCCATATGAGGTGGCATCATATGCATGTACATGAAGGAAAAATAATGTGTCATCCCTCTGACTCACCTGCATGGAAACATCTTGATATAATATTTCTCTCTTTTGCAATGGAACCACGTAATGTAAGATTGGGACTTTCAATCATTTGGTCAATTTGGACAGTAATATTCATCTTGGCCAGTCATATTAACACCATATAACTTGCCTCCATGGATGTGCATGAAAGACAAATTCATGTTCCTTACTGTGCTTATTCCAGGTCCAAAGAATCTAAAAGAGAAGATAGATATTTTTTTGTAACTTCTGATTGCCGAGCATAATGAATTATGAAATGTAGGGTTAGAGACTTATGATATTGCAAGTAAAACTAATTTTACCTTGCATGCTACTTTATTATGGATGATTAGTGGTTTTCCAACATTCTCAATGTTGTCAGAATGGAGCACCGCTGGTAAATTTGCATGTCCACATTGCATGACAGAGTTTGATGTAATTTTATTACCTTGCAGTGGGAAAGTATGTTGGTTTGATAATCATCATAAATTTTTACCAGTTGAGCACCCTTTCAAGTGAAATAAGAAATATTTCATAAAGGATAAAAAGGTCAGAAAACTTACACCATCAATTAAGTCAGGTGAAGAAACATTGATAAAGTAGAACTCTATGGACTTGTACAAGTAACTCAGAGTGGTTCTAATAAATTAAATAAATACATTGTTATAGTGTGCAAGTGTGGTTGGAAGAAAAGAAGCATATTTTGTGAGCTGCCATATTGGAAGTATCTGCTCATTCAACATGATTTGGATGTGATGCAAGTTGAGAAAAATTCTTCAATAATATCTTCAATACTGTGATGAATATTCCTAGAAAAACCAAAGAAATAGCAAAATCACATGAGGAATTGAAAGAGTTAGTTAGCAGATCTGAGTTGCATCAAAATGAAATAACTAATAAATTTCCAAAGGCTTGTTATACATTGGACAAAGAAGGTAAACAAGATTTATGTAATTGGTTAAAAGAAATCAAATTCCCTGATGGGTATGCCTCAAATATGGCTCGATGTATGGATATGAACAAATTAAAAATGTTTGGAATGAAGAGTCATGACTGTCACGTGTTCATGCAAAAACTTATTCCAATAGCTTTTCATGACTTGCTTCCTAATAATGTTTGGCAAACACTCACATAATTGAGTTTATTTTTCAAAGATTTGACATTAAGGGTTATTATGATAATGGAAATGCCTCGGCTAGAAACAAAAATACCTTTGATACTATGTAAACTTGAGCGCATATTTTCACCCTGCTTTTTTGATTCAATAGAACATCTACCAGTTCATTTACCTTATGAGGCACGACAAGCTGATCTTTTGCAGTACAAATGAATGTATCCATTTGAATAGTTTTTGAGGAGATTAAAGAATAATGTTCATTAAAAATCAAGAGTTGAGAGGTTAATATGTAATTCTTATCTGGTTGAAGAAACATCTTCTTTCTGCTCATATTATTTTGTTGATAATGTGAAAATTAGACATCGCAAGTGTACTCAAAATTCTGAAGTACTCAGCCGATAGACCCAGGGAGGCTTTCTATTTTCATGTTTTCTAGTAAGCAATGGGTGCATCTGTTTGTAGATGGTTAAATGAAAAAGAATATCATACTGCAAGAACATACATCCTCCTAAACTGTGATTAGGTCAAACCTTACATAAAGTAAGTTAACTTTTATATTCAAACATTTGTCCCAAGGTTGTGTTTTTCGTCATAACGTATGTCTTAAAATTATCTAGGATTGACAGCTTGTACGAACAACAACTACAACTAATGAATCCATCAATTGATGCAAGTGAGGTAGAGAAAAAGTTAGAGATGAAATTTGCATTCTGGTTTCAAATCTATGTAAGTTAGAAACTAAATTATTTTTCGTGCTTGTATATTATATAATCGCTAATTTATGTCATAACTACTTTTATAAGGGAAGGACCGTAGAATATCAAATGTGTAAGATGAAAGGATAATAAATCTAGCATCAGGACCTCTCCATAACATAAGAGTATACTCTGATTACTATGTTAATGGCTTTAAATTTCATGTGGCATAACACGATTCACACACACTTACCTACAATTCAAGAGTTTGCATAAAAGGATCTAGAAACAACACTAATAATGAATTTGATTACTATGGTAGACTTGATGAAATAATTGAGGTTGGATATCCTGCTTTGCCCATAAAAAGATGTGTGTTATTCAAATATTCATGGTATGATTTGACTCCAAGTATAGGTACTAGAATACATTCAAACTACAATTTAGTTAAGGTTAATGCAACCAAAAGATTCAACAAGTTTAAGCCTTTCATTGTCGCAATACAAGATGGTGAAGTTTTCTATCTTGAATACTTGACGAAAAGAAGGAGAGCTAGCGAATTGTTAGCAGTTTGTAAAATGAAGACTCGCTCAACCATAGAAATGTCGAATTTTCAAAATGAGGAAGTGGAGATACAATCAGTTGATACATAAATTTAATCCACATCCCAATTACTAGTAGATGTCAATGTCACTTATGAGAAAATAGATGATAGAGATATATCCAACAGTGAGGAGCTTGATGTACTAGAGTCTAGCGACGAAGACTTACAAATTGTTAATAATTCAGATTCTCAAATCTCACTAGTTCTACCCTATAAGCCATTAATGTCAAGGTAATTTTTTTTTTTAGATCTAAATCTCACTAGTTCTACCCTATATGTCATTATTGTTATGATTTTATTATTATTTCAATTGTATATGTGTTATAATATTGTTTTACAGATACAGCTATGTCGGATACTGTATTAGTGCACACAAGCCAAATTGTTTTGAGGATTATCAGGGATTGGTAAGTATTGATCATATTAGTAATTAAAATTTATCTAATGTTTTATTTATTATTTTGAATAATAAAAAATCTTATAATTTTACTCTCGACGGTCATCATGTATCTGCGTACATCATAGATAAATTTAAAGAATGAGTATGAGCTTTTGATTTTACATGGAGGCATGTAGACCCATATCTGGAAAAAAAAAATATTATGGAGAATTTTTGGTAAGTAATTTGAATAATATTAGATGTTTATATCATATAATATCCTTTTATACTAATTTTTTCAATATTATTGTAGAAAAAATATACCTGAGAGCCTAGACACGAGGTAGTATTTAAAGCTACATGGAATAATTATTATGCCAAATTATACAAGGACATGTTATATAAGTGGAGAAAGAAGGGAACAAGATCATCCCATATATCAGTTGAGATTTAGAATGCATGGAGGAATAATTGGGGTATAGAAAAATGGCAACAAAATTCAGCATTGCTCAAAATAATAGAAATAAAGAGCTCGCTAGCCCAAGCACCGGATCCACAAAGCATATCGTAGGATCACAATCTATTGTAGAACATATAATATACTTGGTAAGTTTATAATCAAGTTTCAACTGCTACTTTTTTAATTATTATTAAACTTGTTTTAATTTATAATAAAATTTGTGTATGCGGGAAGATAAATTAGAGAGACCTCCCACTTGTTGGGAGATATTTACCAAGACACACCAAAAAACATGATGACACATTTGTTGATCCTTGATTAAAGGTTATAGATGTAAGAATATAAACTTTATTACCGTTCACAATGACTAGCTTTATTAATGGTACTAATTTTTTTTTTGTTTTACATAGGATGAAATGACTAATCGAGTTGCATAGGCATCTCAGCCTACTGTAGAGGGAGAGTCGTCTCAGACTTTATCCACCGATGCTGTAAATAAGATTTATTATGATATTGTCGGTGGAACAAAAAAGAACTCCATCTACGGCTTTGGCTCCTAGGAAAATGTTGCTTATGAGTGTGTGAGGGCTCCTATGGGTCATTGTGTCGATTCTTCATTATCTAGTGAAATGGAAGCCTTAAGGAAAGAAAATCAAGAATTGAAGGATCAAATGATGGCTTATGAGGCATCAATGGATGATCAGGTCCAGACAGCAGTAGCACGACATGTACACAAATTCTTCACTCGCTTTCCTTTAATGAGTCCTTCTAATTTTCCAATGTCGCATACTTTTGACTCCCAAGAGACTCAAGACCCGAATGCTATTGATTAGTAGCTCAGTCTGAGGTATTTTGACTTATCTTTTTTATTTATCACTTATAAAAATTGCAAAATGGTTTTGTTATTTTTGATACTATATGCATCTCTAATTGTATTTCATACTTTTACGAATAATGTTGATAAAGGTTTAATATATCATCAACAGATATTCATACTCTCATTAAGATATATATCTTTTTGCATTTTTTTGCAAACTCTTATTTATCACTTATAATTAGTTTATGCATTTTTCTCATCAACTAATTTTGAGTTGTTGTATATCTAGTTTATCTTTAGATTCATATATGAGTAGGATTATTTCAAAATATAAAATGTACTTAAGTTTAAACCATATGCTTGTATTTTATAATAATCTATCAAATTTTACTTGCTGCAGGATCGGATGATATATGAGATGTGACGATGATAAGTAGCATACTTGTTTTTTTTTTCACGATCATGAGTAGTGTACTTGAACATTATATGTTTGGTTTTGTGATGGAAGTATTTGGAATGTTTTTGAACCATATGGGCATGTATGATGATTTGTTGATATATTGATGTATTGTTATTTTGTAACTGCGTTGATCTGAATGTTGATGTAACTATTGATATCGTTAATTGTTTATGTGATATTGTTGTTGATGTTAATTGTTGATATCATTGTTTATGTGATGTCATTGTTGATATCGTTGTTAATGTTGATATCATTAATTGTTTATGTGATATCGTTATTGATGTTGATATCATTGTCAATGTTGATATCATTAATTGTTTATATGATATCATTGTTGACATCGTTATTGATGTGATATCGTTGTTGATATCGTTATTGTTAAATACAGCAAATAAAATAATTAAAATATGTGCGTGGATCGGAGAATAAGCTTAAAAGAATTTCTTGGAAATTTTAGAAATTTTCTGGGATTTA
>JBBUKS010000100.1:5603078-5613309 GCA_038050645.1 Hedychium gardnerianum
ACACTATCAAACGTACAAACGCACGGTTTTCAATCTTATAACACCTAGTCAATAGCAAAGAGTACAGGCACATGTTTAACTAGTGATAATACTTCTCTTAGTTAAACCGTAACTCATTGTAAACAAAAATAAAATTAATTAATCAAAATAATCGATTTAATTTCATAAAAAAATTTCACAAACCATCGGAATAAATCGAGATACGCTAATGAAAAGCCCATCTAAATGACTAACATTCTTAGACCCATTTTTCACGAGAAAAAATTCCCTTCAGTGCGTCGCAACTAAGATTCTAATATGAGATCCCTTGCTTATTCATTGAAGGACCTAATCATTATATTATTGCCCCGGGGATAAACAATAATTCACTGTAGTATGTGAGTAAACAATACCAATTTGAAGATCATATAACATTGAACCTTGAATCAATCAACTCCCTTCATCGAACCAACGATAGCGTCTTCTCCCAAAACGATGGTGTCAAAAATTTGATAGGGTGTCAAAACTTTGATAGGATTAGGGTGATTGTTGTAAGTGGCCCCTCATTAAACATCAGAAAATCACAAAGAAAATAAATGTCGTAAGAAATGCATTAAAGATGAAAATTATTCTTACGTGTAAAACAACTGCCTACTATATACTAGCAAATTTAACTAGCATGAATAAATAAGAACAAAGAAGTCAATAAAGACCTTATAATTAATTAAAGAAGACTAACTAAATCTTCCGACATTTAATGTCATATCTGACAACATTAAAGAATGACAAACTAAAAGTACTTAGGTTGTGTTGAGAATCTATTGCAAGTTTGACGCTAGGATAAGCATGTTGCAAAGATGAAAAGATGAAGATCTCTGTTCTATTTCTACTGTTTCAGCAACTACAAATAAAGTTAAATATTCAATCAGAAACCTTTCTGATGATTAACAAGAAACTGATATGTAAAGAATAAAGCAGAATAAGAAGAACCGCATGCTCAATGGATAAAAGCAACTAGATAGTAAAAGGTAGGTACTAGCATAAGCATTAGCATTAGCATTAGCATTAGCCACTTATAATCCTCTAATAAAATTGATAGGTTACTGGTGTCAGCTTTAGAATCTTGCGACATACTTAGCCTCATTCCACTTAAACACCCATCAATTATTTGGTAATTTGCTCAGTTTCTCACTATCCTGTAGCACTAGTTAAACAAAAAGGTAGAAGGGTACTTCCCTACTCCTCCCCCTACATGAGTTATTTTACTATCAGTGATCATAGAGAATTTACTCTACTTTGAGAGATCATAGAGCATTTACTTAACCTCTCTCCATACTTTAATTTTACCATGAGACATCATAGAGATTTTACTCTACTTAATCTCTCTCCATACTTTCTTTTAAAATAGAGCTAATCCTACCTTCATGGTACTGTTATTTTTTTTTAAGGCCACTTTCTGAGAGCTCACTGAAATTTCATACTCGTTAATCTCTCTCAGAAACAAGCATAAAAATGTGCTAACTGGTTTTCTCATGTTGGCTCTATGGTGAGCAAGTATATGAAAATCTCATAAAAAATATTACAATATTGATTAAATAAACCTGAAAACAACCAATAAAGATTTGGTGCAACATAAACTACAAGAGGCAACAATACCAGTAAGGAAAAAGTAAATTGCACTTGAAAAAATATTCTTTTCTACAAGTGATGTAATTGCACACTCTAGAATAAATCAATCTAAATTTAAATCAAACTAAAAATATGCAACCCTGCAACTGAAAACTTAGATATGATATGAAATAAACAAAATAATTTATATGGCCATGTAGATCTAAACAGGAATGTGACTATATAAAGACTAATTGCCTAACTCTCTTTCATTATTTAATATCTAAAGAAAATGTAGGATTAGTTCTTCAGAAAAAAATTGTTCAATTTAACGACATTGCATTTGGTTGGAAGAGTTAAGTTTAACTGGTGAGCAATTAAGTATGAAGTCTGAAATTATAAAAAAATAAAAAGGAGAGATTTACTAGCCCATTGGCACATAAACATCAGGTAAATTTTGGATGTATGCGCATCAATTCTATTAGCACTTAGGTTGGTAATCTTTGGTAGTCCAATGGTCAAGCACTTAGGTTATTCAAGTAATAATTTTGGATGCTGCTTTACGCCTCCATTAGACAGCAGTTCAGTTAATATGCAAAAAGAAATAGAATCCTCTCTTTGTAAGCTTGGGGATCAAATATTAGTTGCTAATTCTTTGAATTTTCAAATAATAAAATGTATCATAGAATTCCATTTGGTGAACTAAGAAGATAAACTAAATTTAGGAGTTGGTAAAGCTGTGATTTATTAGGCCAGTCTAAAAGCTTGTATAAACTGAACACACACATATATATACACACACACACAAAAATATTTAAAATATTTTAGAACCTCATAAAGTTGAGAGTTAAATTGATTTTTCATGAGTTTCCCTCTTACTTTGCAATCATGTTAAAGGAAGAAATAGGACTTCACATCCTTCATGGACTTCACATCAAGCGTTAAATTTTAATGGACATTAAATGGGATGAAAAATGAAAAAGCAGTTGGATCAGACAATATTCCAATAGAGATATGAAAGACCTAGGAAAGTAGGGTATTGAATGACTTACAAAATTATTCAACCTAATATTGAATATAAAAAAAATATATGATTAGTGGAGGGTAAGTACTTTAGTCCCCTAATAAAAAGTGAATTATAAGGGCATTAAGCTAATAAGTGAAACTTTAAAAAAGAGTGATAGAAAAGAAATTGAGAATGGAGATCAAGGTGATTGCAAATTAATTTGGATTTATGTATGAGAGGTTGACGATAGATGTTATATATCTCTTCAAATAACAGATTGAAAAGTATCGGGAGAAGAAGCAACACTTACACATAATATTCATTAACTTACAAAAAGCTGATAATAGTCTCGAGGAAAATTACATGGAAAATTCTAGAAAAAAAAGGTGTTAACCTAGTGTATATTGAAACAATTAAGGATATGTATGAGGATGTAATGACAGAATGAAGATTGCGGATTAATCAAAGCGTTTCCTATAAAAATAAGATTAGATCAACTCTAAGTCCATATCTTTTTATATTAGTTATGGATGAACTCATTGGACATATCTAAGACACATTACCATAGTGCATATTGTTTGCAAATGACGCAACACAATAGACGAACGAAGTTACGATCCTCACTAGAGGAAGGCTATCGATTCTCACCCAAAGAAAAAAAATTACATATTATATTATTTCAAACTTGTCCATTATATGAGTCACTAATCGCTTTTTATAATACCCATTCTTTATAAAATAAAAGACTTTTTTCTGGTAAAACCCTAATTATCCTAATAAAACTTGACTGGCTCCTTAAAACAACAAAATAATTTTTAATACCAACAAATTATAAAAATTAACAACTTTTAATATAATTAAATTCTTAATTGCATTATTTTCCACAATCGAAGAAAACTCGACTCCGTCAAGTGGGAAGATGAACTAACTCAAGACTATCAACGCAGCATATTGGTGTGAAATGGCAGCGCCTCTCGAGTTGAATCAAGTAGTCGTTGCTCCATTTCTTCCAAGAGCCTATGGGAGAGGCTTCAAAGCGTTTTTGAAATAGTCTAGAGGAGCAAGCATAAAGCTTTTTGAAGGAATTTTTAGAAAAACATTTTGGGCAAATGCGGACAAGCACATAATCCCCTACATTGTACTCTTTAAACTTACGATGTACATTAGCTTGAATTTTACAAGCCTCATTACTCAGTGTGATTTTCCTCCTATCATAAGCATGATTCTCTTTGATGCACTCAGTAAAACTTTCTCAGTTGACCCAGAAAAATGAGAAATGGTAGATAAAGGAAACTCAATAGGTTGACGAGCTTTCGACCCATGATTTCGAATGGACTATGACATACCATGTTTTCACCCACTAAACACTTTAATAAGTTTCCTAAAGTGTGATTAACAACCTCAATTTGACTATTAGTTTGCGAATGAAAGGTAGAAGAGAATTTAAGTTGGGTCCCTAATAACTTCCATAGGGTTTTCTAAAATACCTGACAATCTTTACATCCCTATCTGACAATATAGTCATGGGTAACTCGTGCAATCAGACGATTTCCTTAAAGAACAATTTAGTAACAATAAAGTCATGGGTAACCCATGCAAAAGAACAATTTATCTACGTGTGATGTATCATTTATTTTATTGCATGGAATAAAATGTATCATTTTAGAAAATCAGTCAATTACTACTAAAATTGAGTCATGGCTCCAGTTGGTATGAAGTAATCCTAAGAAAAGTCTATGCTAATATCTTTCTAAGGTTCATGGGGCATAGGCAGTGGATGCCATGTGCGACATTGTGATACAATTCGAGCAACATTTCATCACAGTGCGGGCTACTAAAAGAGATCTAACATAAGGGTAATTGTCTTGTCCTTATCAAATGCCCAGGCCACCAACATGTAATTCCCAAATAAGAAAGTCTTTAATTGAAATCCTAGGGATGCATAGGCGTGTGCCTTTAAATAGGTACCCATCTTTGATCACAAAATCTATCAAATCATGATGATTCCCATTTCGGACATCTTGAAAAATTATTCTAAAATCAAGACAAATAGTATATTCATCTTTAAGGCGATTGAATTCTACTATAGTCATGTTCATGGTGTGCAATGTGGCAACAATATGACTTAGTGCATCTGCTCGTTTGTTGTCTATGCTAGAATGATGTTTTAAAACAAAAGTGTACTCTTGGAGGAACTTAACCCACCTAGAATGTTTAGGATTTAATTTCTTTTGAGATTGAATGAAACTTAGTTCTTTATGATTTGAATGGAGAATGAACTCATAAGGCAATAGATTATAATGCTAATGTCTCATGGCTTGAATAATAGCATAAAACTCTTTGTCATAGGTGAAACAACGTTGTTGAGTCTCATTGAATTTTTTGCTAAAGGATGCAATTGGATAACCATCTTGGCTCAGTGTGTCCCCTATACCTACTCTTACACGTCGCAAGTTACCTCAAATGATTTGGAGAGGTCAAGATGTCTAAAAATAGGAGCCTTAGTCATCCTTTCCTTCATCTCCCTAAAAGCTGCCAAGGCGGATTTAGTCCATTGAAACTCCCCCTTTTAGGCAGTTTGTCACGGGAGTGATGCTAAACTCCTTAATAAAGCGACAATAGAAGGTTGCCAAACCAAGAAAGCTTTGAGCCTCTTAAAGGGTTCGCAAATCCAGCCGCTCCTCGGATTACCCTAATCTTTTTTGGATCCATTGAAATGTCTTCTGCAAAAATGATAAAGCCAAGGAAGAGAACCTGAGGTTGTAGAAAAGAGCACCTTTTCAGATTGACAAACAGTTTTTATGTCCTAAGGATCTCCAAGACGAGGAAAATGTACTTCAGGTGGTCCTCAAATTAGATCACGAAGTTTCCTATGAAAGGTTTACGACTTACTTCATTAGCCTCATGAAACTACTAGGAGCATTTGAAAGTCCAAAGGACTAACCACTCATACAGTCCATTTTCCATTCATCACTAATCCTAATTTTAATTTGATGATACCCTCTACGCAAGTCAATCTTGGAGAACCAACAAGCTCCTATCATCAAGTCAAGCATGTCATTAAGTCTCAATATGGGAAACCTATACTGAATTGTGATCTTGTTGATGGCGCGACTATCTACACATTCTCCAAGAGTCATCTTTTTGGGGACCAATAAGGTGGGAACGACGCACGGAGTCATGCTTTCTCTAATAAGACCTTTTTGTAAGAGTTTTTATCCTTGCCTATTCAATTCAACATGCTCTAAAGAATTCAGACGATAGTGTGGTATGTTGGTTAATTGGGATCTTGGGATCAGATCAATGGAGTGTTGAATTATGAGCATAAGTTGGAGTTCATTGGACTTAATATCTCTCTGACTTTAGGGGAAAAGTCTTTTAGAGAATCTCCACGGCCAATTGTGAGATTTTGAGTTACTAATATTACTATCACTCTCGACTCCTTTCCTTCTTTTTCAAATTGAGACTGGTTGGTACAGGTCGAGTAGTTGTGTTGAAGGTTGGGTTGGGTTGGTTGTCGGCTTAGGTTTGGACTTCTATTTTCTAGGTTTAACTGGGTACAATCAAATATTTTGATTATTGTGCGTAAATAAGTAAGTGCGTTATTATTCGTAGTGAGTAATAGAGAGATCATAAAGCCAAGGGCGACCAAGGATGACATGAGCCACACTCATAGGTAGAACATCTCACCGTATGTTATCCTTATATAGACCCATCTCTATAAGAACTAAACAGTTTTGTATAACAAGAAGGGAGGTATGATCTACCCATGTCACCTTATAGAAGTTTGGGTGTGTTTCGTGGTTGGCTTGAATCCTAGAAAGGGATTGTGTGGAAACTACGTTCATGTAGCTCCCACTATCATTCACAATCTTATAGGTCATACTCCTGCATTTTGCATAGGTGTGAAAGATGCTAGTACGTTTCCATGTGTCATCTAACGTGGGTATTGAAAGGATACAACGCGCTATATTAAGTCCTATGGTTTGTTCTTCAATTTTCTTATTTTCATAGTGTCGGTCAAGAGGGTCAACTTCCTCATCACTACTTTGGATTGGAACGCAAGTCACTTCATCCTAAAAACTATGTTCTTGTTCTAAGGCTAAGACTCTGTGTGGGCACTTGGATGTTACATCACACTTATTATGACAACTAAAACATTGAACGTTAGGATTTTTTTATTTTCTTAGGTGCTTGTGTATCCGCTTCTATTCGTTGTATGACAGATCTAGGGCGGGTAGAGCTAGTGAGTTTGCTTGATTATAATGACACTCTATAAGTAGGAGCACTACCAGTTGAAAGAGTTGATGGTCGCAAGGTAGGGGCTTTTATAAATTATTTACTCTCTTCAGCATACTAGCACGCTTCTTCCATTGAGATTAGGGTAAATAATTTTACTTCTTTGAATTTCCAGTCTCAATCCATTAATAAAGTGGATCAGAGTTTCTCTAGGGTCTAATTTGGAGTTGCAATGCATTTGCAAATTTTCAAATTTGCTTAGATATGCAATTACACTCATGTTTGTTTCTAAAGTATGTTGGAACATATTTCCTGCTTAGAATTTGTTTCATCACTACCCAATGTGTGACTAGTTCTTCTCCAATTGCAATATATTGATTTTGAATACTCTGCCAATATTTATTCGCTGAACCTACAAGTTTAGCTTTGCAAATCGTGTTGGGTCATACTATACCAGTCAAATTAATCCTCCACAGTGACTCAGTCGAGGAAAGTGTTTAGGTCTAGTCAGTCATCAAAACTAGGAGCATCCAATTTGACTCGATGGGTAGTTTTTATTTCTGGCCTAGTTTCAAATCTCGATTCACGACTATACCTAGGCTGGGTTTGGATGTCTAGGGAGTGGTCTCCTTCGTTAATGACTGACTGAGGGTCCTGACGTAAATAATGTCTAGATGATTGTTGAGCTACCTGCAATACGTGATCTACAAGTTCAGGACTCATGTCTTTTACCAGCTTGTTGATCATGTTTTCAGCATAAACTTTGAACTGTTCTAGGTCTTCCACTTCAGATTAGAGGATTTTAAGCTTGTCTTCTAAAAGCTCACACCTAGTATCTACCTCTCTGATTGTGGGGTTTTGTTGTAGTTGATGTGGAGGTTCAACAAGTAATAAAATTTATAATTTAAGCAATGCAGTAATTTTAAGGAAGCAAGTCGAAACTTAGAATGACAAAACTGGTAGGTCACTAAAAGATGATGATAAGAATTAATGAAAATAGATAATATGTGAGATAAAAAGGGAATGCACAAAAATTAATTAACCTGTTAAATTTAAACAAAAGTGATTCTCAAATGAGAATGATGTTACGGGGTTGATGCAAGCCTTTTTTTGCTGAAAACTTGCATGGAGTTGATTATTGATGTGTGGCGGATGTGGGGAGAAGAGCTGTGAGGCAAATCAAGCAGGAGGAGGAGTGCGCCGGTGGTGAGAAGCAGAAAATAATGAGGAAGGTGGATGGAAAAGTATTGAACACCGAATTGGAATTTAAGACTCTGATACCAATTGATACAACACAACAGATGAACAAAGCTACAATCCTCACCTAGAGGAAAGCTACTAGTTTTTTACCCAGAGTAAAGGAAATTACAAATATTATCTCAAATTTATTCATGAGACCCTAATCCCTTTTTATAATTTGATATCATTGACATATTCATAAAATACCTTTTCTAATAAAACCCTAATTATCCTAATAAAACTTGACTGTTCTTTTAAAAGAAAACAAAATAATTTTTTAAATATGTTAATAAATGAGATTGTTTTGGTTGATAAGACACGTGAAATTTGTGTAGACATAAGTTGTACCAACTTTGTTGGTGCTAAGAAATCAGTTGGTATTTCTAGATATATGTCAAGGTCTTCTTCAAATATGTAATTGCTTTCCTTTAGGTGCTGGAAAGCCAAATCACAAGATTGAGGTTGTATATTGAGTAAACAAGAGCCTGTGGACGGAGTTGTGTTATTAATATACTAACAAGTTGTGGGTGGTGAGCCACCATGGCGGGGGTGCACATGGCACTGGAGTTGGATCAAAGTAAATGCTAAACTTGAATATTGGTGAGAAATATTGAAAGTAAAAAGCTTTAGACTTGATAGATAAAATTTAAATTTAAATTTAGTAGTAGACGTACCAAGATAATTGTTGAGATAGGAGATTACAAGTTATAACTAAAAGTTTAAATATTTAGGATCGTTTTTGTAAAGGGATGGAGAAATTGATAAAGATGTTTTATATAGGATACAAGTATGATGGTTAAAATGGAATTGAATGTTCGGCTACAATGCGAACACATGAGTAAAAAGATGAGAATCGCAGAGATGAGGATATTAAGGTAGATGTGAGGATATACAAGGATGGATATGATAAGAAATGAGAACATTAGAGAGAATGTCGAGATTGCACCTATTGAGGGAAAACTACGAGAGACACATTTAAGATAGTATCGGCATTTACTTAGGCGACCAATAAATGTCTCAATTAGGTAAGATGTGAGAATCATGACAAATATACACATTAATCGAGGAAGAAGATCAAAGAAGACTTTGTTAGTAATGATAAAATTCATTTAAATATAGATAAGGATAAGGGATCGAGTCTAATGGCGTAGGGGGATTCATATAGTTGACCCTACTTAATTGGATAAAGGCTTGGTTGTTATTGTATCCTCCGTGGACTCTCCTAAGAATTGTTTTTTTGGATGAGCCATTAAGATTTTACTCTTAAGAGGCACACCTCTATCTCAATAGCCAATGCTAACGATATGAATGGTCGTGCTTCTTCTCACTATCCCAAATCAAGTAGCAGGGTAACAAAAGAACTAGTAGAGAAAATTCACGAAATTTTCGTCGGGATGAGGACTTTATAGGCCAACAATAGCTGCATCAATGATGTTCATGTCGTTGGACATTAACACATGGCAGCCCCTAGGCATCCTCCATTGACCCCTTCTTAGCCGTCAAGCAAATCTATAATTCTCAAGGTGGGCTACCAACGGATCCCTAGGTCTCAATTTCAAAAGCCGATGGCATCGACCCGCCTCACTGTTAGATCTTGTGTGTGTCTATGCGATGATCAGTCAAAGCAAACTTCAGAGTCAAATTGTACTCTTCCATGCTCTTACCTCTCTGATTTGACCTCCTCTCCTCTAAAAGATTAACTAGTGACAAAGAATTTTGCACTAATTAGAGAAATCTGAGGCAATATCACCCTAGCGATAATCACCTAGAAGTTCTAGCAACATAACTTACCTGTTACTTGGGTTTAATTATGGTCAACAAATTTTAATTGGATAAAAATTGTGTTCTCCAAATTCCAACTATAGCTGATATAAAAATTTAATTATAGAAAGAATAAATAGAATTGCCTCTATGAAAGTGTTCCTAAATCTAATATTTGTTATACTGAAATGATTGCATTTTTAGTGACGATTGTCAATCTCTATTGTTATCTCCAACTGCCTTTTGCATAGAATTTTACTAAACAGAGATGTAACATTAAGTCAGTAACATACAATTTTCAACAAGACCATTTAATCGATGTGTGTGATATAAATAAACTAGAAAGAGCACTCCTCTTAGAGCTAGCAAAAGAGGATTGTAAGTACATATGACCATTCT
>JBBUKS010000100.1:5613409-5631035 GCA_038050645.1 Hedychium gardnerianum
TTGTTCATGCACTATCTGTCTTATACCCGCTGAGTATTTCCTTTGTACTCACCACCCCTGCTTTCTATTGTTGTTTCTTTGTTAGCAGGTTGTTGATTGGGTCGCTTGGAGGACATCTGTCGGCACCGTCCCTCTCACATCGAGCTTCGGAATTGATTTCCATTTTATTCGATTTGTTTTAGCTTCCGTGTTTATTTATTACTCGTGTATTATATTAATTAATTTGTATCTAGTTTTTCGGATGTGTTTCCGATCGTGTACTTGTTGTTATAAGCCGTGTCGACTCGCAAATGGTATGTTTTGATTTTCTACTCATGTAGACTATTCTTGTTCTTTTATATTGTTTAGTTATGTCATAATATACACTGCGTGGTTGTGCATAATCGGATAGGATATTTTTATTTGTTTATTACACTATGTGGATGTGTATACCCGTGTAGGGTATTTATACGTATTTGATGTATTGTGTAATCAGGATATTGTCAGTCGTACAGGGAAAGTGTTGTCCAATTTTCGTTAAATAAATATCCTCCCGGGGCGTGACACCTAACCTACTAGGTTTCCTTTTGCCAAGTGTTCAACCAGCTGACCTAACGGGACTTTCACTACCAAGTGTTCATCTCCCAATGAATTTAACCTTGTTCCCAACTAGGTTTGACTAGTTTATAAATAGGTATTCCACTGCCTAGCAATGTTAGGACTTCCACTATTGAGTTCCCAACTAGGTTTATCTTGTTTGGTTCCCAACCAGGTCTTCCTTACCTAGTCTCACTAGGTCTTTTCACTTTCTGATTCCAAACTAGGTCTTCCCTTTGCCTAGTCCCACTAGGACTTTCACTGTTTGGTTCCCAACTAGGACTTTCACTGTCTCGTTCCTAATCAGGACTTTTACTATGTAGCTCCCAACTAGGACTTGCTCTACCTAGTCCCATTAGGACTTATATTGTCTAGTCTCACTAAGACATAAATTACCTAGTCCCACTAGGTCTTTCCACTAACTGTCAAGTATCTTGTCCTACTTGAACTTCTTAATCACTTCCAAGCTTCAACTCAACCTTGACTTGCTTGGAGTCTACCCTCAAGTTGATGAAGTTGAGTACCAGTCCAAATGCAAAGTAGGCCATCTAAGAGTATCGAAATCGAGAGAATTGGTTGCTAAAGAAATTGAATTAAGAAAGCAAGAATGAAGTTGTGTGAAAATCGGTCTTAAAGAGCATTGTAGGACTTTGGTTTCACCACGACTATCCTTCTCTTTTACCTCAATGTTGATCAAGCTTGAAGGTGGTCTATCCTAAGGTAACCAATGCTTCCTTTCGAGTTTACACCGGTGTATCCACTCAAACGCAACCCTTACTTTCACAATAGTCGTACTAGGGTGATCGCTTTCTATTGGAGGCGCTTATCATGAGAACCACACAATTTCCTAGACTGCTACCGTTACTTCGTGAGGCTGAATCGGGATAGACTCTTACGCTCTGTGATAGCCAATGGAGTCCTTGGGAGAGTTTGGACTATTTTTGTGAACAACCCCTCAAATTTAGTTATTATAGGTTTAAGATCGGAATTCGTCTTTTGATTCTTCCCCCTCACCTCAAAATCTATGCTATTGTTCATTAAAATGTATTAGCACATTAAGTACGCTGACAACTAAATCAAGGATCAACACATCATGAGTTAAAAGAAATAAATATCAACACAAAAATATTAAGTCATTGTTGGGTTACTCCCTAATCCTAAAATTAAGAAAATTACTCCATGGAGATGGAGATATAAGCCGAAGTCATGGAATTAAGCATACTATAACTCAAATGAAAGAGAGAAGAGTAAGAATGCTCAGTCATAGGTGTCGATGTCATTTTCGGAAGATCTTGGTGGACGGAATCCTCGTGGCTCCTTGGAAGAGGACTCTCTCCTAGGGTTCCCTATCATGGGAAACCCCTTGATGCCTCAAACATATGCCTCTTGCTCTTTTTATAGCTTCCAAAGCATTCTAATTCTAATATGACTTTCCTAAAAGATAGGGGTGCCACCACAATGCCACGGTCGTGTGACACTCTGGACATCAACAGTCAACCGAACATGACCATGTCATGGGACATGACCATACCATGTTCGATGCTGGAATTTTTGTCGATGAGGATCAGTGTAGAACACGACCGTGTCAAGGGACACGGCCAGATCATGTTTGGGAACACGGCCAGACTGTGTTTTGTGTTAGAAGTTCAAGTTGACGCTCCGAGGCTCATGCTGCCCAAGGGTGATGCACGGACGTGTCGGGGGACACGATCAGACTATGCATCATGCTGGAATGCATGCTTTGAAGGTTTTTCATGTCAAATTGAACTCCAACTTCATGTCCTATCAATAAGACTCACAAAGAGCACTTTTCTGAACTAAAAAGATAAAAAGAATGCAAAAGCTAAGAAACTAAACAAAATATGCTCATGTAATGAAATAAATGCATGCTAAATAGTATCAAAAATATATGTATGAAATAACACATCAATTGCACCAATAATCTTTCCTTTTAATATTTGACAATATGTTTAAGTTAGGTTAAATTAGTTAACATAACATTTCTTGTCTTATGCCCAAACTAGAGAATTATGGTCCTAACTTAATCCTTTTTCTCCCCCTTTGGAACACATGAAAAAAAATAGTCAAAAATTTAGGGTTTGATGTCTAAGGTATTACACCAACAATAATGTTGGGTAAGCCTTAGTTAATAACTATCCTCTTTCCCATCTTGAAAGATCATATATTTAGGGTGTTTTGAAAGCATTTTCAAAATGAAATATGTTTTTAACTTTTTGCAAAGTCATTTTCAAAAAAAAAATCAAAGTATTTTCAAAAAATATTTCATTCCTTTGAAATTGAAAAATATTTTTCAAAGTATTTTTCCCATGACATTTTGATTATCTTTCAAAAATAATTTTAAAAATATTTTCTAAATTATGATTTTGAAGAGTATTTTTTAGAAGTTTGAATTTGGAAACATGAAAATTTTAAAAGAAAGAATTTTATGTTGAAAATATCTTTAAAAAAATTTTATAAAAAAAATCAAATAAATTTTTTCAAGTAAAATTTCTAAAAATAAAGTGTCGATATTTTTAAAAACTTTTTTTAAAAAAATATTGGTCTTTCAATAGGGCTCCTCCTTAACCTAACATTCCCTTAGAACATCCTTATTAATCACAAGAAAGATAGACCTATGTGTCTAGGGGTTTAAGAGATTAGGTTGATCTAAAGATATTATAAGCTAGATGTTGGTCAATAATTTTCAAAGATGTATAATTTTTCAAAAAATATATATATAATTACACCAATCAAACATGAAATTCATTAAATATTATTAAGTGAAATCTATTTTGAAAATAATTTTAAGAAAATAATCCTATACATTTTGAAAACCTTTTCAAAATATTTTCTAATTGATTAACATAACATCTCACCCGTTCTATATGTTTTAGTACACACAGTACATAGTAACCTTATAAATTTTTGTGAGATGAGTCTTTCAATTTTAATTGATTTTAATTCTAAGATTATTTGATCTTAGGTTAGATTCAAGTTTTACTTTGGGTCAATCAAGCGAGTGTTTCTTAAATTAGTTTCAAAGTCGTGGTGAGGCATAGGAGCACTACTTTGGGCAGCTACTTCCTTAGACAAAGCCAATAAAAGACCCAACATGCTCAAACTAACTTAATTACAATACTCTAGTTTAACTGGTTAAAATGAGATGAGTTAGCTTCAAGTACTTTCACTTAATTAGATGCATCAGGTAGGATACGCCTTATCCAGCCTAAACATGCACCTAGCTAAGCTTCTTTAACGTACTATCAACTCAATCCATTCTGATACCATGTTATCAAGATCAAAATATATCCATTCTAAGATAATCATTCAACACAAGAATAGTATACATGACATGACATAATTACTTATGACATAGTAATTAATTGAAAATATGTATGAGCACGACAAGTTGAACATATATGTCATACAATAAGTTAAGCAAATCAAGTTAAACAAATCATGATTCAAATTCCCAATTTAATACATTTTGTATTAATCCTCGAATGTGTCAACCCACTTTAATACATTTTAATTTTTAATAAAGGTTTGTTGTTTTCTCAAGTATAATTTTATTGATTAGTTTCATAGTCATAAGGTATTTGATTATAAATTGGTTTACCCCCAGGACATAGCTGAGTTGGTTACTATATAAAAAATTTTAAAAATTGATTATAAATTGGTTTGTGTGTTTTAATTTCATGCTTTGTGTTTGACTAATTAAACTTATAAATCAAGTCTATATATTGAGTTTTATATAGATTATAAATATTTTTTCAATTTTTCAATCTTATATTTCAAAGTATCATTTTGTTTTTCAAATTTTCTAAATTTTGAATTACCTTTTGCATTTTTAAAATTCAAAATTTGATTTTTCAAATTCCCATTTTTTAAAAACTGATTTTTTATTTTTAAAATTCAAATTTTTCTTATTTTTCAAATCAAGATTTTTGATAATTTTAAAATTCAAATTTTGATTTAAAATTTAAAAACTTATTTTCTTTATTTTTAAAATTTGAATTCATATTTTCAAAAATTTGAAATTCTAATTTATTTTCAAACTATTTTTCTGATTTTTTTCAAATTTTTTAAAACTGTTTATTTTATTTTGAAAATATCTTATTATTCCTTATTAAATTTTTATTATCATTAATTAATTTTTAATTAATTGATTTATCTTTCTAATTGATCTTTTAATTAGTTAGATCTAGGTTTTGATTTATCTAATCAAGATATAAATTGAACAAATTATTATTTTGATTAATCCGATCAATATTATCTAATCAAAATCTTGATTAAATTAATTTTGTTTTATCTGATTATTTAAATTACTGAAATTAATATTTTCCTTTTTAATTAATTTCGAAATAATTATTTTTTTATTAATTAATTTATTTTTATTAATTAAATTGTTTGAGTTGATTAAATTATAATTATCATGCATATCTAATTTTTCAAAAGGATCTAAACTAGAATAACAAGAGTTAACCAAATTATTACTAGCATGCATTATAAATATTGAATTTGCATATAATTTAAAATTATTAATTTTAGTCGCCCTGGATCTTTAGATTTCCTCTTTGAGTACTATTTTTTATAATGTTCGATCCGCTTGCACTTGTAGCATATCACATGGCCCTTCCTTTTTTAAATTTCTAGCATCGGTTCCTCCTTTGTCATCGGTTGTATAAATCAAATCTTATAAATAGGGCACTTATATTTATAATGTTATCTTTCTCTGTACTTGAAACATATTATGTGAACTTTAAAATTTGAATTTAAAATCATACCTTTTGAATTCTAGTTAGGATTCTCCCCTTTGATCCTTGATGACTCAGGTTCGACTTGATCTTCTAGCTTTGACAGATCCTCGTGAAACTCAATCAATCAAGTCCAAAAATCATAGGCATTTTCGTACTTACCTATTCTATACACAATTTTATTAGGTAAAATGCTTATTAATAAATTTATTACCTTTAGATTCAATTTTGATTTTTGATCAGATGGTTCCTTCAATGCCACCCAACTGTCGAAATCCACCATTAGGACGACGTTCTCCATCACCAACCTCCAAAGTTCAAAGTTCTCCGTCTTGTACAGTGGTGGCTCGTATATGCATCGATTAAGTTTTTCTTCATATTCCAATTTTTCTGTACATTTTCAAAAGAAAAGAAAAGAAATGTACCGCTAGCCTACTCCTCAGGCGTTTAGTCCCGTGAAGAGCCTACTACTTTGATACCAATTTGTACAATCTATTTATGCTAGAGGGGGAGGGTTGAATAGAGTATTCATCTTTTTATATTGTTAATAACACATCAAAATAAAAGAATAAAATAAAAAAACAAAGGACAAAAAAGATTTACTTGGTTCATACCCCCTAAGGTACTACGTCCAAGGTTAAACACTCAATCATGAGACTACTATTGTCTTTCTCCTTTTTGGGCATTTTCTAGAGACGGAGAAATCCTTTACATAGTTTGATAAAGCATAATCACAAATGAAATAGATAATTAAAAGCTAAGACAATTATATAAATACAAACTCGTGCAAATTTGGCTAGAAGCCCCAAATGCCGCGAAACTCCTCCTAACACTTCATGGATTACATGAATAGAGCTTTGTAGACTTTTTCGAGCACTGAATGAGAGATGTTGATTGTTGTTGATTACACTTGATGCTAGAAGTAGATACCTCGACTCCCCATTTATAGAGCTTGATCAGCACCCTTTTCGGTCGACTAAAAGCCCGTCTGGTCGACTGTGTAGTATCGGGTAGACCAGCTAGAGGGTGTGAATAGTCTGTAAATAAAACTAATTCTCTTGCTATTTTAACTTAGCAAGGACACACACATTAATTAAATAAAAATAATATAAATGAAATAAGAGGCAGAAATTTACTCGGTTTACAACCGAGGAAGTTGCTAATCCAAAACAATGAAAGCTCACTAAAGAAGCTCCTTCTTTGACAACAAGCCGGAAGTAAAGAAACTCCTTATACCATAAAAGAACAAATAGTAAATACAAAATTAGAAATGAAGTATAGAATGTGTAATACTCAAACAGTGAGTAAGAATTTTATTTATAGAATTCTAGTCGAAATGACCATTATGCTAACGTGACATCATTCAAGGCGCCTCTAACAGGGCAAAATTTATCCTCGTTGCAATGATTTATTTGTTGATCTGGTGGATTGGGGGCACCTCGGATCATCCAAGGCTCCTCAAGTTGACTGACGTGGTTTCACTGCTTATCCGCTTCATAATGGCTCTCTGGGAATCTGAGGTGCCTCGATTCATCCGAGGCGCCTCCAATGGTCAGCTTTCAAGGTTCATCCAATCAACTGAGGCACCTCGAGTCATTAGGACGCCCTGAGTCATTTAAGCGCTTTGAATGGTCAATTTTAGCATTGACCATTCTTCATTCCGATCACTTGGGTGAAGCTCCAGTTGTCTAGAGTGTAGCTCACCCAAACCTAATTCTGACCTTCTCCTTAAGCAGACTTCCTCCCGTCTTCTTGTCCCTCCGATGCACCGCATGCGTCCTTCTCACTCCACCAGTATACTCTTCCGCAGCTCCTCATCCCTCAGATGCACTAATCCCTTCAGCTCCCTTCCTGTGTCATCCTTCTTGCTCACTGCGTCTTCCACTCGACTTCTTGTGTTCCTAAGTCCCTGCACACTTAGACACAAGGCATCAAACACACAGGGCCTAACTTAATTGGTTGATAACATCAAAATCAACCCTGGGTACTTACATTCTTTCCCTTTTTGATGTGCAACAACTCGAGTTGAAGTTAGGGAAAAAATAAGCAAGAAATTATATTGTAAAAAAAATTACAATCATAACACAAATTTTGTAATTAAGTCCTCCCCTTAACTTAACACCTATTAATTCTCACCCTTTGGATGATATTGTAATCTACAGCAAGTAACTGGAAGAGCACTTGGAGCACTTAGAGATGGTGCTGGATCGACTAAGGAAGTATCAACTCTATGTGAAGCGAAAAAAGTGTGAGTTTGCTAGCCAAGAAATGATGTTCTAAGGGCATTTAGTTAGTAATGTGTGTAGATTATATATGTTTTAGGCATTATTTGTTGCACATCTACTTGTATTTTACTGAGTATGATCTACATTATCGCATCATATTTCATTATATTGTCATATTTTTACTCCTTTGGATTGAAGATATGCTCTTTTGTATTTTTTTATTGATAGGACGCAATTTAAAGTGAAAATGATGCAAAATGAACATTGGAGCTAGCTTTGGGAGGAAACCAACTTAACATGGTCATGTCTTGGAAAGGCACGATCGTGCCTTCACAATCACAGCAAAGTCATGCTTCCCAGGCATAGTCGTGCTCCTGAATCAGTTGCCACCAGCTTTACAGCAAGGCCCACGACATGGACGTACCTCCCAGGCATGACCGTGCTTTTTCAGAAATCTCCTCAACAACTCCACCAATTTCCATGGTCGTGTCGTGCCCAAAGGCACGTCCATGCTCTTCAAAAGACTTGCTCAAAAATTCCAGAACCTACCACGGCACGGTCGAGTCTCCCAGGCATGACCGTGTCTTCTCAAGCCATGTTCGGAGGAATTACAAAAAGAACCACGATTTGGCCGTGCCAAAAAGGCACGGTCTTGCCTTGCTATTATTACTTTCCCATGGCCAGGTCGTGCCCAAGGAGCACGGTCGTGTCTTTTTCCTGGGTGTTGCCACAACACGATCATGTCTCACAGGCACAATCGTGCCTCACAGGCATGGTCGTATGGCGCGGTCCTAGGGTTGTGTGAACCTATAAAAGGGTCAAGAAACAATTATTTTGACTCATCTTGGGTTTGGGGCTCAGCCCCTCTCCTTGGGGAAGGATTCTCCCCTTGTGAAAAATCCTAGAACCACCTTCCAAGAGTCGTCTCAATGATCCATCCACCTCCGAAGCAAGGAAACATCCTGAATGTTAGGACCAAAAGCAAGCTAGAGGGGGGTGATTAGCTCTAATCGCTTCTTGATGATGATTTGCAGCGGATACTTTGAAGCGCAATCCTAACACCTCAATTTATTTGGTCTCCACCTCCTTGAGGTGACTAATCCAAGGGTCCGGCTCTTACGATCTCATCCACTATGAAATCATTCCTTTTCTAAAACAATCCGGAGGCGGAGAAGCCTCGTACAAACTCACAACAAATACACCAAGAAGAAACACAAGTAGAAATCGAAAATAGTTTTACAATACTTGAATCTTGCTTATCTTGCTTTCTTCTTGCTTGGAGAATGTCTCTTGATCTCTAGAAAGTGTAGCAACACTTCTCCTCCAAAGCTCAAGAACTCCTGTTTAGAATCATGCTTCAATCCTTTGCGAAAACACTCTTTATCGCGTTAACCTAGGGTTCCCAATCGATTATCACGTCAAATTCAACCGTTTAAACCTGCAGAATAGCTCTTTTACAAATACTCAATTGATTGGTGAGTCATATCAATCGATTGGTTAGCCTCTAATCAATTACCCAATCGATTACGAGACTCACTGTTCTCTCGAGTACTAGGCTGAATCGATTACCCCAATTGATTCACAAACCTTCTGTTCACTTGACAAATAGCTCCCAATCGATTACCCTAATTGATTGAAAATGCCACAATTGATTAGTCAATCGATTCTAGCACTCACTGTGCACTCGTGAAAAGAGCATAATTAATTACCCTAATCAATTAAGACATGCTGAATCGATTAGCCTAATCGATTCAGCACCCTACTGTGCACTCGTGATTTTAACATCTCTCAATCGATTAGGAACTTCCCTAATCGATTGGTAAGGCCTGAATCGATTACCCAATCGATTCAGGCTCCTTTTATTCTCATAACAACAAATTTAATTGATTGCTCAATCGATTGACATAAGGTTTAATCGATTACCCAACCCTAACTCACTTGATTTGAATATGGAGTTCTCTTGCACAACATACGATCAACCTTGACTTATTGGGACTTTTTGTTGCCTAACTTATGGTCAATCTTGACATGTCAGGGCTTCTTCACCAAATGTCTGGTCAACCTTTGACCCGCTTGAACTTTCTGTCTCGTGCCAAGTGTTTAGCTCCCAGCTGACCCAACTTAAACTTGACCTGATTCCCAACTAGGTTTGTCTAGTCCCACTAGGACTTCTCTCATGTGTTAAGTGTTCATATCTAAGTTGACCCACCTTAGACTTAACCTAGTTCCCAACCAGGACATCACTTGTGCCAAGTGTTTAACTCTCAGCTAACCCACCTTGGATTTAACCTAGTTTCCAACTAAGTTTGCCTATTCCCACTAGGACTTCAACTTGTGTCAAGTGTTTAGCTCCCAACTAACTCACCTTGGACTTCACCTAGTTCCCAACTAGGTTTGTTTGGTTCCCAAACAGGATTTCCTTTTGTCTGGTCCCACTAGGACTTTTACTGTCTAATTTTCAACTAGGTCTTCCATTTGCCTAACTTCAGTTAGGACTTTCCCTTGCCTAATCCCACTAGGACTTTTACTGCCTAATTTTCAACTAGGCCTTCCATTTGCCTAACTTACCCTTTTTAATGTTTGACAATATGTTTAAGTTAGGCTAATCCATATTAGCCCAACTCTCTTCTTCATCCCATGTCAAAGTGCAAATGAGGGTTTCCTAACTGAACCCTATATTTTCTCCCCCTTTGACACATATCAAAAAACTCCTCTCAAGCGTAAAATCTCTCCCAGAAATTTACTCCTCAAATGAAAGTCTCATACCTTTCATTATCTCAACACAATGAAGATTCACAATCTTCAACATCTCTAATACTCAACCTAGAGCATTCATCACAATGAAGGTTCTCAACCTTCCATTGTCTCCTCATCCTTAATAAAAATTCAATTCATGTCTTTTAAAGGAAAATCTCCCCCTCAAAGCATGCTCTGACTTTTATCATTGCACCAACAATGATTTTAAGTCTTTCTAAACCTTTAGGAAAACTTAAAACAGAATCAAGAAGTTAAACATTCAAACTCGAATCCAAACTTTCTCCTTGACTCTAAGTTAGTCATCTTTAACCATTCATTTCTTATATTCATAAAAAAATACCCTTATATACTTGTCCAAACATTTCATAGGATTAGGGATAGTTAAATTTGACTAATCGTGGCTTAATCAGCTGAAATCAGACATTTCAGCTGAAAATCAGCATTGTCAATTGATTGGTTTCATATACCAATCAATTACAGTCATGCTAATATATTAGAGTTGGGTTCTAATCGATTAGGTCAGATTCAATCGATCAACTGATCAATTCTACGAGCTTCTGTGCTCGCAGAAATTCACCTCCAATCAATTGCTAACAATGCCAAATTGATTGGAGTTTCTGATTTTTCGAATGTCAATTTTAGATAGAAATTCAAAAATTCCTAAATAATTCTACGAAATTCTAAAAATCTTAAAATTTTACGTACATTATTTATATACTATCAGGGAAAAATAATTTTCTAAGAAAATAACTCTCATTTTAAAATATTAATACAAAATTGAAAATCATTCAAAATTTTAATGTTTCACTCTATTTTATATCTATTTAATCAATGGTGATTCCTATGAAAAGTTAGACTTCACCAAAGTTTTTCAAAATAATTTTGAAATGATTTTAAAAACCAATTTCCAACCATGATTTTTGGGCTAGATGCACATGACTTGTACATTAGCTTTCCCCATGATTGGACTTCACATAATCTATATGTTTTGATGAAACTAAAACTCAAATAGATGCACTAAATCAACATCTTGAGTTTTGTTCATCTTCCTAACATCTCACTTGTATCTAATATGTCTCAATACATATACAAGTCATCTCTAAAGTTTTGTGAGATGTAACATAGGTTTTTCCTAAAACTAAGGGATCATGTATCTCTAACTAGGCATTTTAAAATTTGATCATCCTACCTAGGATGTCAACTAATGTCATTGTCCTTAATTTCAAGTAATTAAAAAATAATACATGATAATGAGTATGACATACATCAAATAAGTGTTTTTAAAAATAAATCTATCATATTATATGATGCATGTATAAAAAACTAACACTATAATATCATGTCAAAATGTAATATGATGTCATGGCATGAGACATGACACACAAAACATGAAAATTTTGTCACAAAGAAAATACTTAGATTTTCCATCTAAGTTTCATCAACTAATTAGTATGTCAAATATCCAATTTGACATAGATGCCCCTATTTCCTTATTTCCCATGAATGTGCCAAGAACCCAAGTTTGACACACTCTTGACTTCTATCCTATTTGTGCCAATTGATTAATTTCAATACCTCAAATTTCATTTGGCTCACTTTACTCTTCAAGAATAAAAATCAATTTCTCATTTTTAAGATATCACAATATCTTGAAAATGTCCTAAGATGTCAACTTGACCATGGTTAACTACCCTTCCAATTAGGGTTGACATAACCTATACCTATCTAGAGTGTCGAGAACAAACTCTTAGGAATCCAAAACCTATTGAGCTCCTTGGGTGTGATAGGTATTCACTAGGGATAACTTCCCTAGACACCTTCCTAATGACTTTCCTAAGCTCCTTAGGAGTCTTAGTCATGCTAGTCTCCTCAAGGTCAATTCTAGGGATAACTTTCCTTGTAATTGTGACTTGACTCCTAGTCCTAGGGTTAATTCCATAGCTATAGGAACTTTATGGTATGAAAACATATTTTCCTTGGCTTTAGGTTTGTATCTCAAACCTTTCTTGCCCTTGAATGATTCTTGCCTATCTAAGCCTATGTTTTGTTCTAGCATGAAATGACTTATAATTTTTCTTAGATTTTTCATGCTTTCTATTTTCATGATAAATATCACTAAAATGATAACATTTATCTCTAGCATATTTTTTATTATGATATGAAGAATTATCATTAACTAATGATACCTTAATTTTGATTTTAGAAACTCTCCCTAGATTTGAGTTTCCTTGCTTGCTTTTGTTTTGATGCCTCCCCCTTGGACATTGATTCTGATAATGTTCTCTTTGGTTGTATGTGAAACACACAATGTGCTCCTTGCCTTTGGTATCAAGGTATTTGCCTCCCTTGGCTTCTCCTTTGCCTTGGGTGTCACTTGAATCTTTTTCTTTATCAATTTTGGACGCTTACTCTTATAGTACCCTTTCTTCCTACACTCAAAGCATATTATATGACCTTTATTTTTATGAATTGAATTTGTTATACCTTCACAAGTGGAGGTGGCACATTCTTCTTCCACATTGGCTTCGAAAATTGAGGGTTCCCCTTGCTCCAGTGTCAATGACTTCTCTCCCTCAATCCTTGAGGTGGATGCTTTTTTATCTTCATCCTCAGATGTTGAACACCTCTCAACCTCCGAATCCTCATGCTCTTGATCCAATGAGTCTCCATCTTTGGATGTGCTTTCACTTGGCATTGAGGTTGGATCTTCATGGAGCTTGGCCAACTTACTCCATAATTCCTTGGCATCTTTATATTCACCTATCTTACACAAGATGGTGTTAGGTAAAATATTAACCAATAATTTCGTTACTTTTTCATTTGCCATAAATTTTTGGATTTGCTCTTTAGACCACTTGCTCTTCCGGAGAGGTTTTCCCTTTGAATCTATCGGAGCTTCAAATCCTTCCTTTAGAGCAAATCATTGTTCTATATCCATCATCAAGAAATTCTCCATTCTTGATTTTCAAATATCAAAGCTTCTCATTTGGAATGATGGAGGTGCTCGGATGTCGTATCCGAATCCATCTCAGAAATCCATTTTGAAGTTGAGCTTCGTTGAAGATTAGTCCTTTGACTTGTTGAAATTTAGGGCTTCAAACTTTCACTTCTTCTTCTTCCTCTATCTCTTTGCTCCTTCCAGCAATTAGTCCGGTGAAGAGCAACCTCGCTTTGATACCACTTGTTAGGACCGGTATAAGCTAGAGAGAGGATGAATAGCTTGCTTCGCTTTTTTGAACTTGAATGAGAGCGGAAAACTTGACGTGAAGACTCCATAATGTTAATGCTTGGATTTTACTTGGTATTCACCTCCTTGAGGTTACTAATCCAAGGGTCCACTCCTCATACTCACAGCTCCACTATGAATGTCTTCTTCTCGGAAACTTTTCAGAGGCGGAGAAGCCTCGTATAAGCTCGAACACGAGAATACAACAAGAAATACAAAATATACAAGAAAATACAATCGAAAATAATTTTACAATGAATAATCTTGCTTGCTTGATCTCTTGTTGCTTGAAAATGCCTCTTGATCAGTTGAAAATGTAACAACACTTCAATTCTAACTTCTCGTGTTCAAAAGCTCCATGAACCCCCTTTTCTAGGGTTGCCTTCGAGCTGGAAAATACCTCCCAATTGATTGACCTTACCCCCAATCGATTGTCACATAATCTCGATCATTCAAAACCTGCAGAACGACTCTTTCTCACATGTCTAATCGATTGGTGAGTCATACCAATCGATTCAGAAGTTTCTAATCGATTGAGCCAATTGGTTCATAAATCTTTTGTTCTCGCGAAAAATATCTCCAATCGATTACCCTAATTGATTGCTTTAGCCCTTAATCGATTGTCCCAATCGATTCTTGGTCTTTCTACTCCTCTCAAAAATCATCCAATCGATTGCTCTAATCGATTTCGGTTCCTTCTTTTCGCGAGAACGCTTCTTTCAATCGATTGGTAATCGATTGCCTAACCCTAAATCTTGGATTTCAGGTTTAGGGTTTACCAATCGATTGGTAATCCTAAATTCATTTTTTTTCAAGCATGAATTTGAGTCTTGCCTGGTATCTAGTTGACCTTAACATGTCAAGACTTTCTCTGCCCAACATCTAGTTATCAATGACTTATTGAGATTTCTCGTTGCCCAATATATGGTCAACCTTGATGTGTCCGGAGGGAGCTTCCCATTCAATATGTCATGCTAAACCTTCTTGAGCTCATCATTTGCTCACAAAGCTTGTTGAGAGATGTGTTGAAAGTGCTCTTTGTTGAGGTCCGACAACCGAGGCTTTAAGTTTGTGAGTTTCTTCTTGAGAATAAATTGTGCAGTCCCTTGGAATCTTAACCCATGATCCGACAACTAACTCTAGAAAGCTATCATGAATTATCTACATGTTGAAGAATTTGAAAAGTCGTTGCTCCCAATAGTTTATTTGAAACAAAGCTACTATGCAGCATGAATGATCTAATAGGCAACTTGGCATGAGAAAATCTGCAAGGTTATGGAAATCCTCCGTCAGCCACTGATGATTCACCAAGGCACGATCTAATTTGCTTGATACTTCTCTATTTATCCATATGTAGCGACATCTAACTGATCATAGGTCCGCCAAGTGACATAGTTGAATCATTCTTTTGAAGTCTTGCAACTTATAATGGGTGATCGACATACCCTCAACTTTGTCGCTAGCTGATAGCAAGGCGTCGAAGTCACCAATCACCATCTATGATTCGCTGATTGGTTCACCCAGTTCGAGTAGAGAAACCCAAACTAAACTAAGCCTACAGCACAAGCGACACAGGTGGAGCTGAATCCCACATATATACAACGTTGAGCATTGTATTTGAATTTGCATTCCTGGTGCTGCTCCTTCAATCAGCTGCTTTTAAAAAAATAGAGAAAAGAAAAAAAAAAAAGCAAGTCTGTAATGATGATGATGCTTCCAAAAATTGTTGTTAAAGTAGAAGAATTCATTATTCATCATGACGAGTGTGATCAAGCATCCCAGGCCACAGTTTTTAATCGTTCATATATATAGAAATAATTACTAAAATTACTACTTGATTGAGCAAGCAACAACAAATTGTTATGTGGACGTTTTGAATTCTTTCACAAAGCATTTGTTAATTGTGGACGTTCAATCGTGAAATTTAATTATTATCAAGTGAAAAATATATTTATGTCATGCTGATATTCTATAAATCTAGTAATGATCATTTATCAGAAAGCTTGGCCACCAACAAAAGAACAGAGTACCAACTCTGCTTGCACTGAGAATGAGTACCTCTACAACATTGAATACTTACAGGACAGATACCAAATGAATACTAAATAAACCTTATCACATAATTCTATGCTTCATTCATTTCAGCACACTACCGATGCCATGATGAGATGAATGGAAAGGAAGCAGTTCAATTATTTATTACAAACACCAGGAGCTTAACCATTGATCCTAATTAATTATTCTGGCAATTAATTATAATTAGACTCTGAGGAAGTAGACGCTGAGCTCAGGTCCGCCATTGCCGTCGGGGTTCATCATGTAGAATGCCTCTGAGTCTCTGGACCCCACCACCCTCTCGAACCTCGCCCTCATGTACATCACGTCCTTATCCGCGCCGTCGCCGTCGCCGGGGATGACTCCCGCCCCCATAGACACCGGCTCCACCGCCCGCATCACCTTCCAGTCCATCGGCCCGCACTCGCGCCGCACTGCGTACCCGCACTTCTTCCCGTTGACGTACGCCTTCCAAACCGGTTCCTCCACTAGCGTTCTCTCCGCCTTCCCGGCGTCGGAGGGCTTGCGCTCGCACTCCAGCGCGATTCGCACGAGCCCCGATGCCATCTCGTGCACCAGCGCAGCAGTGAACGTGGTCAACTCAACAAGCATCACCGGACAGGCCGCCTTGGTGTCCGTCTGAAAGGCGAAGCGAACGTGGCCGCGGCGGTGGCCATAAAGTGTCCCGATCACGAAGCCGGGTGGGCGGTTGCGGCGGATAGTAGCGGCCGCCGTGAGAAGGGAGAGAATCCGGGACATGGCTGTCTCGGTCGCCGAAGAAGTCCTCTTCTTTGATTCTTCCTGATTCGTTGGGTAGGATGAGGATCCAGAGAAGGAGAGAGCGGATTTCTCTTCATCCTGCAGGTCCTCTCCCGACGCGATCTCTTCCTTTGAACTCTTCTGCTTTAGCTTCATCCTCCACTGGAGGTGCCTTCCCATGGTGATGCTGCTTCTCATCACTTAAGCGACATGAGGAGTTAATTAAGTAGGAAATTAAAGACGAAATCAAAAAGGAAAAAGAGCAGTTGGGGTGGCTTTATTGCCTTCTCTTCAGTTTTCTACTCTGTTTTTCTCTCCTGTTTTTTTACTGCACGTCCCGTTGAGATTGTTGCGATGGTGGGCTCATTTATGTCCACTGAATGACATGATACATGACATGCAAAGGCACGCCGTCCTCCGAGACTGGCAGTGGCTGGGGATCCTCAACATAATTCTGACAAAACATAAGGCTGGTCAGCTGCCACACCCGTCTGTCCTGGAATATGTGCAAATTGGATAAACACATGCATATGTAAGTCGTATTGATGTGAAATTTGATGTGAAATTTAGATGATAAGCATTGATTTAATATCCTATATACGAACTGAAGATAAATTTAGAGGATGAATGGATATCATAACGTTGTCGCTCTTAATCTCCTGTAGATAGATTGATGAGATGAGGCTTAGCTTGGCTTGGTCTACTATCGTTTGGAATGGGATGTCAAAACATCCGACAAACTAAATTTGTCTAATCCGTCCAGTTGCTATCCAATTTAATTCTTGATTGGACCTTTTTCCCATTTATACCATCTCGAGTACTGCTCGACAAGTAATCGAAATATAGCTGATAAACTTATATCGAGATAAAAATATTATCTTACTCATTTATATCGTTTATCTGATGCGTATCATATATTATTATTATTATTTTTAATCTAAACCTTAAACTTAAGTTCTAAAAAATAATACACTAGATGAACAATATAAGATAAGCATATATATATATATATATTTGATATTTTCCATACTCAACTGTGGGCAATGGATTGAGTTGGCTAATTTGACTCATTTTATTTATTTTAATCTCTCGGCTCACGACTTCCTTCGTTTCACTTCCTTCGCTCACCTCGCTTTCCAACTTTTCCTAAACCCTAAATCACTCGTCGCTGCTCCCACTCCCTCGCCTCTCTGCCCTCTCCGTGACTCCCTCGCCTTTCTTCGTCTGTTCCCTTACCACCCACTCCCCTCTTCCCAAGCCGTCGTCACTTG
>JBBUKS010000100.1:5631135-5642980 GCA_038050645.1 Hedychium gardnerianum
ATGCACTATCTTTCTTATACCCGCTGAGTATTCCTTTGTACTCACCACCCCTGCTTCTATTGTTGTTTTCCTTGTTATTAGGATTATGATTGGGTCACTTGGAGGTTATCTACCCGCATCGTCCCTCTCACATCGAGCTTTGGATTATTTCTGTTTCATTCGGTTTGTTTTTAGCTTCCGCATTTCGATTAATACTCATGTGTTGTATTAAGAAAATTTGTATCTAGATTTCATATTTGTTTCTATTCATGTCTTGGTGCCATAAGCCAAGCCGGCCCGCAATAGTAAACTTTTGATTTTTTGATCGTGTTGACCATCTTTACTGTTTATTTTTCTTATCTATTATACTGGGTGATTGTGCAATACCCGTGTAGGGTATGTTTTATCATAAAATATACTGCATGGATGTGAATACCCATGTGGGGTATATTTCTTTAGTTATTTTGTGATCATGTATTCAGGATATTGTCAGTCATACAGAAGAGGTGTTGTCCGATTTTTGTCGGATAAGTATACTCTCGGGGCGTAACACACATTCCCTTAAACATATTGTTCAAACCAAACCATCAAAATCCTGGAGGCTTATTGCACCAATAATCTCCTCATTTTTTATATTTGACAATATATTTAAATTAGGCTAAGTTAATTAACTTAACATTTAGGGTTAATACCATGTTAAAGAATTTAGGATAAAACTCTTTTTCTCCCCCAATAACATATATTAAAATATAAACTCCTAAATTATTCTTAGGTGTGCATCAACAATTGAGTAACCGTAAGTTATAACATTATCACCTTACTCATGAAAGACTTTTTTTTTTTTGCAAAGTCAATTTGAAAATTTTCAAAAAAAAAAAATATGTTCACAAGTATTTTTTTCAAAATGAATTGGACAAGTATTTTTTTTAAAAAAAATTTGAAAATCGTGTAAGTCAAGATTTTCTGAAATAGATTTTCAAATTTCTTTGAAAAAGAAATTTTAAAATGTCAAATATTTTTCAAAAAGATAGCGATTTTTTAAATCCGAATGTAGCTTGGAAAATTTGAAATAGAAGTTGAAAGCAGTTTTTCAAAAATATTTTGAATATTTTTTTTTTGAAATATCAATTGAAAGCATGTTTTCAAAAATAATATTTTAACATGGAAGGATAATTTGAGAAAAAAATATTTATGTTGAAAGCATCTTTCAAAATTGTTTTCAAAATACTTTGACAATTTTTTTCTAAAAATCCTTTTTTTGTAAAAAAAACTTGATCTTTCAAGAAGATCTTCCCTTAACCTGACATCCCTTTAGGGTATTTTTGTTAACCATAAGGAAGACATACTTAAGTATTTAAAGGTTTAAGAGATTAGGTTGACCTATGGATTTGGAATCTAAGTGTTGGTCAATCATTTTCAAAGAAAATCTTCCCTTAACCTGACCTATTTAAAGGTTAACCTATTAAGCATCATTATGTGAATCACTATTTTGAAAATATTTTTCAAGAAAATATATCTTATATTTTTGAAAATATTTTCAAAAATATTTTCAATTTAAGTGTTCCTAACATCACACTCATTCTATGTGTCTCAATATATACAAACACGATAGACTTGTATGTTCTATGAGATGAGTCTTCGATTTTAATTTGATTAAGTTATCTGTCTAAGAAAGTTTGATCTTATGTTAGATTAAAACTTAGCTTTGGGTCCACCAAATTTGTGTTTTTAAAATAAGCTTTCAAAATGTGGTGAGTTATAATGGACATTATTAAAGTAACCACGTGTCTAAGATAAAACTTTACCAAAACATCCACCTAAGGACTTAATACTAAGTTTTGGTCTAGCTAGACCAGATTGGACTAAGATAGCTTCAGCTAGATCTACAAAGATGATTGCACCAGGTAGAATGCTCATGATTCAATCTAGACATGTATCGACAAAACTTCCTTAGCTTACTATCATCTCAACCCTCACCGATACCATTGGCCAAGATTAAAATCCTTTCACTATATTTGCTCTATCTATCCATTCTAAGATAAACAATAAGCACAAGGATAATATGCATGGTATGTGAAACATGATATATTGCAATTAAATAAAGTATGCATGAACATGATAATTTGAACATGTCATCGATTAAGTCAAGTCAAAACAATCAATCACTTAAGATATTGGTATGTATCAAATTCTCAATTTGATACATTTCATGTTAATCTTAATGTGTCAACCCACTTTGACATATTTTAATTATTAAGATTTGTTATTTTATTGATTGTCGCATAATTAAATGGTACTTGATTGTAACTTAGTTTATGAATTTTAAGTTCTTGATTTATTTTAGACTTGTAATCCAAGTCTAAATTTTGAGTTTTAGATAGATTATAAATGATATTTTCAAATTTATCAATTTTATTTTGTACAATATTATTTTATTTTAATTTTTTTAAAACTTGTATTTTCTAATTTTAAAAACTTATCTTTTGAATTTTGAAACTTCAAAAAATTATTTTTTGACTTATAATTTTTTAAAACTCATTTTTATAATTTTTGAAATTTAAATCCGAATTTTTCTAATTTTTAAATTTCAAACATGAATTTTCTTATTTTTAAAAGTTAAAAATTATTTTTTAAAAAAATTAAAATTAAAATTTGTTTTTTTATATTGAAATTATTATTTTTAAAATTTGAAAACTTCTTTTCTGAATTTTAAAATCCTTATTTTTGGAAGTTGAAAACTTATTTTTTTTTAAATTTGAATTCTTATTTTTAAAATTTGAAATTTGATTGTTAAAGTTTTTAGATTTTGAAAACTACCTTTTTGGATTTTTAAAATGTAAAAAAAATCCTGATTTAAATTGTGAAGAATATTTTTCTAATTTTGAAAAATTCTTATTATTTAAAAATAGATTATCATTAATTAATTTTGAATTTGAATTTGAATTATTAATTAGATTTGAGTTTATTATTTCAAAATTATCTTGATCAATTAAATTCAAATAATAATTGAAGATTATCTTGATTAATTAAATTATTAATTAAATCTAAATTAATTGATTTATCTTTAAGATTAATGATCGACCAAATCAAAGTTTTGATTAATTTGATCAAAGTCTTGATTGATTTGATCAAAGTCTAGATTAAATTGATTTTGTTTTATTGGATTATTTAATTTTTTTTTGTTAATTAAATTTGAATTAAATGAATTGTTAGAATAAATTAAGGTAGAGTTATCAATTATATTCAATTCCTTAGAATAATTTGAACTAGAATAACAATTTTCACTAGCATGTATTGTGAATAATGGATTTTCATGAAATGTAAACCTAATAACTTGAAGCGCTCCCCCTAGATATTTGGATTTTCTCTGTAGGCATCAATTCATGTAGTGTCCGGTTGTCACACCCCGAAAGTGAAAATGATCATGGATACGGACAATACTCCCTTGTGACAATCACAGATATAATATAGTATGAGTCCACAAAACTCATATAACACAACCACGCAGAATAGATAATATAAATCAAACAGTGTAAGAAAATAAAAGGTCTACTCGACCATAAAATCTAAAAACACAACTGCGAGCTGACCCAACTTAAGACACTAAGTACATAACCAGAGAAAATCCAAAAGTCTAGATACGACATAATTAATACAATGCCAGTACAATAAATAAATGCGGAAGCAAAAATAAACTAAAATAATACGGAATTAAACCGAAGCTCGACGTGAATGGGATGACGCAGATAGAAATCCTCCAAGCGACTCAATCAAAATATACCTGTTAACCTGGAATCAATAATGGAAGTAGGGGTGGTGAGTACAAAAGAAATATTCAGTGGATATAAGAAGATAGTACATGAACAATAAAGTGTAGAAGGATTCAAAGTATACAGTCTCAAATGAGGAATATACTCACCAACCAAAAGTACACATTGATATGCCTCTACTACACAAGCACCATACTCAACTGCACATAGTATCATGAGTAGTGTCAATAATAATCAACATGGATACAACCTCTGACACACATGTACCATCAATAATAAATATGAGTACAACATCTCATAAATATATATCAGTACAAGTAATAGTATTAGGTCTCAAATGTGGGGGCAATGCTCCACCATAGGATATACAAATGACCAAGACACCCAGCTTGTCGGGTGTGGATTCCGGGAGAAACGCTCTACCATGAATACTCATGGGAAGTCTAAAATGTTAGGGTCCCTATCAACAGGAGAAACTCTCTACCACAAATGACCTCGTGGGCAGACAGAAGGTATATATCTAGCTACGGGCTGCAGGAGAAACTCTCTACCATGTATGACCTCATGGGCAGCCCAGGGTATAACAATCCTTATCTGGAATATGTATACCAAGTAATAACATGTCTACGACTAGCTCACACTCGAAGGGATCCTTGATCAATAGCATACATGCATTTCCATGATGCTACGACTAGCTCACACCCGAAGAGAGCCCTAATCGATAACATATATGCATCACCGCGATGCTCTGACTAGCTCACACCCAAAGGGAGCCCTAATCGATAGCATACATGCAACACCATGATGCTATGACTAGCTCACACCCAAAGGGAGCCCTGATTGATAACATACATGTATCACCACGATGCTATGACTCACTCAACCAACCTAATGGAACACATAATCGATAACATGTATGCATCACCATGATGAGTAGGATACAAATGATCTCATCAGCACATATGTCTATCTATGCAATATACACAACTAAATTCATCAAGATATATGAATCATAATACACGTCACACACGTGTTTACATGCACAAATCAGACATGTACTATAATCACCAGATGATACCTCACCTACAACTCACATCACCCTCGTGTTACATCTACAATCAAATGAATACAACAATAATGAAAATATGTAAGGCACACGTCACACACGTGTCCATAACTTCGATCAAGACTATGCAGCAATGAATGTCTAAGGTACACGTCACACACGTGTCCATAACTACAAACCATGAACATACATAATGATAAATATCTAAGGTACACGTCACACACGTGTCCAACACATCCATGGCATGACTAAACTGGAACCTAACATATGTACATAAACACACGACACACGTGTGTCTAACAACTACATGACTATACAATCCTAAGCTTGTTCCTATTGTGCACACCACACACTTGTATACACTACATGATATGAAATCAAAGAGACTACATAGATATAAATAGAGCATCTCAAAGTGTGAGCAGATAAGTATCAAACTCAAGTAAGAATACAACTAGAGTTAAGGTAAATTTAACTACCTACTCAAGATATCATATCATGCACTAAGGTCAATGTATAAAAAAGAGTAAGGGAAGAAATACCCGTCTTAAAATTATAGATCATACAGAATATCCTCACGTCCGAGAGTCTGCTTCAAATTTCAATCCTACAACATAGAACACAAATTACAACCAAGTTCTATCATGAATCATATAACTAAACCAAACCCTGAACCCATTAGGAAACCCTAATTGGATTAACCCAATCATATCCAAAAACTAGTTACAAGAGCTCTTTCAACCTCATAACCCTAATAATGGTCATACATGAAACCATTAACATTAATCATAATCATTATCACTAATCAACCAAATAAACTCTCCACCCATTTGAATTTTCCTTAAATTTCAATCCAAGAACCTAAAGATAACTAAGCAACCGCAAACCAAAAATCCAAATCTGAATTTACCACTCATCTTATACCTCTGTTGGTGGTCGGAGGTGCGAATTGAATGGCCGAAATAGTACTGTAGTAATGGTTGGTTGACCGAAACAGGGGTGGCAGCGTAGCACAGTGAAGATGGCCAGAATAAATTTGACCAAAGGGTTGAAATAGTTGCTGGAATACAGGGAATGTCGATCAGCCTGGAACAAGATGGTAGATCACAGGTTAACCCCAGAACACATGCCAAACAATCCAACAACTCAATCATTAACATGCCCTATACTTGCTAAAGGTGTCTTCCGGAGGTAGAACTGGCCAGGACAGTAGCCCGGAGTTCTAGAAATAGTCGAAATTAGGGACTGTGGTGGCCGACAACAGCAATTGGTGGCACCTATTGATCCGTGAGGTTGCTGCAATGGTCAGATCACAACACCAACAACACTAACAACACTAGCAACACCAGCTGGTCGGATCTGAAGCTGGCCGGTGACACCCCTGATAGCCAAAGAAAGGAACCCAGGTTAGCTGGATCTCAAATTGACAAAAACAAGATTAAAGAAGAAGGCCTACCCTAGCTCTGATCGACGGTGTTGGTATCGGGACCGGCAGCAGATCGAGACAGGGAAGATCGGGCCGAGTAGAGAAGGGTTGGGACCTACCTTCTTTGGTCACAGCCTGGTCGCAGTTGGCAGCAACGACTAGCAACAAAGGGAGACGACGACTACCTCCTGGCCATTAGTTGGCTCTGGCAGAGGGTAAGGGAGAGATCGAGAGGGGTGAAGGACAGAGGCGACGATGTGTGAGGAAGAAGGGATATTGGGGAAAGTTATCAATGAAGTTAGGTTTTTATAACTCAACTTTAGGTTAATAATTATAACTTTAGGTTAATTGAATTAATTAACTCCCAACTAAATTGATATTCCAAATAGGCTTTCTAAAAGCCTAATATCTATATCCCCTTAAACTCGTTATATTAGATCTGATTAAATCTAGAAAAAAATCTAAAAATCCATAGAAAATTTTATAGGCTTATTTCTCGATTAACATCCATTATTTTATTATTTTTCATTTGTTATATTTACATTGGTCCCATTGCACTTGAAGCACACCATGTGTTCCTTGCTTTTCTGGATCCTTGGTATTGGTTCCTCCTTTACTGTTGGTTATGCAGACCGATTCTTAAGAGTATGACACTTATTTTTATTGTGCCCACTCTCCTTACACTTAAAGTATGTTACGTGGAATTTAAACTTAACTTTAAAAATTTTACCTATTTAATCCTTGTCAAGACTCTCCCCCTTGACCCTTGATGACTCGGACTCGAGTTCGACTTGATATTCTAGCTTCAATAGATCCTCGCACTACAAAAAAAACTCATATTAGCGATGAAATTAACGACAGAAATTAACACCCATCGTTAATCAATGATGGAATATTTAAATCGTCATTAATCAATGATGGAATAATGATTCCGTCATTGATTAACGACGGAATAAATAACCCGTCATTGAATAACGATAGAATCATGATTCCATCATTGATTAATTATGGAATATATTATCCCATAGTTGATTAGCGACAAAAAAACAAGCTTATAGGAGAAGGATTAATGATGGAACCTTGATTTCGTTGTTAATTAATGATGGGACCTCGATTCCATCATTAATTAATGACGGGACCTCGATTCCATCGTTAATCAATGACGGGAACTCCATTATGTCATTAATCATTCTCCAATTAATGATGAAATCAATATTCTGTCATTGATTCGCAACAAAAATGTTATTCCGTCGCTAAAGTCGGGATCCAAATTAGAGCAAAACCCTAATTTGGTCTCTACACTTTCTACCATTTCAGCGATCTCGGCGATCTCGGAGATCTCCGACATCCTCTTCGATCTCTGGTATCCTCCTCTTCCTCTCTTCCTCCCACATGCAATCTCCTCTATAACACCCAAGTACTCCACCCAGCACTCTCGTCTCCTCTCCCATTTCATCTCCGGCGAGGGGGGCCGCGAGCTTGGCCGAAGCTTGGCAAGCCGCGGCCAAGCTGCTCGTGACCCCCTAGACGCACACTTGGCCAACCGGGGCCAAGCAACTTGAGGCCACCTAGCCGGAGCTTGGCCGGCCGTAGCCACCTAGCCGAAGCTTGGCTGGCCGTAGCCACCTGGCCGGAGGTTGGCCGGCCGCGGCCAAGCAGCTTACGAAGACTTGGCCAGATCTTGGCCGCGAGCTTCACCCATTTGCATTAGTGATGTTGCATATCTATACTTGCTTGCCATCTTATGTTCTTCTTATTGAAATTCATGTTGTGGTTTTGTTTTTCATCTGATAAGAGGATTAGAAGTTGAAGATTGGACGGTATCTAATTAGTAGATATCTCTGTTTGATCCCCTTAATATTAGATTATCTACTCGTTTTGATGCATATAACTAGAAAAAAGTTAGCTATCTTTTTACCATACGATTTTATTTTATTTTTCTCTTTTGAATATGTGCATCTGTTTTAATTGCCATGATTGTAAGAATCAACTAAAAAATCTACGTTGTCCACATGAAGAAATGAATGAAACATTGAAAAAAATAGAAGATAGATGAATTCTTACAAAGAGAACTAGATATTCTTTAAAATCTACATCGTCCACAGCAAATGCTCGTAGGCTTTTGGGGCAATTATTCAAAAATTTGTTGCATGAGTATTTTTTTAAATACCATTCTCCATTTTAGCTGTACAAGTGACGGGAGGTTCATGCAACGAGTTACTCTTTATTTTAGCAATAAAAGTAAAGGGTACAAAAGATTTTATGGAACTATTAGACTACTGTACTTTTGGTTCGAGTCTATTTTTGCAATCTTCGTACCTTAGCAATGGTACAAAAGATTACAATTTAATCAGAATTACAGTTTTACAAATTTACAAATTTGTATAATTCTAATTAGAATTGGGTAAGGAAAAATAAGCTTTCCTGAAATTTAAATAAAAAAGGTGCCACCCTCGGACCATTCAAAAGTAGACTGGAATCATAAATACGGCAGTGATTTGACCTAATTGTGATGTTTTATATATGTTAATTTGATTGGAAAATTTTAGTTTTTCATTATTCTTAATATGTTAATTGTGATGTTTGATAATTAGTATTATTGATAGTATTCTTATTTGGATAATATGAGTGCATATTATTAATATTATTAATTGTATTAGGTTTGATTATTTTATTTAAGCTTAATTTAAATTGTATAAATTTAATAATGTTTCAAATTATATTCTCATTAGATTATAATGTATATGAACAAAGCTTGGATATACAATAGATTAGAAAATAGATTAGAAATTTATTGCTGAAATTGAACAGTTTATGAATATTACTAAGAGTCATCTAAAATGTATGAATGATGTCAAGTTATGTTATCCATGTAATTATTGCAAATATAGAAATAATTTTTTTCGTGATGAGGATACTGTGAAAGTACATATGTAAAAATAATTTTGTTCCAAATTACTACAACTGGTATTATCACGGAGAACATTATTTGTATGAATCAATTGAGCCTTCTATTGGTTTGTCATCTGATACAACTACTATAGTGGAATCATGAACTAATGATATTGTAATGCGATTAATGGTTTATGATGCGATGAATGCAGTTGATCATTTCAATATAGATGAAATATCATCACTTGAATATCAACAACTATATGAGAAAAGGTTAGTGAAAGAGAAGTATGGGAAGACATTCCTTATAGTCATTCCCAACTATCAGCTACTGCAAGATTATTGAACATGAAAGCAGAATATCATTTTTCAAAAAGATGTTATGATTATATTTGTCAATTAATGTCAGAGTTGTTCCCTACTGATAACACAATGACTGATAGTTTCTACAGTACAAAGAAATTGATTAGGGGTTTAGGTTTGCTTGTAGAGAAGATTTATTATTGTGTAAACAACTGCATGATATTTTGGAATGAAAATAGTGAACTGATTGAATGCAAAATCTATACTCACCCTCGTTATAAGCATCGTAGTCACATACCAGGGAAGAAGAAGAAAAATATTGCATGAAAAGTTATGTATTACTTCCCATTAACTGATAGACTTCAACGATTGTATGCATCTGCTGCAACAACTTGCCACATGAGGTGGCATCATAAGCATGTGCATGAAGGAGGTATAATATGTCATCCTTATGACTCACTAATATGGAAACATCTTGATACAACATTTCTCTTCTTTGCAATGGAACAACGTAATGTGAGACTTGGACTTTCCATAGATGATTTTCAGCCATTTGGTCAGTTGGGACAACAATATTCATCTTGGCTAGCTATATTAACACCGTACAACTTACTACCATGGATGTACATAAAAGATAAATTTATGTTCTTTACTGTGCTTATTCCTAGTCCAACCAATCTGAAAGAGAAGATAGATGTTTTCTTGCAACCTTTGATTGCTGAGTTGAATGAATTATGGAATGTAGGGTCAGAGACATATGATGTTGCAAGTAAAAATAATTTTACCTTGCATGCTACCTTATTATGGAGGATTAGTGATTTTTTAGCATACTCAATGTTGTCAGGATGGAACACGGCTGGTAAGCTAACATGCCCACATTGCATGACAGAGTCTGATGCATTTTCATTATCTTGCAGTGGTAAGGTATCTTGGTTTGATAATCACCGCAAATTTTTACAAGTTGAGCACCCTTTCAAGCAAAATATGAAAATTTTCATAAAGAATGTTGTTATCAGAAAACTTCCATCAAAAGTCTACTCAGATGAAGAAATCATTAACCAAATAGATAGCTTTGGATTCCTACCAGTATCTCAGCTTGATTCTGATGAGATAAATAAATACATTGTTAGAGTGTACAAGTGTGGTTGGAAAAAAAGAAATATTTTCTGGGAGTTGTTATATTGAAAGTATCTACTCATTCGACATAATTTAGATATGATGCATGTTGAAAAAAATTTCTTCGATAATATCTTCAACACTATGATGAATGTGCCTGGAAGAACTAAAGACATTGCAAAATCACGTGAGAAATAAAAAAAAATAGTCAGCAGACCAGAGTTGCATCAGGATGAAACAACCAATAAATTTTCAAAGGCTTATTATACATTGGACAAAGATGGTAAGCAAGTTTTATGTAGTTGGTTGAAAGAAATTAAATTCCCAGATGGGTATGTCTCGAATATGACTCGATGCATGAATATAAACAGGTTAAAGATGTTTGGAAATGAAGAGTCATGACTGTCACATGTTCATGCAAAGACTTATTCCAATAGGTTTCCATAACATACTTCCTAATAATGTTTTACAAATATTTATAGAATTAAGTCTATTTTTTTAGAGATTTGACAGCGAAGTGTATTATAACAGTCGATATGCATTGGCTAGAAATAAACATTCCTCTCATACTATCGGAGCGCATATTCCCACTAAGTTTTTTTGATTCAATAGAACATCTACTAGTACATCTCTTAGGCCAAAGTGGTATTTGATCGTTTAAGGACTGCTAGGGGTTGTCCTAGTTCTTCTTCTACTGAGGTGCAGTCATTAAGACAAGAACTCAAGAACTTAGGAATCAACTAGCCACAGTGGAGTAGAGGATGACCGCTCGGGAGGCGAGAAATGATGTTACCTTGGCTGAGATGCGAGTAGTCAGTGCTCAATGAACCCAATCACAACATCGTTTTGAGTCATAAGATACTCAAGACCCATGGGACTCTGTTGATTAGCTCATTTTGAGATCTGTTCAACTATAACTTAGTTTTTTTTTATCATACATAAATCATGAAAAATATATTTATTCGATTTTGATATTATAATCTACTCATCTCTAATTGTATTATATTTTCTTAAGAAGTATTTATCCAAAATATGATCCATGTACCTTTTTTTGTTTTACATGTAAAATTAGTTATACATTAAATATTTTTAGTTATACATACATTACATTTTTACCGTATGATTCTTATAATAATCTATTATATTTTACTTTCTCCAGGATTTGATTGAACTAGCTAGCTCATAGGATTGTATTTGGATATCTTTGTAGTGGATTGTGGACAAGGTATGGATGTCTTTCATTTTTTTGTATATCTATTGGATTTCGATACTTTATTTTGGATGTTTGGATGT
>JBBUKS010000100.1:5648046-5673036 GCA_038050645.1 Hedychium gardnerianum
AGGCATGAATCCAAATTGATTTTCGGTCATCGTGGTTTCCTTCCTTATTTTTTTTTTCTATTACTCTTTTTCAAAGTTTCATGTATGACTCATTAGTTTAATACTCCTATAGTTTATACAATTTTGTACGTCTCCCTTGTTCTTATATAAGGAAACTAGAATATTTACCATTCATTGATCAGATATTTTTTTTCGTTTTCAATATCATGTAAAATAATTTTGTAAGTCATTCAATACTTTGTATCGCTAGATACTTTCATTCCTCTATCGAAATATCATCTGGTCTAACAACATTTCCATTGTGTATCCCATTTAAAGCTTGTTCTATTTTTGAAGTTTGAATTTTACAATAAAAATTTAAATTTCTAAACTCATTTGACATACTTTAATTACCTATAGATTAAGTTGATCACATAAATCTTCATTAAAAAGTTAATAAAAATACCTCTTCACCGCTCTTTTATTTCTCCATCGTTTACTAGTATCCTATTACATTTATCTTTAATACATTTTATTTGGATAAGATCTCTTGTCTTCCTCTCTCTTTTTAGTTATTCTATAAATATCTCTTTCTCCTTTTGTATCCAATTTTCGATATAACTATTCAAAAATTTCATTCTTTGTTTCATTTATTGTTTTCTTAGCCTCTTTGTTGGCTATTGTATATTTTTTTAAGTTTTCCTCATTCTTACAAATATATAATTCTTTATAAGTCGTTCGTTTTTCCTTCACTTTCTCCAATATTTTCTCATTCAGATTACTTACTTGATGGTGCATGCCCCTTTAACTCACTGAGTACGCTACCATTTTTAACTTTGATATCACCCATGTCGTATTAGAGTATATTTTACTTAATGTTTGTACTCCTACCTTCTCCGTAAATATGTTTTGCTTTTCATCCTTTAACTTCCACCACTTAATTCTAGGAGTCGTGTATATTTTCCTTCTATTAATACTATGCTTGAGACGTATATCTAATACTACTAACCTATGTTGGGTAGGTAAGTTTTCTCCTTACAAATCTTTCTATTCCTCTTCCTAATCATAAGAAATTTATTTTGTGATTTATTATATCCACTTTTGAACGTGACTAAGTGATTTCTCTTTTCTTAAAAAACGTATTAGCTAATATAAGGTCATATGCTATCGCAAAATCCAATATAATTTTTCCTTCATTTCTCGTTCCAAACCCATAACCTCATGCACCCTCTCATATTCCTCGTTTTTCACTACGACATGCCTATTTAGATCGCCCTCTATTAAAATCATTTCATTTGGTGGAATGATTTATAATACTTTATCTAGGTCGTCCCAAATCTTGATTTGGTATCTTCATCTAATCGAACTTGAGATGCATATATGCTAATTACATTTATAATTTCTTTCGCCACTACTATGTTGAGAGCTATAATTCTATCCCCTTTCTAATTACTCCTATAATTTCATCCTTTAACAAATTATCTACAACAATACCCATTTTATTTCTTGTTTTACTCTTTCTTGTGTACTATAACTTAAAACCCGAGTTCTCTATCATCTTTGCTTCTTGCCTACTCATTTTGTCTCTTGTACACACAAAATACTAATTCTTCTCCTAATCATCGTATCTACTATCTTCTTTGCTTTACCCGTGAGGGTTCTTATGCTCCATGTTTCAAATCTTAGATTATTAGTTTTCCTATAATATTTGTTCTTATCCAACCTATGGTGTGAGAACTCTTGTCTATTTATCACTATACCCAAGTTCTCATGGAGATGTAGCGGTCCTTGTCGATACGTTACAGTCGGACCTTACAACGCGAACTCTTGTATATTTAGCACTACACCCGAGTTCTTAAAATGTAGCAGTTCTTGTCGAGAAGTTATAGTCAGACCCTGCAACGCGTTCCTTCCGGGAAACAACCTAGTATTAGCACAATAGTTTAATGGATCCATTCATTGGACATTTGTCTTAGTTTAATACTTGCCGGCAACCTAACGCAACCCTCCTCCTTTATTCGAGCTTGGGACCGGTCATGATGGGGTTAATTCATCATGGGCGGAGTTATCCACCAAGTAGATATGATAGGATTAAGTATGTTTAAACTTGATTTAGTTTAGATTTATTTATATCAATTTAAAATTAAATCAAATTTATATATATAATAATTAAATTCATTAATAAGAGTATATTTTATAGGGTTAGAAATTATATTATATATTTTAAAAAAAAATTCTAATAATTTGTTTCCTCCATCTTAAATGTTTTCTCTATTTACCTCCTACACTGATAGACATTTTATTCTATGCATTTGCTTATGTTTTACGATGGCGGACAATCTAACGCAACCTTCCTCATTTATCTAGGCTTGGGATTGACCATATGGTGGAATTTATTCGCCATGGGTGGAGTTACCCTTTTTTACTTTATTAGTTCAAATTTAATGGTTGTGCCATTATGTGTTCCTCTAGCCATCAACTATTGGAACCAATATGTAATGTTACAAATATGTAAATGATCCTTTTGGACAACTAGACCATTCAATTTAATGTTAGTTAGAGATTTAAAATCTCTACAATGATGGACGTGCCATTGATGCCATAGTTGTAATTAAACACCCATGTCATCTTTAATGACAACAGAGTCATTCATTTGGTACGAATATCTTAAATACCTCTGCAACATTAGAACCTTTTTATCTTTATCTTGCCATTCGTGATAATTTTTGGTGCACAATTCAAATATTAACTCACTTTCAATTTAAGGGAGCTTTTAAGATAAGATATATCATTGAGTGAGTTTGCTCTTGTACTTTTGTTCACTTACGTCTACACTTTAATATATAATATCTAATGCATCATGGAGTATTATTTCCTCTTATCATGGTCAATACTTTTCACTTTTCTTCTCATTTGTGTCGTAGTTTCCCTTCAATGCTAAAATTTTCTTTTCTTTCTTTTTTACTACCTTGGAAATGAACTAAAATTACTTTCATAGACCTACCTTTTCATTAAGAACTAAGAAGGATATAGTATGAAAGGGGCAAAACATAACACATACAATCTCTATTTAGATTATCCCACTTCATCAGTAAGTTTGGATAAGACAGCACTAGGCATGATGTCTAATGGTTTAAAAAAAAACATTTTCCATGCATTCAATATGCTTCGGGCTGATAATCCTTAATAAAACTTGCTTTTATGTTGTTTTTGAAGTTCTTATTAGTTTTTGGAATTGGTTTTAAGATTGTATTATAAGCTTTTCTAGATTGCCTATTCTATTTGAAGTAGTACGTTCCCTTGAGCTGAAGCCTAGAGACCATCCATGTTGACATAAATTAGAAGAACTCTTATAAGTAGAAAGACAAACTAGACATGATAACAAAATGAAACCATAATATGTTGAAATAAACCTATTGACTTAATGAATCACTCATCTCATGATCCCTTCAATGTCAAATATGAGAATCTGTAAAAATAGTTGATGGAGCATGCAAGCAGTTGGGTCACTAACAGAGATTGACAGTGGCGGTTCTCGCATTCTTGCTAGGTGCAATTCCTGACAAACTATCAAGTTAAGTTGCGGGAACAGGTTAGTAGTGGTGGTGCTTTCATCTATGCGAGTTGTAGTTGTAGCCAAGTTGTTAGATCACCAGAAGAGGTTGGTAATGGTGGTGCTTACTTTCGCATGACGTACTATGGATGCTAGGTTATTGGATTGTGAATAGAGGGTGGTAACTATGGTGTTCATTATCTTATAAGTCCTCCCAATAAGTGGAGGCAAGCGAACATACACCAAATGTGGACTCCTAGATTAAAGATGAAGATTATAGTGAGCATACACCAAATCTTTCGCTCTTTGTGGTGTTATCTTATTCCTCTTCAATGAGTGTATGAAACTGTAGGTGCTCCAATTTCTCTCATAACAAGAAGAAGATGGTTGTCCAAGTAGCTTTAAAGCTAAACTTTGAAGAGTTGGTGCAGAGGCACCATGGATAACCCACCACTTAGTTGGAGACATCAAACCTCGATCATGCATTGCATCATCATTAGAAAAATTATCAATGGCAACTGAAAATGAGGCAAACTCCTCATTGACACTTCTTCGTTCGGATGAATTGGAGTAATATCTTTCAATGCACTTTTTCTTTTCCCTTGAAACTTCGATGTCCCTGTGAGGAAGAAGACGATTGGGAAATTCTTGGAGCCACTCATGGCTATAATATCTATATAGAAAGATTGATAGTTTAACATTATTCATGAACTAATATTTCTAATTTGCTAAAACTTACAAAGTTAAGATTTTTTAGAGTTTTACCTTGGATTCAAAGAATGCGCCAAACAATGTAGAGGTGTATTGCTTTTATTCCATCGCTCCACCGGAATATTATGAACAACCTCATAAAACTTTGAATCTCCACTATGAGGCCCCTTTGAGATAATAACTCTCATTTTCTCTATTATTTCATCCCACCACTCATAGACTAAATGAAGACAAGGTTGATCAGTGTCTGCTTTTCTTAGCATCTTATAAATTAGACTTGTGAAAGCAAGTATATAATCAATCTTTTCCCAAAATTGATCATCCAATATCTTCTACTTCACTACTCTGGCCTTCACTACATCCTCCTCCTTGTACATATCCCATCTTTCACTAATCACCATGTTTTCAAGACATTTCGTGATTTGTCTGAACCTTTTAAGCATAATGATCGTGGAAGCAAATCGAGTATTCGCAAGTGATAGCATCTTCAAGTTTGAGTTATCTGAACATCGATACGAGACGATAAGTGGTAGGTTATCCATGGTGCTTCTGCACCAACTCTTCAAAGTTTAGCTTTAAAGCTACTTGGACAACCATTTTCTTCTTCTTGTTGTGAGAGAAATTTCGAAGAGGAACAAGATAACACCACAAAGAGTGGAAGATTTGGTGTATGTTCACTATAATCTTCATCTTTTATCTAGGAGTCCACATTATAGTGAAGGAGAAAGTAAGATGTGGGATGTGGGATGTTGTAGTAGATGGATTTGATTCCATGGACATGGAGGGTGTTGATTATCCTTGAAATTGTCAATTTGTCTCTTGATGAACCTGAATTGGAGTCAGTCTTATTTACTGACAAAGGTGGGGTTGGTGATGAGACTGATATGGATGTTTGATTTTTTTTTACTTGTTTAAGATGGATTTGGTGTTTTATATTTTGTTATGTTTACTTTTTTGTTTGTAATGGATATTATGATTGATGTAATATGGTTTTCTATTCTAGGATTTTTAATTTTTAATACTATATATATATAATATTTTTATATTTTTTAATAATCGCCGTATCTTGTCTTATATTTTTAAAATTTTCCGTATCACCATATATGTGTCATGTCCGATACGATACTCGTATCCATACAACATAGGGGGGTTCAATCTAGCTGAGCACCATTTGAATCTATTTTAACTAATTTAGAAGTTCTATATATATTGTATAGTCAATTTATGGTCAATAGTATTTTTAAAAGGTTTTTATTACCCCTCTCTTCACATACTCCTCTCCCTCTCCTCCTATTCCTCCATATTACCCATCCTTCTCTCCCACCATGGTATTTCTCTTCGAGACTCTTCTTTCAGTACCTTCTTCCCTCACCTCCCTTCACTCCCTTAGTCTCTCTATCTCATTGTTTCCATTGTGTGTTGCCACTCTTATACTAAAGTAGTTTCTGTTGTACATCCCAACTCTATTATCAAAATCTTGTGTGTTGACCAAGCAAAATGAAAATTTTCACACATGTCAATTGTCACAACTCGACAATTCAATCATTGGTTAAATAGTATGTTACACAAATTCAAGTATCAAAAGATGATTCTAAAGCGGTAGATAGCCAACCAACTACCGCCTAAGTGGTTGGTGGGGGCTAGGCATTCGAATTAAAATAAAAGAAGTATAGAGTATGCATATACATTAAGAATTACACTAAAATAAATTCATGATCAATCAAACTAAATTTATAAATAAACCAATCATAATTGATAAGTAAGCATCACCTGCAATAATAAATCATTTCATATTTTACATTACAACTAAGAAAAACTGAAACAAAGTCTTAAAAAAAACATTTTAAATGTGCTCAGATTGAATGAAAATTAAAAATACAAAAAAAAGAGGGAGCATACACATAGGGAAGAGAGAGAAAAAGATGGTCGGAAAATGATTGGAGTTGATGCAAGCCATGAACATTAGATGAAAAAGGGAGGCAAAAGTCACATAGGGTGGGAGGCTCTGATAAACAAGGGGTGTAGGGAGAATAATGGTTACTTTCTAATATCATATTATTAAATACAATTAAAAAAAAAACTAGTAGTTTTTCTTTGACATGCTTTAACTGCATTGCGAATCTGGACATCACCTATACAATGGTTACTTTTTAAAAGGGTTGCCTAAAAGCACTACTTAGCAACTAGGCCAAATTGTCCCTTACCGAGACTGCCTAGGCGATCACCTTTTGAAAAAGTTCCACTAACTAATGGTTCCCTATAATGGTGTGTGGTTCCAGTAACTAATGAGCTTAATATAGGAAATTATTTAAAACCCTCATGACCTTTCTCCTCTCAATTCCTGACCATTCATCTTCTACTCCAAACAAGGCTGACAAGATATAGGCTTTCCATCTCCTACTCTTTGTGACCCATGCATTTTCATTCTTCACCATCGCCCACATAAGAACACTTTCTCTTCGCAGTGACAAACACCATTATTTCCCCCACCTAGGGGTCTACTCGATGGAATTTGGAAACCACCAAGATACTGCCACTGATTTTTAAAAATCATCATTCCTCATTCTAATTTGATTTTATCCAATTCAGTCAAATTCTAGTTGATATGATTGGCAGAGTATGCCAACTATGCATGGTTATCTGTTGGCAAGCTATCTCAACAAATACTCAGATTTTAATGAGCACAACTAATTGCTACTGAGGCTGCATTAATATTGTACCTGTTAGAAGCATTATATGCATGGATTTGATTCAATTTAATTAGTTAGAGTGCATAATGTATGTTAGAAGAGTTCCAAACATGGATCAGATGTCAGTTTATTATTCAAGATGCATAATGCATCTGTGTGGCCCATGTAAGATGCATATAGCTTATGGCTTCTTTGCTACAATACTAATGTTTTATTAACATGTTGACTTCTGTTATATTCATCATTTGTGTTGGCACCCTTTCTGTTTCCTTCAATTATATAGATGCAATAGCTTTTCTAGCTAGCTGCAGTTGACCTTCCATGATAGTTAAATTGGTGATTGTGCTCCAACAATCATAGTTACAGGAGTTGGTATCTTTAGGATGTTTCTTGATGAAATTCATTATGTTATTTTGCTAACTATTTGATGGTCTTTTTAGTGGTTATGCTCTCTATTTATGGGATTGTATATTCTTAAAATAAATCTCTGGAGGTTCCGTTATGTGGATTATTGTTATTTACTATCTAGTTATATTATTGTATGACTATAGGATCTTGATAGGTAGGATTTGTTTGCTAGAATTGTTAGATTGCTCAACCCTCCCCTCCATCAGGGCACTGGTGACAACATTAAAAAACCTAACAAACAATACCACCAAACCATAAATCTCAAGTAATTAGGATTTATCATTTCTTTTCTCCGTCATTGTACAGTATTATATCTTTTGAAAAAATGTCATTAGATATTTCTTAATTGCACTAAGTAGTCTTTGGTCTCCCATTAATTTTCATACCAATTATTAAACTCATGTCAGGATAAAACTGAAGGGTTGCATTTGGCATGTCCATAACCATAGTTACGCAATACATCCATACATCACCTCATCACTGTAGCTACCACCAAAAATATAGCTAGAGCAAATATATGATGCAGAATCAAACTTTAGTACTTGCAGTAGAAATAAAATTAGCTATATACAGAGAGCATACTTATCTAATAGCCAGTAGCATCTCCTGTAAAAATTAGGGTCATCTTCACTGCGTGCATAGTAAACGTGAATCCTATCTTCATTGCCTATCTGTGACATAGACCAACTACTTAATGTTCATCTTACCAGGATTAGGGAAATGGCAAAGACAAAGATATCAGATATAAGCGATAAAGACATGTACAATTGTCAACTATAACATGCACGAGAGTAAAATAAAGGAACAAACAAAGAGCATCTTAAAGTGAGATCTTCAATTTGATTAGTAGTCACCACTTAAGAAAAATACTAAACAATGAATTCCAAATAACATTACAGGATGATCAATCAAGTTAAAATACAAGATGAAACAGCACAATAACCGCTTAAGATGATGATTTCATGCAGAACCTATTGACCCTGCCTTCCTATGAGATACGGAACACAAAAAGGTCATCATAAATTAGCAACTACGATGAAGGTTTTAGATTCCATTCAAATTGCCAGATCCAGCTCCAGAACTGCAGCTGCAGCTTCTTCTCAATTCATTTTACTTGCCAATTGATACAGATAGGCACCCATATCAACACATTCTATGGGTGCTAAACCTTTGACTAAGACCCCTAAGTTCTATGTCAGTAATTTCTTAAGTGTGATGTGATTAATTGTTAAAGCTTCAGAAACAATATTCTCGCATAGGCAAGGGAAAAAATAGACAACTAAGAACCTTGACACACGCAAACAGTTTATAAGTAGATCGAGAACTTTTTGAAGTTTCTGTCTCATTTCATTGCAATCTTAATGAAAGGAAATAAGCAATAATATGTATATTGCCATTAACATATGATGTGTCATATATTCTAGTGGAATCAGGATTTAAAGCATCGAGTTGTGTTGCTTGGAATGGTCGATACTTATCATTTCACTCCCGCACCAAAAGCGGAATGGCATCAATACCGGCATGGACAAAGGAGTTAGGAAGGGAAAGCAGAAACAAGAAAGATATCTTAAATGGAAACAAGATTTTGAGAAGGCAAATCTAGAATTAACAAAAAATCGAGGGAGGTGGAACAATGGAGGAAGGTGCCCTAAAAGTCAGGTAGAGATTTTGTGTAAATTCAGGGAGGCAAAAGCGCTTAAGGTGACTTCTACAGGTCTCAGCATCACCAATATCACAATCCGAGGACAACAAGTGCAAATTGAGGGAGGGAAAGTCACAAGTGCCAAATCACATAATCGTGAGTGCAACTTTGCCTTTCTTTTATTTAGGTATTAACTATAATGTTTAATTATTTCTTTAACTAATTGATATTATATATAAAAATATAACTATATATGACATATGTTTTGATTAGATATAAATATATGTAATTAAATATATATAATTAATATTACACTAAAAATATATTATATAATTCATCTATTTTACAAGTATAACATATAAATCTCAAATTCACGCCGGTTCAATATAATATAGTACCAAAGTCACACCGATGCAACATAATATAGTACCGAAGTTGTATTATTATGGTCAAAGACCTAACCTCCAATATCATGGCTTAACATTTTAAACCTTGGTTAGAATTATTATCAACTTTATCTATAATATTATGTTATTAAATGGAATTATATTATTTTAATATTTTTACATATCAAAACTATTTTCAAGTAGAATTTTCTTTCTCATCATATTTTAGATTTTTTTTATCTAAACCTTAAAATTCATAGTTTGATATGATTCATGATTAGAAAATGTAGCAAAAAATCTTGATTTGACATCCTTAGATAAATATGAATCAGTTACCCTGGAACAACTTGAATTGTAGAGATACCAAGACATAATTTAGACTCATTGGTAGATGTTTATGCAGTTAAACAATGGTCATCCACCTATCATTCTAAAGGCAACTTAGGGTCAGCTACTTGATAGTGGAGATAGGAGAGAGGAAAAGTATATCATCATCAAACAAGAGAGTATCTAGTTGATGTGTGATTAACCATCCAGAAGCCTACCTTTTTTTCTAAAGGTAACCATGTCTTATCTGAATAAAGCATGAACTCTAGAGGTCCCAATTAATATCAGCATCTTGATAGCAAATATAGGAAACCGAAGTAACCTTGTTACCACAAAGACTCATATTGAAGATTAAATAAGCTCCTTATTCATCCATTTTCAAATCTACTCTCAAAGAGAAAGTATTATGAAACTGGTTCCAAACGATTGAAATTTACCTCTCCAAAAAATTATTGAAACCGATACTAATCGACAATGGCAATCCCTCCTATGAGACTCATGTCTGTTGGGACTTTTGTCCCCCTCTGCGTTTAGATAGCTAAGGGTTTTGATGAGTAGCAAAGGATGGCACATACGAGGGACCACAAGACGAGGAGCATTAGAGCATGGCAAGCCAAGGAGTGAACTACGTAAGCAAAGGCACGAAGGATGATATAAGAAACCGAGGATTTGGAACATCCGAGGGATGCAACTTGATGATAGAAGACCTCAAGGCTTGGAGAAATATCCATGATGGATATAAGTGGAATGACTTGTATATAAGGGATGATATTAGATGGCTACTTAGGTGGACTCAACCTTAGATATGATCGAAATCAGGCAAACAAGCGACTGGTGTTGAGATTCAATCGACTAATGTCTAAGAAAACCACACCCCGAGTGCATTCAAAGTTTTGTAGTTTGACTAGTTGTGCATCAATCGATGGCTAAGAGAGTTAATAACTCAAGGGTGACCTAAGGTTGGGCAAAGAGAAGTCTTGGTAGGCAAAAAAGGATTGAATAATAGGCAATGAGTGAAGTTCTAGAGACAAAGAGTTTGTAGACAAAGGAAGTCCTAGTAGGTTGAGCATACTAGGTAAAGTTGAAATCCTATTAAGTCGGAGTTGACTTCTTCTAGGTAGACAAGGTATTCATGAAGACAAGGAGTCTCTTGGCAAGAAATAGATCCGGCCTTGGTGTAGCTAGAACCAAAATATTAGTCGATTATTGAGAGATCAATTTAGTCATGTTTGGGGTATACAATTGATTGATAGAGATACATATCGACTGATGAAGTTGACTAATGGAACAGTTGACTAAGCGAATCCAAAACCACAAAGTTGTGGTTTGGAGAGTTTAGTAGTTTGGGCAGTCGACTGTTCAACTGATGGTTGAGTTGATTGGGTAATCAACTCAACCCAAAATGAAAACGTATAAAAAGTTTTGTGATCAATTGTGATAGTTGACTAATGCATAGGCAGTCCAGCAATGCAATCAACTAATGTTAAAATAGGAATCTACTAAGAAAATGGGATCCATATAAAGCTTTGACCGCGGTCAAATTCTTGTCATCTACAATGAAGTATTGGACTATAAGGAAGATATCAATTGACTAATGAGACTCATAAGCAAGTAGTAGACGAATTGGCAGAATTAAGTCAGAAAGGGTTTCATGGAAGATTTATGGAAAAAATTTGGAGATGTATTCGTGGAGGTTCCTAGGAAAGTGTTGTTGCATTTGAGGGCCTTTGGAGAGCAAACCAAAGCCAACAAACACTATCAAGTAATCAAGTTCCTTCTTTGTAATTTTATTTAATTGTATTTGCTCGCAGTTCATTGTTTGTAAGAGTAGAAAGATAAGTGTTGTCGGAGTTGATCCACTTACAGACAATAGGTCGTAGAGTAGAAACCAAGAATTCCAAACCACGTAAAAAGGGTTTATATATGTCTTTTACGGTTGTGTTTATTTATTTTATTTTCGCTGCGTAAACTAAGATTGTGTAGATCCAACATTTTCCTTCTCCCTCTCCTTTCTCTCCCACAATCTCGCTGCTCTCTCTATCTATTTTCGTTGTGATGCAGTCTTAAGACATCTTGATATTAGTTGGCAAACGGAACAGTAAATTCCAACCATGTCAACTAGAATGGCTTGATGCCGAAAATCATGGATCAAACTTGAAGCTCCCAAAGCAACAGGTATCAAGGCTTCCATCTAATGCACAAAAAGATTTTTGATATTAGTAAGATACAGTCATTAATTAAAATGTTTGTTATACTTTTTGTAGCTTGTTACTCTAAAATTTTAAATCGATTAGCATTCTAATTGTTATGCTGGATCATTTGAGTTGATTTCACCACGCTTTGAAGAGTGTTGCATGTTAGCATGACATAGTATTGAAATTATGCATAGTTGTCATATACTTTTGGAAGTAAACAAGTGGAAGGAGATTTATAGAATAAAACTCATCTATATAATATAGTAAAATTTTAATTTAATTGTTAATTTATATACTCTTAGTTTTAGAAGAAAGATTTAAGTTTATCTCGGTGTGCTTCAACTTGTCAAAACAATTTGAGTAGTATTTGCATGATATAAATAATTAAATTGCCTATCTAATTACTCTAGTCTCTAGTTCCCCTTCCTAGAAATAAGTAAATTAAATGGAAGATGCAATACCCATCTAAATTTAGCATGCTTTAAGGCATGCCAAACTGAGTGTCGACAAGGTACAATACAAAAAACATATTGTTCCAATCGGCAACCAAACCCAAGCACACAATGGTACTTTAAAAAAAGTCATAGCAAACATTATGGAAATCACTGAATTATTCAAAGAACATTAAATGGGTTGCATGCTCAAGCACTATAAATGAAATTGACGAATCAGAAATTCACATTAGATATGAAATCTAACCTTCAATTTTTCATGAGCTTCTTGGACTGTCTTTCCATCTTTTTTCTTCTTCCAATTGTGACCATCTTTACGAAAATTTCGCAACATTTTCCTGTCAAATAGCAGTACCCTGCCATCTAGACGGATAATAGAATAAAATTAGAATATGAACAATGATAATGCGTGACCGCATAAAAATTTTATATAGTTTATATCTTGTAAAACATTGTATTAAAATTAGCTGTAAATGATTTAGAGCTAGTTAAATTTGAAAACCATGCATATGGCATAAATAGATAATAAAGTTTTTCTATAAATGAAGCAAGTCATGTCATGTCCTCTAAATATTTATGTCATATTACTTGCAGGTTTTGTCAATCTAACTCCTAACTAGCAGTGTTCATGTTATGGGGTTGGGGACAGGTACATCTTTCCGGCATGGATTGGGATCAACAAAACAAGATAAGACCAAAGTGAAAAATAGAAATTTTAGCATAGTGATGCCTGAAATTGTCTAACCAAATATTTGTCACAGATATCAGTACGAACACATGAAATTAATTTTTTAAATAGCAAATATTTTTTGGTGCAAGATTAAGAATGACTGGTATACTTGATGGATTGTCAATTGGTTGGGGCTGTATCTTAGTGAGTGTGTAGTTGGACAATATTGCGTGAACTTCATTCGGCCGAAACCACCTAGTAGAAGCAACTTCAAATAACTTCTCTAAATCTAAATCTGTCAAAAGAAAAGATAGAACAAATCAGGAAAAGCTTATTATATGACTAAAATATGAGAATATGTTCAACAGTTGAGTACTAAATATTGACCTCTGTAAAGCACATTAGTACCCCCATACAAACAGAAATGAAACTGGAAATTAACATAAGCAGCATTTTCACAAATTACACCAAGTTTTGTCATAAGAAGAATCAACTCTTATTTTCACAACACACAAATGTAAGATCATAAGTGAACAACAATTAGGATATTAAAGAATTAGCTTACTACCTGCAATCTGTAACTCACAAAACTGAACACACTAGAATATGGAATTGGAAATACAATTACCTAAGAAAAGATTAAGGTATGATGTGAAAATGGCCTAACCAAACAAGCAAACCCTATCTTCGTGTCATCGGAATGTTTTAAAGAAAGTAGCCCATGCATCCCCCTGCTGCAAATGTGAGAGATTTTACTTGTCAAACTCATCCCCTAAAAAAAAGGGTTCAGCAAACTATTGTTAAAATTCTTCCATCTAGCTATGTGGCTATTCCTCGCTCGTCACTTGCACTTGGAGAATAGGAGCGATGCTCTAATCCACATGGTGGACCAAGTTAAACCATCTTAGTCATTCAGTTGCAACTACCTTGTCTCCATCAACAATCTCTATTCCGAACACAAAGGTGGAGAGAAACTACAAGCCTCATTTCAGTTTAGTCAATCCTCCCTATAGCTACCATATTGAATATTCTAGCATGGGGAGTTTGAGGCAAAAGGGGAGGGGAGGCTCAACTATTAGCTCTATACACTTGGGATCATGAGCTTTCACCCACTTTTAGGAACAACAAAGAATTTTGAGCAATCCTAATGGCAAGTGGAAAGAAAACCCGAGGTGTAAATTACTTGACAAATGAAGTTGTTGATCATCGCACCAAGCAATTGTGTTGAATGATCACCAAATGAATGAACCAGTTGGACACTTTGCCAAAAAAAGCACTAAGAGAATATCTACCGGAGGTGTAGCACCATCAAGTACTAGTTAGTGGAAGCATAAGTCTTCACAACCTTCCCCTTGAAAGCTTTGTGATAAGTATAACTGCAAAAAAACTAGGATCCTATAGGATGCAAATGTCATCATGAACATGAGTGAGCCCAAGAAATATAGTGATCCTACGCTCTAACAAGGGACACTTCTTGGTATACCTCATTTTGACGAGGCAACGCAGATGTATATGACTTCTTTCGGCCAAGGGGTCAACAGCCAACTTGGACTATAGTAGTTTGGAGGTCGGCATTATGCCCAAGCATAGCTTTGTGTTGTGGCTACTACCTCACAGACACTTACGGACTAAAGATAGCCTTCCTTAAATGTCATGCAAGACCGGGGGAGGATGAGACCCAAGACCACCTCTTCTTCAGTTGCTCGGTTAGCCGGGCCTTGAGCACTATGAGACGGATGTTACGAGTCTTCAAAAGGGAGATTAGAGGCTCGAGATGTATTGCAAATATGAGGACTTTGGCTATGTCATGTATGGTATATCTCATTTAGCAATCTAGGAACCGTTGTAAGTTTGATGGAGGGGTGCCGAATCTGTCAAGAAGGATGTTCATAAAGATCCAAACACATGTATTTAGATCTTCAAACTCTTAGATTGTACATTCTTACTTGGTTCTTAATATAATTTATCAAAAAAAAAAATACTCTTTACTCAACTCCTTGAGGACTTTGCTTTCCAAAGGCACCAAAATCATTTTACAAAGTTACAGTCATCAAAAATTTCACAGTTAAGAACCTCAACGAGCTGGTCAAGCTCGTGAGGAGAAACATAACATCTAAGGAACTTCAAACGAAGAAACCCTAAAAAGAATTCGAGTGATAAAGACCGACCTGCTGCTGTAAGGAAACCATGGATCTCCGCTCCGGCGAGGGAGACCTGATCGCCGGATTCCATTGGCGAGGCTAGGAGGATGAAGAGGGAGAAACAATCCTGAGAGATCACGGGAGGAACGAATGGGGGCAATTTCGACAAGGGCGACCTGGAAGGAGGAGCTGTTTTGACGGGCGCCTGTTTTGGACTCGACTACGAGACAAGGGACTCGTCATGTGTTTTGCCTGCGCAGGATTCGTATCGCGCTCCGAACCGTTTTGCCATAGGCGATAACCAACAGGTCTATGTCCTGCCATCTCGGTTCGTTGACTCTCACGGTTCATTGCTTGGAAAAACATGCTTGTGCTCGATAAAACTTACCGGATAGGGCAGACGATCATTGAACATCAACAACGGGACCGCCGAAAGTAGGTGAATGATATTTAGGGCAAAAATTACAAGAATCTTTTTATTATTATTATTAATAATTATCATTATCATCATCATCACACTAATATCATATGTTGAAAAAAAAAAGTTAAAAATTAAAAGAGTTTGTCTTATTATGTTTATTGTTAAAAGTTAAAATAGTAGTTTTAAAAATATATATAAAAATAGTTCTACATCCTGTATCGTTTAATCAATTACTTTGAAATTTGGTCTTTTTAAAATTTTTAACTCAATCCAAAATAAAAGCCCCCGTTAAATTGACCGAGAGTTGAAGCTCAATAATTAAATCGATTGTCTAGTATTTTACTGTCGATCGAAGTAATACAAATTTCCATCTAAAAGTTACTATTTCCCTACTCAATACTATTTTATCATCCATCTTTTTCATCATCTTTTTTTTTTCAAAATTATAAATTCACCTCCATTCATTTTCTCGGATCATCTCCTTTAATATAGGTGTCTTTTTCAAATAATTGATCTCTTTTTCTATTTTAAAGTTATTGTTTCGTCAATTTACTTATAATTACTGTTTTTTCTTGTATTCACTTGAATTAACTAAATATCATTTTCTCTTATTGCCTTCCTCGTGAATATGTGTCATTTTCACCCGTAAATAATTCATGTGTTTTCTAAGTGTAATAGTTAGCTTAGGACCATTTTTGTATTTTTTTTTAATATTTGTTTTAATCCAAATATCTATTTCTTCAAATTAATTAATCTTGAAAATAATTGATTCAACCACACAAAAAATTTTTATTGATCACCAGGATAAATCCAAAAGCACGAATAACTCGTCGCTCCGTAGCCAGGGTTTTAGAATTGTCTTCCCAATAGAGGAAACTAATCTGCAGTATGCTAGAGTTAGAAATTGACTCGTGAATACCTAATTAACTATGAAAGTATTTTATCGGGCCTAAATTTTTTATTCAATATTGTTCTAAGCATTTTATCATGTTTACTCGTACATCTCGTCTCTGAGGTTTTTATCTAGTAATTTTGTTAATGACATTTTTAGACTTACCTTTTTATAGAAGTTATATTACATGATTTATCATTATTTAAAACTCTCTTATTATTTTGATGATGTTTAGGGCCGGCTTATAATAGTTTTGATCAAAATTGCTTCAATACCAAAATCTTATTTGCATTTGTTTGTGCATTTCATCACCAAACATTGTCTTGGTCATGTGTTGCAGCTTTGGCCAAAAGTACTTCTCAGTAGTTTTGATCAAAACTACTACAACAGATATTCTACTTTAGGACTTTTCTAGAAGCAAATCTAATTTTTAATAAAATTCAACGTATTATGACTATCTAAGACGGTGCAATATCTATCCTATCTCTCATAACTATCTATAAGATTATAGTAACTTTGATCAAAATTACTATAAAGTGTAGCAGTTTTACTCAAAGTTGCTCCAAGTTATAACAGCTTGGCTAAAGCTATTATAGTTATCCCTTACCTACTAAAATCATGATAGAAGTGTCAAATTAGTTATTTTTCACAAGAAAATCCTGTATTCTAACCTAAAATTATAACTTCTCTTCTAGGTTCGTGTAAAATTTTAAATTCTATTTTAGGGATTCATCTAGTTCTATTCAAGTTATATCTTTCATTGAGACTCTAGAGCGAGAGGGGGTGTCCTCCCCATCCACTAGGCAAAGCACAAACTCAACCTTATTATGAGCTGGAAGCACAAAAATACACAGCAAACCATATAGTTTTCAATCGATAATTGACTTTAAAAATATAGCACAAGAGGAATATGACTTGCTATATATATATATATATATATACCTAGTTAAATCTGAAAGACCGGTTTGGTTTTATGGAAGTCTTCCATCAATCATCAATCATCAATCATCAAGGTAAATTAAGAAGCGCTTACGACGGACGGTCCAAAAATCCAACATCCTTTGATTGCGAGTCTTATTTAAAGAAAATTTTTCTACAAATACGTCATAGTTAGGAATTGAACCGTGAATGTCTAGATAACAACTTGGACACCCTACCACTATATCGTACCCCCGGGGGTAAAAAAATAATTAATCAGGTCAGATAATGTCGAACTTAGGACAATTAGTCCGACCATACGGAAGTTTTTCATCAACCGTCAAGATAAATCGAGAAGCGCTAATGGAAGTTCATTCAAATGATCAATATTTTAAGGTCTATTTCTCACTGAAGAAAAAAAATTCTATAATATACCGTAATTAAAATTCGAATCTTAGATCTTTTAATTATTTATTAAAAATATAATTGTTGCGTCTTGCTTCACGGAGATTAGTATCATATAAGTTAGTGAATTAGGAAGATCATGATCCAGAAGTTGAGGGAGATTATTTTCACTATTAGCTATCAGAGCATTTTGGAGATGATTAATCAAACAACATTGATATTGATTTTTATGTATACGATGTTGACAATAAATTTTTTTGATCTAAATGACTTATTCAGGTGACAAGTTAACCTGATATAGTTAAGGATGCTTTAGTGTCAAAGATGAGGAGAGCAATGAGAAATCATCAAAAGATGACAAGTTAACCTGATATAGTTAAGGATGCTTTAGTGTCAAAGATGAGGAGAGCAATGAGAAATCATCAAGTTGGTTAAGTGTTTTCGGATAGAAAAAGTTTCAAATTTTTTTTTAGAAAATTATGTGATATTTAAAGACTTTGAGATTAAATACACGGAGACTAGAAGCTACAAAATGAAGTATGCTTTGGCTAACAATTGTGATTGAAGAATTATTGCCAAAGGACTTGAAAAATACTGGAACATTGTGTTTTACAAACTGCAACTTGCTTGAAGTCTCAAAGAAAAGTTCAAGACAATAAAAACTGCACTAGCTCTTAGGTTAATGATGAGATTCAAAAGCAAATAATGACTAGCAAAAAGTACACTCAAACGATGATTATATCAAATATTTTTTAAAAAATATTTAGAATGATAATATCCTAGCAGAAAGTATATATTACGAGTCAAAGTCCAGATAATATTAGTGTCCTTGTAAATTGCACTGAGTCATACAATATCCTTTACGCACTTGCTAAAGAATCAAAGATTGAAGATAATGAGTCATTGGTACATGTAAAGTCTGCACATGATGGACATTTTTAGTGGATCTTCTGATATTTTGGGGCTAGTATGGTTAATTTATTTTATTTCTTTGTTCAATTATTGGTATAAATATTTGCCACCTAATATGAAAGTACTACTAGTATTCTAACGATGACAATTAGTGTGTTGATAGGTCCAATAGACTATTCCTAATTGATTTTACTGTTGTAAAAATTGAAAGCGAGCTTATTTGGGATTGGGTATTATCAAAATTTTGTAATTAGATGATAGGGAATAAATTCATATCAATTACAAGTGATCCAAATTCTGACATACTACATATGGTTAAAGATGTATTTCCTAAATTGCACAATGGTTATTATCTCATGCACTATCCAAGAACTAATTGGTATCAAACTATAGAGATCAAAAGGTAGCTAAGTTGTTATAAGCTGCAAACACATGCATGTACTAAATTGACTTATAATGAGTGTATGGATAAGATGAAGTTGTACCATTAGGAAAGCTATAAGTTGATTGTCAAAGTGGAGAAAGAAAAATGTGCTAATAATTTCTTTTTTTATCATAATGTAAGATTGTGTACAAATGTTAGAGTGGAGATGAATAGCGTTATTAAGGTCTTAAAAGAATTTTAAAGAAATTTTTAAGACTTGTTCTGAAATTAGAATCATATCAAAAAATAAAACACTTTCATAATATTAATTTTAATTTTAAAATCATTTTATTTTTTCAAGAATATCTTATTGAAGTACAAAAGAGAAAATAACAATAAGAACGAGAGTACTCAAGTATTTAATATGATTTGAAAACCTTATGTTTTTAACTTCACGATCTTTGATTCGTTAGGTAAATCACTCTTCTAGGAAACTATTATATTGTTAATATTAGTCCTACGAGTCAATTATAAGATAATTAAGTTTATTGAGTTAATGGATATGGATTGACTTATTGAGTTAATGATTAATCCAATATATTAAAATCCAACCAATTAAAGATAATTAATGAAGATTAATTATGCATTGAAGAAGGAAGATCATTGAGTTAGACTCAAATGGATTCAACTATTGGATTGATTCCAATTCGAATTAAACTCATAGAGTCAATTCAGATTGATGAGGATCAATGAGTTAAACTCATTGGGTGAACTCGAATTCACTAAGAAAGAGGAAAAGTCAATTTTGAATTGATCATGCATTAGATGAAAATCAAAGGACTTAATTGGATTAATGAAGAATTAATATCAATTAAGATAATTGATTGAATGAATACAAAAGGGATTTTAATTCAGTTGGTGCATAACAGTTGTGTTCTTCCTCCTTGGCCGAAACCTCCTAGTTTGGTTGCTAGCACAACCTTAGGTGATTTTTCTTCTCCAAGTTTGTGAGTTTGTGAGACGGACGGAACGTGTTCGTGTGGATACTGAAAGAGGCATGAACACTTGATCGTGCTGAAATTCAACAAGTACAAAGTTGGTGTCGGGAGTTCATGTTTACGCAACAAAGCTCATAACAACTAGTATACGGTTTCCTTCGCATGAATCTTCTGGAAAGGATCTTGATAATATTCTGCTACGCTTGTGTTGTTTTTGCGCTCAAGATCTCAACAATGTGGTACCATGAAAATGAACGGAGTAGCAGCGGAAGCCATAAGATTATTATTGTTTGGATTAAAGCCAAAACATGATTGAATTCCCTACTACCAAACAACATTACATCCTGGGAACAATGTGAACAAGTATTTTTGCAAAAAATCTTTTCGCCAAGAAAGACAGCCCATATGAGAAATTTAATAGCTAGCTTCAAACAATAGGATAGAGAATCTCTATATGAAGCATGAGATCGCTTCAAAAGACTTCTAAGATAATGTCCCCATCACATACTTGAGAGATGGCTAGTTATCCACACTTTTTACAGCGGAATCAACTATCATACTACGGTATCTTTGGATTCCATAGCAGGCGGAGTTTTGATGAATAAGAACTTAGATGAAGCAGAAGAAATTATAGAAAGTATGACTATGAACCATCATCAATAGGCATCGAAAAGAAGCAATCCTATTAAAATTTCGAGAATACATAGAGTTAACACTTTAGACTTAATCTCCGCCAAGATGGATGCCCTTACAAATATATTCAAAGCTATGAGCACCAACCAAGCAAAAGAAATCAGTATAAGCTGTGAAATATGTGATGAAATGGAACATACAACAAAAACTTGTCCACTTGGGGTCATAACTGCACAATTAGCTCAGATGGAACAAGTAGATGCAATTGAGAATTTTAACTCAAGACCCATAAACACATATAACCCTGGTTGGAGAAATCATCCAAACTTTTCTTATAGAAATAATCAAGAGCAAACGAGGCAGACATCAAATTCTCAACAAGCATCACAACCCTCATGTTTGGAGAAGTTAATTGAGGAGATGTGTGCCGATCAACTAGAAATGAAAAATGATATCAAGGAACTTTGCGGAAGGATGGACAACGTGGAAAATCACTTAAAAGTTCTTGATAATCAAGTGACATAGATTGCTACATCTTCCTCAAGACAACAAGGTTCATTTCTAGGAAAATTATAGAATAATCTAGTTGAGCATTGCAATGCTATTGAGCTAAGAAGCGGACGGACCTTGGGTCAACCCCAAGTGACTGCTACATCTGAAGGGATCGAAGGTACACCATTTGGAGAGTCAACTCCTTCTACAAATCATGAACACACCCAAGAAGAGGTTGAGAATGACAACCCGATTGAGGCTAGCCCATAGGGGAGAATTGTACCACCAGTGCCCTTCCCTCAACGAATTATAATCTCAAAAAGGGATGAAGAATTCAATAAATTTTTGAAGAAGATCAAAGAGATATGCATTGAGATCCCACTTTTGAAGCCCTGCAATAAAGACCCAAATTTACCAAGTTTATGAAGAACATTATTTCATCAAAACGCAAGAAAGATGGCAGTGAAATGGTAACTCTAATTGCGGAGTGTAGCACCCTACTATCAGACTTCATGCCTCCAAAGTTGAAAGATCTAGGAAGATTCTCAATTCCCTGCACCATCGGGTCTACTATTATAGAAAAAGCTTTCTGTGATTTGGAGGCTAGTGTTAGCCAATGCCTCTTTCATTATGTAATAATTTAGGGCTGAAAAACTTGAAACTAACTACTATGACATTAGAGCTGGCGGATCACTCCCATAGATACCCACTTGGTATTCTAGAGGATGTGCTAGTTAAGGTAGGGAACTATTTGGTCCCTACCGACTTTGTGGTCCTAGAGATGAATGAGGATTCTAAAATATCAATCATCCTAGGACGGCCATTCTTGGCCACCGTCGGAGCTATTTTCGATGTGAAAGATCACAAGCTCATATTGACGGTGGGAGAGGACAAAATATGTTTTGATCTATCTAACTCCTCTTATACTCTACTTGTATATTATGACTGCAACAGGTACAATGTGTTAGGACCGAAGGAATTTAGATATCTCCACAATGGTATGATATTGTCCACTTTGGGACTAGGCCCTCATGGTTTTGCTCTTGGGCTCTACCCAAAAAGTCTTATACTAATGGAGATATCTTTCCCTTATAAGCCCATAATTTTTCCCATTTGTTTTCAATGTGGGACTTTGTTTACAATCTTGCAACCCCAACAACATTATCATCACCGATCAAAATCCTACTATGACGAAAGTCATTGCACAAGTTTTCCCTCAAACAGTGCATCAATATTGTTTATGTCACATACTGAACAAATTCTTAAATAAATTACACCCTTTAACTTTTTGAAACTACTATCAAAACATAAAGAATGTCATTATAAATTCTATAACACCTGATGAATTTGAGAAGTCATGGGAAGAGGTTATCAAATGTGCTAACTTGGAGAAAAATAATTGGTTATCGTTGATGTATGAATTGCGACACAAGTGGGTGCCAGTTTATTTTAAGCATATTTTTTGTGCTAGAATGTCAAGTAGTTAAAGATCTGAAAGCTCACATTCATTTTGAAGAGGTATGTCTCAAATAAGAACTCATTGATGGATTTTATCACCCGTTTTAATAGAGCACTAAGACATCAAAGACACAATGAGTTAGTTATGGACCATATTGATATGAATGAGCATCTCAAGATTAAGATAAACTGGTCAATAGAAATTCAGATGGTTAAGTTGTACACAAGAAAGATATGATTGTAGTTTCAAAGTGAAATAAGTGATAGTCATAGTTATTATGTGCAATAAACATCTACATTTGTTGACCCAGCGGTTTACCATGTGATGAATTTTTAAAGTTGTTCTTCCTCCAAACCAAGGGTGCTGACATATGATCAACAAAGGGGCTACATATCCTGTAATTGTATGAAATTTGAGTTCGAGGGTATTCCATGCAGGCATATGTTAGCTTATTTTCATATCAACCAAGTGTTTCATTTGCCTGATAAGTATGTACTCAAAAGATGAGCACGAGATACAAAGGTTCGGGCAATATATGCTTTTGGGGAGCAAAATTTAATCGATGATCTAGAAAGGTTTTTGATGACAAGACGCTCTAGGTTATCTTAAAAGCTTCAGTATGAATTGATGATACATCTTTGATGGATGAAAGAATAAATTTATTGGATCAATAATTCAATTGTATCTATAGTAAAATTCAAGAGATGAACATTGGTAGAACATGCGGGAATGAAAGTCAAAGAAAGAAATCCATGGATGAGACTCATGATATTATTGATCAATTTTTAGTAAGAACAAAAGGATGTGGTAAGAGATTGAAATCATCAAAGGAGAAGTCAACCTCAAAGTCCAAGTAATGTCATGGATGTGGGCTTCAAGGTGTGTCACACGATAAGCGCAACTGTCTAATTTTACAGCAAGGGTATGTGTCGATTAATTCTATATTTGTAGTATAATTTTATTTTCTAATTAATTAGTTTTATTAAATTTTATAAATATGATGATATGATGATTTTTAGATCAATTATAGATAATCAAAATATGGCAAGCGATAATGACATATTTGAAGATGATTTGTCATCTGTAGCTAATACTATCAAAGTTTCTTTTAATTAAATTATATTGGTTGATTTAAAAATTAAAGTTAATAATTATCTTCATTATTACAGGTTCTAACAACATGGCCTAGGATGAATAAAGGTTTAACATCTTTCTTCTATCTGTATTCTTCATTTTGATATTGTTACATCATCTTTGTTATCTGTATTCTTCAACATGCTTACCAGTAAAAGGTTTCATTAGCTAAATTATAACTTGAGAATAGTGAGGTAACTACCTTGATTTTTCTCTAGATGAATTGAAGTTCATATCTTGTGCAGAATTGATATACTGATGAGCATGAGGACCTGTAGTTGCTTATTGTTATATCTTGTCAGCCAGTCAAAGTGTTAGATTTCAACTCTATACTTCAACTATTTTATATATTCGTTTAATAGTTACAAGTTATTGCTAGTTATATTTCACAAATTGAAATATATTATGATTTTCCTATATGCTATCTATCCTGAATCTGGGTTTGTTGAAATTAAATAGGATTACTAACTTCTTCTGTTTATGTAAAAATAGAACATTCTCATGTTTTATGATTACTCACGAAAAACTAAATATTTTAATATTTAAGAAGTAGATTGGTTTAAGTCTTTTATGATTCTATTTTAGTATATCCGAATGCAAATATTTCTAGGCTCACAAAAAAATACAGACTTTGGAAAATCATTCTGATATGAAGAATGAATCATAAATTCATTCTGTATAAATCATGTATTATTTTATGGTTATTATAATTTTCTTACATTGATTTGCATCACACACAGGATTATATACGAGGACTGGACATGCCTCATACTCCAGCCAAGTTGAAGTTCCCTTAGTATTGGGATTAAGAGTGTTTTCTTAATCTACAACTGTGTAAGACATCGCATTTGACTTGTTTGACCTTGGTGTAAACAATTTTCCTCATATGAATTGGAATTTGTAAAGCTAAATTTTTTAACTCTTGGTTGATATTTTATATCTGTCATATTTTTAACAAAGGTTTATAATTTTTTATGAAACTCAGTTCTGCATGTGAATTATACCAATATTGATAGTGAAATGATACCATTAAATAGAAGTCATTGATGTTGTCATTCATAAAATGCTCACTAGCAATTGAAACAAGATATTGAGTTTGATTTTATATACTCCAGCATTACGGTAGTGCTGGTCTTGCAAGATCAGCAACATGAACCTTGTCACTTGGCATGTGGCTTTAACTTTTTATGGGAGGCTCAGAACCTTGA
>JBBUKS010000100.1:5673136-5689011 GCA_038050645.1 Hedychium gardnerianum
GCTCTGATGCATAGTGTCGGTGATGCAATGAAGGTTGAAGGGGGCAAAAGATGAAGTAGAGGAATGAGACATTATTTGTACCGAGTAACATTGAGTTTTGCTAATTTATCGGAATGATACGTTTTGATTGTTTCGACCAGTATAATACAGGATTTCAAACCATGTTCATGTGGCATTTAGACAATCAATATAGGGTTAATTAATATATCCTAAACTAAAGTCATTGTAGCAACTTATCAATTTTCAAAAATTTGTGCTTTAAGTTTAAAATTTTCTACCAATATTGTTGAATAGTTTAGCATTTGATAAATCTTATTGATTTGTTAAACTAATCAAGTAAACAAAAACATAAATAACAATAAGACCAAGAATTCCAAACATTGTCTACTCACATCTATATTGCACATCAACAGTAAATTTTACTCTTTTACTCTAAGTTGGCACTTTGTGAGTGTTGATAAGCCATGTAAGATAATAAATGGAACTCACCAATATCAGTAAAATGATTAAAACATACTAAAGGAAGAATAATGATATTCTATAATACTAAATTTGTGCATAACATTGTGAGAATTGATAGTTGAAAATAAAATTGCTATAAACCTATATGATGAAACATACATTAATTAAGCCGTATATATACCCAATTAATTTAGTCAATGTGTTGGGTGTTGATTAACATACTAACCTTATGCTGACAAAGTGTTAAATATATAATAGATTTGGCCCTTTCATAAGAGTTAAGGTTGTGGTTAAATGGTCATTCAATTAAGTTATTAGTGAATTGCTCAAGTGCACAGTTTAGGAATATATTGCAATAAATGATAATTTAGGAATTATGCAAACAAATAATAAATGATATTGACTTTTGATGGGGTTGAAATCGGTTGTCAAGGTGGATGCTGAAACGACGACGATGATGTGGAGATTTTCGATGAGGTGGATGCCAAGGTGGGGATGTTGTAAGGTCTGTATCTCGCAGCTCGACCTAAACGGTGTGGCTCAACCTATGCTCACTAGAGTTAACATCACAGGGCACCGGAGTTGTCTGACAAAGCCTCTCCGATGCTTATGTCACGATGGTGCTGGTGGAAGTAAAAGTAGAGGAAAAATTGTGAGGAGAGATCCCAAACCTGTGGATGATGCTCATAGAAGTGAGAAGTCAATGGAAGTCATACCCACGATTTTGGTTGTTTCTCAGTAGAATTGTCATTAATTACAGTTGCGCCAACTACTCGTTCGTTGTTGGTTGGATATGGCAATCATGGAGGGGCCATTACTAGGGTCATGGGCCACGTCAACTAGAGATTGTTACTGAACAAAGAGCTCAAGAGGCTAAAAGCTAGATGGAAGGCTCGGGAGGCTGAGATAGCTAGAGGGCTCGAGTGGCTGAGCTAGATGGGAAGCTCGGGAGGCCGAGCTAGTCACAGAGTTCAAGAGCCGAACCATAAGCAAGGAGCTATGAGCTATGAACCATGAGCAAGGAACTATAATGAACTCGTCCTTGCTATAACACAGATTTCTTGGAGTAGACCACGTGAGTATGACCTACTGACTTGAGTAGGGTGCGCGCAAGCATAGCTTGCTGACCTAGAATGGAGTGATATCTTGGGGTATCAACTTTCCTAACCCCACATCCTTCTACCTTCAATCATGGAATCCCAATGATATCGACCATCTTTCCAACCATCTTCCTCTTCCCTTCTTCTTTCTCTAGATCCTTTCTCCATTTTCTCTTATCTTTGTATTCTCTTTTGGTCAATTTTTCTTCATTTAATCTCATCTTTAATCTCCTTTTTCTGCAGATTTCTTTGCAGTTTTGTCCTCTTTTACAGCTGTTCTCTTCAAGTTTCTTCCTCCTCAGCAAGGTACTCCGACATCAACTGCTCTTTACGATTTCTCCTTTTTTAATTGTAGCATTGTCCTCTTTCAATATTTGCAGATTTTAGCATACTTGTCCTCTCTTATCACTCAGAGCTTCACAGTTAGGTACAAGAGCTAAAGGATCAACGCATGAAGTCCGTACTAGTGTCTAGAGGTAGTTGTGGCATCATAAGGCTCCTTGAGGCACATTAGAGAGAAACAGAGTCACTAATATGTAACTAGATGGTTCTATGAAGCAATCATCCCATTTTATGTAGCTACTTTCAAGTGTTTCGACTAGCAGAGGTACCATCAGCATGGAGTAAGGCTATAAAGCTTCAATTTCATATGAGCTTGGTGAACCTTTTCTTAAGAAAGAAGGACAAAGACATTACGAACTTTGAGTAAATTATAAATTAGGTACAAGTTTCTTGAAACCCATTGGTGAGATTTGAGAAATCTCAAACAACTAAATACATTTATAGCATTGTTGATGAATATAAAAAAGAGATCGGGGAAGAATATATGATGCAGATAATGATAGATACAACAATAACAACCACAACCAAGCTTTATCCCAATAAGTGAGGTCGGCTATATGAATTCTCTTATACCATTGGGCTATATCACCTACCATCTTTTATATTTAAATAAATTTTATCATATTTTATCATTACTAACTAAGTTTTTTTTGTCTTCCTCATTTAATGTGTGTATTTGTTATAATTTCACATCGCCAACTTCTAAATACATGTTCGTATCATTTTAAATGCATCTTTTGAAGTTTTTTCTCAATAAACATAATTTTGACTTTCTTTCTAATGTTTTCATTTCTTATCCTGTCATCCTCATATGTCCGCACATCTACCTTAACATCCTCATCTCTACGACTCTCATATTCTACTCGTGTGCTTGAGTCATAGCCCAACATTCAGCTACATATAACATAACAAAGCTAATCGTCATTTTGTAGAACTTTCCTTTTAAGTTTTAGAGATATCTCATGATTACAAAGAACACTTGATAGTCTCCTGTATTTCAATCATCATGCTTGTATTCTACATAAGACATCTCTCAACCCCTCCATCCTTTTGCAAAAAGGATCTGATGAGTGTTCCTATATTCTATATTCCAAATCTAAGGTAATCAATATTCCTTTTGCTTGTTATTTTCCAATACTTTTACATATTTAACACTACACCAAGTTCTCATAGAGATATAGTGGTCCTTACTAAGACTTGCAGTTGAACCCTGCAACACATTCCTTTCGAGAACAACCTAGCATTAGCATAATAGTTTAATGGATCCGTTTTAGAACATTTGCATGTGTTTAACACTAGCTGACAACCTAATGCAACCTGCAACATTTTTCATCCAAGCTTGGGACCGACATCGGCAATTTTGTAGATAAGTGATAGATATACAACAAATTTTGTTGCTGGAAGGTTATGAAAGAGATGCATCCACAAATATTTTAGCCATCGTCTGCTATTATACTGTTGATATAGTGCTTGATGAAATTGTCAAAGAAAAAAGGAGTAAGGAAACACTTTAAAAGGAAAGAATTATCATTGATTTCTTCATGTAATCATCATAAAACTTTGAGCATGATGTGTCACTTCACTAAATAAAGGATCCTGTGTAACTTGGATATTGAGATTGTAAGATTTAAAACTCCTTATTTATCATCGTCTGCAATGTCTTGCTGATGTAGGAGACACATTAAGGATCGTTTCTTCAGATGAGTGAGTACCATGCAAATGGTCTCTATAAATGTTGAAGATGAGAGCAAATGCTTTTCTGATGAACACACTTTGATTTGACGAAGAGAATTCATTAGGCAATTTTAAAGATGTTTTGTAAAAATCACCTTCATGGGTCAAAATGAAAAAAAGAAAGTACAATTGGATTCACCATGATCTCAGAAATCAATAGGTGCTTTTTTACTTGACCACTAGAAGGTTATCAAAAGAGTTTTGAAAGCTTCAGAAGCGTTTGGGCAAGTGTAATAGTATTTTTGGAATGTCAACTGTGGAAAGTGTTAATCTAAAACCACACTTTGGTAATGACCAAACTTCAACTGCATTCTTTGGCCCAATGACAATTATATAATTATCTATTCATCTCTATGTTTTAAATATTTTATGTTAACCAACCTACACAATTATATAATTATCTATTCATCTCTATGTTTTAAATATTTTATGTTAACCAACCTACACTGATTCTAACTTCTTATCCTGTACTGTCACACCCATTAGCCTCCCCTATTAGATGACATGGATAACTTATAATATAATCTTGGTATTAAGAGGCATGCACAAGACAACACATTAATCCGTGGTGAACCTATTGTCATCTTGGTTGAGGGAGAAGGGTAAGTTTCATTCATGCCAACCGAAATTAACTGGTATTTCAAGATCATGGACTGAAAAGAAACTAATAGGGTTTTAACACATGAACCCTAGCTGTGAACCTATGTTAAAGTTGACAAGTACATCATTTATTACAAAAACTACTCTCCTTAAAAAGTGGATCAGCTTATAAGCATTAGTGACACATATTTTGAGCCATGTCTTCAAGAGGCTCAATCAATGTGACATGTAATCTCTGACAAAGTTCATAGATCTCTTAATGCAGCTACAAGCACAACACTGATAATTGATGATTGATTTTAGAAACAAGAACTAGAGATCATCCATTTAAGGAAGTTGCAAGGGTAAATATATCACAAACAGGAAGAAAATGCATTACATGCAAACTAATGTATATCAATCAATGCCATATTTTAATCAGATAATCAAAATTGACATTTATGTTGAGCAATTGTAGATGAAAGGAATGGAGCAAGTCAGGAGACCAAATACCATATAATGAGTGTCATCAAGATATGAGTTCTTGCTAAAAAGTCTTGTATACAAAAGTAGAGCAGTCAAATTCTTACTATAGGGCAATCAAATGTTGAGTAACCGCATGAGCTAATCATCAATACAACCCCTGCAACATCAGATAGACTTCCAAGAACAACTGAAAATTCGACAGTGGACAAGATAGCCGGAGCTTTCCAATAACTATGATGTTCCCCCATGCCAACTGGTGCAAGTAATGATAATAATGGTGCAGAGTCCTTATCGGTTTCCACCTGACAAATTCATGCTATCAGTTATAATGAATAATAATACCAAAGGACAACTGAAAATCAAGATGAGGGTAATATAGAATATAAACAGGAAGACTAAAGTCAAAAGTTGGACAAATCCCCTAACAAGGATAGGAAGTGTGATGTTGTAGAAATAAATTTTCTTCCTTATGGAAGATTCCCTTAAAGAGGCTAAAGTTAATACGTTTCTACTGTTTTCATCAAGCATAATTGCTGCCTTTTATTAAGAACTGTTAGGGGACAAAATAGTAATCATCCATCTGTTTTGTTATAGAACAGTCTTCATGTCCACTTTATCCAATTGTATCCCAAATACTCCAAAATAACATGATATAGAAATACAAGAATTTTGTAGCTTTCACCTAGAAAGAGTCAAAAGTGGGAACAAAACTGACCTCTTAACTTAACCGAATAAAACTAAATGTGATCCTAAACATGATAAACATTGCCACATGATGTAAATGATCAGGTACATAATTTATTTAGAATAATGCAGAAAGTGCTTGAACAAGATCACCTCTAGATTACATAAAAATTCATCATCGTGTTTGACCCAACCTTTTGGGGTGACTATATGAATCTTATTCCTTCGACTAGATCATAGTTAAATTACAATCACATATTTCCTAGCTATGTTAGTCTTGTGGAAAAACAATGGAGCAGACTGAAAATACAAACAATATTTCTATTTAAAGCTTAGCACACATGATTTACTAATTGTACTGGAGAGTCAACAATTTATAAGTAGAGGTAAATACCACGGTGGACTACATGAAGAAACAATAGAAGATGTATCTTTCCAAGGCAAAGATAGAGGAGAGAGATATATATTATATCATTGTGATTGAATCTCATACAACTATTACTTCTTTTTTTTGGATAAGTAAAATAGTATAGCACAAATCAAGAGTACAAGAATTGGCCTTTATAACTTATGTACGACATAGTGTCAGATCCGAATATATACTTCCAAAGACCGATATACATGAATTTGCACACTCCTAAAAATTTTCTCACTATCGAATTGTCCCTCACCAAAGAATCTACTATTTCTAACCCTCCATACATAATGTATCATAGAAGACAAGGCAAGATGACGGGCCTTGTCAAGGTAATACCTCCCCAAAACTTGCATCATCCGCCGATATGTGGACATCTCTTGTAGCATGTGAAGTCAGTCTCTAATCCGCCTCCATAACTCTGCTATAGGGGGGCATCCAAATAATAGATGCTCTTGTGTCTCCAACACCTGTCTATAGAATGTGCACTGCCGATCTTCCATGTGCTCCTTTTTGTCTCTAGTGGGAAGACACCTCTGTGTCGGCATCCAAAGGGTAACTGCGTGACTTGGTTGTACATAGGTCTTCCACACTGTCCGCACCCATGACTTCTTAGGATTAGGATGCCTAAAGAAGTCACATGCTCGAACCACACCATCATCCCTAGCAAACCAATCTGCTAGCCTCTGTCTAGTAGCCTCCGGTGACCTAGCAGCCGATAATATAGGATCTCATATCTGCAACAAACGCTTGATCAAAGGGGAATCTATGTGGGCTGCTTCGTCTATACATCTGCATGCCTCAAGTAAGTATGGTGGACCCACTTTATTCAAAGTGCATCCTCTTTAGCTTGTATCCACCATAGTGCTTTAGCCAAGAGGGCTAAATTCCATGCACACAAGTCTCCAAACCCCAAGCCACCTTCATCTTTGGGTATGCACATATCCACCCATGACACTGGTGGGTGTTTAGAAGTCCATATGAAAGACCTGCAAATGTTGTAAATGCGATCAATGATACCTAAAGGTATTGGCAGAATAGATAACCAGAAGCACTCCATACCCTGAAGCACTGAGTAATAAGTTGCGCCTTTCCAGCATATGATAGTGTCTTCTACGGCCAAGCATTCATCCATTGGATCAGAGAATCAAGCAAGGGGTATAATCTGAGATCCGAAGACGCTTAGCAGCCAGTGGAATCCCGAGATATCTAAAAGGCATGGAACCCTCCTGAAAGGCCGTGATGGAAAGCAGCGGTCTGTGTGTCATCTCATCATCTCCAGTCAAGTAAATACATGACTTCAATTTATTAATATGTAGTCCTGTTGTCACTCCAAACTCTTGTGAACCGGTGGACAGTGTGTCGACTGACGGTGCATCACCCCTACTGAAAAGGAGTAAATTATCCACATAAGCCAAATGAGTCAGTCTGAGGTGGGCACACCATGGGTGAAACTTGAAGCCCGCTCTGGCTGTAGACTATTGTATCTGCCTCCCAAAGATCTCAACACAGATACCAAATAAGTAGGGCGATAGTGAGTCCCTCTCTCAGTCCTCTGGCCCCTCTGAAAGGCCCAAAGGTTCCACCATTGATGGCTAACGAGAATGAGGTAGTTGTCACACATTCCATAATCCATGCTATAAACTGCTTAAGAAAATTCAGTCCAATAAGAACCTCATCTAAGAAATCTCAATGCACTGAATCAAACGTCTTCTAGAGGTCGATCTTCATAATGCATCTAGGAGAGATGTGTTTCCTGTTGTATCTTCGAAACAACTCCTAGGCCAAGTGGATATTATCTATGATGAGTCGACCCCGCATAAATGTTGCCTGTCTAATGTGTCAGTAGGCTAGCGCGTGGGTCTCATAGCTTCTCAGACAACTATTATATATTATTTTAACATTGACTATGCCAGTTTGCATTAGAAAAACTATGAAAAGGCACTAGCTACACACTAGCTTAAGCAAAGACCGATCAGGGAGTCGTGTTGTTACGTGCTGATTTTTTTTATTCAACTTAAATTTTCATATTCTTATATTTTTGACAACTAGTTGAGTTGACCCTAAAGACCCAAAATCAACAAATTAGATTTCGGGAATCAAATTGATGTTTAATTGGGTTTGAATGAAACTCATCAGGTAGGCTTGGTGAGCAATTTAAAGTTGTTTGGGCAAATTTAGAGCCGAATCAAATTTTTATCTGGTAACAATCTGGTTTACTTGATTGAGGGACATACAATAACACTCGAGACCCCGAGATATCTTCCTTAGTATGATGGAAGTCCAAGTAGGTACTTGGCACATAAAAGTCCAAGTGGACACTTGGAATGAAGGAAATCCTAGCAAGTTGAGGTCAACCAAATGTTAAACAATGCAAGGAAATCCAAGTTGAGGTCAATCAGATGATAGGCAAGGCAAGAAGCCCTGGCGGGTTGACGAGGATCGCTAGGCACGACGAGAAAATCTCAAAGGTGGGGAGCTTCTTAGCACAAAGAAGTCCTAAAGGCTTGAAAGCCTCTTAGTACCGAGGTAAAATTATATGAAGAGAGTTTGTGTGAACATATACCTTAGGGAACAAGGGAAGTAGTCTTGGGCACGATCTCGGCCTTAGAACTAGCTCAAATCTAAGGTTTAAAATTTGAAGTCGTTTCGGTTTATGGTTGGAACGATACAGTTTTGATACCGTATTATGCCATGCTAACACTTTTTAAATATAAAATATTTTAATTAATATTTGATTTACTATTGAGTTATATTTAAGATATTGAATGTTGAGTTCAACTTTTGATATTAACTCATAAAATGTTTGTTAGGAAGTTCAACATCGTCATTTGGGATTTGACATGCTCAGCCTTAAAGTGTTCTAGATTTATTTAGGAGTCACAAAGATGTTCTTTTGGGAGTTTCAAGTTGTTTGGGCAACCCATGACTTTTGGTTGGTCAACCAAAGTTAAAATAAAACCTTGTCTTCTAGTGGTACCATGTTTGATCTACCAAAATCCATCATTGACCAAACTAAGCATCGGAATAGGATCCTTAGTATTAAAGATTTAGTGACTCGGCTATTTTGTATGAATAAAGTTTAAGGGAACCACAAACTGTTTGATTTTGTTACACTTCCAAGATTGAAGGTTGGTCGAAAAAGGTTTCTAATTCGTTTTTAAACCACAGAACTCTCATTTGATAAACCTAGTCTCATTCCTATAATGATCCATATTCTTTACAGTGAAAGTTGATTGATTGCTGATTTTTCTGTACTTATTTCTCATACATCATTGTGAGAGATATTGTGCTTGCTTGCGTTGAGTGAGATTGAGACGTTGCTCTAGATCATTGGCTTGAGGTCACATCCTCATGAGAACTTGTAAAGGATTGCTCTATTTTCTCATGTCAAGGAGTGTTATAGTGGTTTTTTCTTTGGGTTGTTGCGTCAGAGCGACAAGGCCATGGATGTACAAACTTTGTGTTCCAAACAACTTTAAACTCATTACATAAAATCCAGTTGTTGAGCATTGTGTTATTCTCTGTTATTTAAAACTGCTACATAATATTATCATTTCGTGGGCAAAAAATACTAATGTTTTTCTATTTGCAGAAAAAAAAAAGATCATCATTTATTTCACCCTCTATAGTTGGTGTTATTCATGTGATAATCACGGAGTTTTAATGTTTGATCAACACCTTTAAGTTAGAAAATGTGATTTAACAAGTTAGATTTTAAGTATGCAGGTAAGGTAATTTCTAGCTCTTATTGTGCACGTGATAATATAACACAATTCAATTTAGACTTTGAATTGAGCGGAATCGGGTGGAGCTGCCATTTAAGGTGTCAAGATGTCGAGCGTGAAGAATTGTCGAAGATTTGAACATATGAACTTTTTATTGTTTTCGCAATGTTGTAACGGGCAGAATATGTATGGAGAGAGCTATTTCACGTGCCTTTTTATGCATAAGCATTGTAATCATTAACTCGATTACCTGTTGTTGTTGGGAGTCAGAAATTGACCATTGAAACTCAATCAATAGCACAATTAAGTATTACTTTGACTGACTGGGTGTTTCCAATCGGTTGGATTTCATGTAGTTGATTGACAGGTTTAGACAATTGAAGCTCAAACAGAAATATTTGTTTCCTGAAATCCTGAAACCAGCTGAATAGAGTCAACTTCAAGTGGACTATAATCAAGAAAAAAGACTAACCAACTAGTTTACTGCATAGGGGAAGACATCCCCTTAGTTTACAATCACATAACTCATGGTAAGGTATGAAACCTAAGTTGTCAACAAGGAATGTATACATGACTTGAGTCTCATCTAGGGATCTAGAGATCTTCCCATATGTTCTTTAGCAATTCTTAGTGTAGGCCTTTAAAAAAAAATGTATGTTTCCTCAAGTTTTACGAGGCCAGGGATGATTCTTTTGAAGGAGTTACCCTAGATTCATGCATGCTATCTTCTTTCCTTCTGAGCATCCTCCATTAGCCACAACATTCTCCTCCAACGACCTTTTAGCCATAGAAAATTTCAGTTATAAGATTGTCGTAGATTGCATCTAGTGACTAATAGGAGCAATGGTAGAGTTAGATTACAACATCTATTGATGTTTTATGCATTGCATCAAAAGCTAGATGTGAACAATGCATTAAATGTTTTTAGATCTACCATTTATCATTGAGCACCTCATATGAAAAATCCACATGCCCTACTACCATGTCATCATTGATTTCTTTAGATTTAAGAGTATAGACATCTCACCGGCATTTTTCATCCTCTCCGAAAATTTAGACATTTACTCAAGGCACTATCCATAAAAAAAAAAAGGCACGAAGCTCCCGTCAATGCGAGGTCCCCGGGAAGCGTCTATTGTACGCAGTCTTACCCTGCTTTACAAGGCTCTATTGTACCCAAGGCACTATCCATCCTCTCCAAAATCTTGACCACATTGAAACTCACTATCTTATGCTCATCTTATGATGCAGGACCAACATAGGAGGACCCAATCTTCAACGGGTCATAACTTTTGACTTGGATATCAGATCAAGGCTCTGTTTGCGCTCATGCATACATTTGTTATCGGGTGGAACCCATAACCGCCAAAGTTTTGTGTCTAACCTTTTCGGAGTCGTCGAACGTCTTTTTTTATTATTTTTAGTAATTTCTATTTTTATGATATTTAGGGTATTTTTAGTATTTCTGGTATTTATGAGTTAGGGTTTACCTATTTAAGCATCCTGTTTAATTGTTTGAGGATCATCCATATTGAATAATATTTCCTTTTTCGAAAAAACTTAGAGGACAGCGGTTTTTCCCTTTTCCCTTTTGTTTTTTTGGTTTCTCTTCTTGTTCTCCACAAAACCTCCTTCTCGTTAGCCTGCAGGATAATCGCTATCCCGCCCGATGTCATCTTAAAATGTCATGCACTGTAGACTTGATATCAAGAAAGGAGATGAGAGACTCAGAGCACCAACACCATGAGCATGGCCTCAGGGATGTCAAGATCACCTAGCTTGATTAGAAAGACAAATTCATAGCACACTGTCACGACTTCGCTACCCATCTCCAAGAGTATATTGAGCATCAACAAGGCTTCTTCAGTTTTATCAGGATTTCAATGCCTAAACTCAGCAAACGAGTATGAGCTTTGCCGTGATTTAATAGCAGCTATATGAGCATGACATATACAAGTGATAATGATGGATATGTTCTAAGGTTGGAACTTAGGCCGTGAGTCCTAGAGTGAATAGTGCCTTATTTTAGGATGTTCTTAGTCAGCCAAGGTCCTGCATAGTGGTCTCTCTTGTGATGAAGAAAACTTTATTAAGTCTAGGGGTGAGCAAAAAATCGGTTAAACCGAATTAACCGACCAAACCGACCGAAATTAAAAACTCGATTCGGTTAATTCGGAAATCCAGTTTTTTTTAAAGAAAATCAGTTATTTCGGTTTAATCGGTTTGGTTTCAGTTTTAAAAATCCAAAATCGGTTTAACCGATTAAACCGAACCAAAGTGAGAGTTTAAAAATTAAAATCCCTAATTCCTAATCCCACTCGTCTACCTCCCCTTCCGACTCACCTCCTATTCAGTCGATGCTCTCGCCTCTCCTCCTCTCGACGCTCACCTCTCCTCAAGCTCTTGCCTCTCCTCCTCCTCCTCCTCCCAAAGCTCTCGCTTCGGCCTCCCCCGATGCTATCACCTCTCCTCCCAACACTCTCGCCTCTAGTAGTCGAAGCTCCTCCCTCCCCTCTTGTTGTTCTCAGCGACGGTCTCGCCGGCAGCCATCTGAGTCCCCTCTTCCTCACACAGGCCGCAAAGCGATGTGGAGGATTGCGATCAGGAGCCTGCTTGTGCTTGCTTGATTTCTAGGATTCATGAGAGTTGGAATCAGTCGGAAGGGATCACAAGGGAATGTCGGCTGAGAACGACCCGGGCCGAAGTTCTCAACGATGTCTTCATATGAGACTTTGTCCCCTTCCTCTTCATGCTTCCTTCAATCAATGAGAGTTCAGAACTTTGACAGGTAATAGCAGATTTTTTCTCAGTCAGTTCAGTTGGTTCGAAAAAATTTTGTTTTGTTCGGTTTCAATTAAATCGGTTCGGTCGTTTTGATTTTCGACCGAAATGCTCAACCCTAATTAAGTCAAAAAAGTTAACTTATAATCAGAGCTTAAAGGCCCATTTTATAAGGGATTGAAGGGTTTGGTTTTATAACTAATTTTCCTAAAAGCAAAGGTCTAAATTCCACTAACAATATACAAACTTTTTACAAAAACTTGTATATTTTTAAAGATTAAAACTTGGAAGTAAAACTAACCATAAAATTAAGTCCTAGACTAGCTTAGGGAGCAGGTCACAACTGGATGGAGTATTCAAGATAGGTTTGTTCACAAAGATTCTCAATAATAGCACAGGTTTGAAGACTAAAATTCTATATAATTGCCAGAGATATAGATACATCTAGTTATATAGCTGATCAAGTTTTCCTTGCTGCTCTTTGTCAAATGAAAAAATTTGATTGTTGAAGTGAGAGATCTAGGATGTCTTTGGCTAAGTCATTTGTCCCATAAAATACTGGAAAACAGAGAGATGCCAAATATGGTTTTGGTTGACAAAAAATCTTTCAGCAACACGGATTAACCTTTTCATATTTTTAAATACTGTATTATAAAGTCATATTGCTTGTTTATAGATATGATAAACCTTTGAGCATCATGGGCAGTCATGAAACACCTCAGTGGAGAAAAAGTCAGAAAGAACCAACTCATTTTCCTTTTAGTTATTCATAATGGAATAACTAAGGAAATGATACAATTGCAAGTTGCAAGGCTCTTCAATGTCTTGCCTAAAAATTCATGGCCTTTCCATCTCAGGGCATGCAGAAAATCTTGTTGTCGTGTTAGGAATTAGTTTACCTTGAATCCAACAAGTATCTGTTTGACTTTTGCTTGGAACCTGGATAAATCAAGCACTTATTCTAGATAGTAGACTTTCTTGAGCATGTAAAGGCTCTAACTTTTCTACAAAACATTATTACTATGAGACTAACAATGTAAGATGAAATGTGGCGAAAAGTGAAAATAAGCTAAACACAATTTTAGGTGCAATTTACCTTTCTTTTATAGATTCATGAAAAGGAAAACAATACCGCATTCAACATGAGTAGACACTACATATTCAAATTTCTTAACTCAAGAAGAAAAACAAAATTATGGTTTGCAATAAACGAGCAGAAACACAGAAGTTATGCCCAAAATATCTCAACCCATTTACCAGGTAACTATATAGGATTAATTTGAGATAAGAAAGACAATTTTACTTGCAGTTTCTTTCAAGACATAATGATGGAGTATCAACGCTATTATTTTGGACATTCTTTCCATCTCAACTCTCAAGATGTGGTGTAAAAGACAGAAAGTTTATCCAAGATTATATTTTCAAATCAAAATCTTAATTGATAAATATAGGAGAATCCGATCATCAAAGATTACCTCATACAGCAGGCTCGAGTAAGGGAATTCAGCAAGGGACTCTGCTCCATTCAACAGTGCCTTTAACTGCCTCTTGCCAGTTTCTATGCTTTGCAATGAATTAAATTGTCCATTAACTACTGGTCCAACAAACTGACCCAGGGCGCAACGTGCAGCATCAAGAGTTCTAGTTTTTCTCCTCAAGGCATTCAAGACCCTGATATAGTCAACATATAGTGCTTGAAGAATATCTTCATCACAGCATTTTCTACAGATAATTTTATCATCAAATGATGAATTGCTTTTGTAACTTTCACGGGTTTGTCCACCATGATTAGACCCGCTACGACTAGATAAATCATTGTAAATTTTCAATTCTTTGAAATCTTTATCTAACAGCATATTTACTCCCTTCCCAGCACAACAAACTTTACAACATTTCCTTTGACATATAGAACACTGTAGAAGGAAAGATGCAGTTCTGCTAGAAGAAACACTGGTAAAAGATCCTGCTGTTGGCAGTTCAACACGTACCTCACAGGCAGCTCCATGACATGATTCTCCAATCTTACTAATATTCCAGAAATCTATAACATCATCAGTTTTTTCAAGCCCAATGGAAGCAATAGTCTTATCTTCAAAAGCAGTTTGGCCCAGAAAAGCTATTTCATCGGCATAAGTACATATTCTTAAAAGGTCATGATAATCAAGCAAGCGATTTGGATCTATTGCAGAAGGATCAATACTGACAGATAATAAGGCTCTGTCTCTCTCTGCAGCTGAAAGGTTCAAATGTAAACGTTCTATTTCAAGCTTCAATGATTGCATGAAGTCAAATTTTCTACCCTGCAAATAGTATGTAATTTGGCATTAATCATAATTAGGAAAATTGACCTCTACCAATATTGATCACTTGATTTGGATCGATATTTCCAATTACCAATTTTCTTCCAAGAAATTGACACTGAGAAATTTATTTTAAAAAAAACTACGATTCAAAGAAATTAGCAAGAATTTAGATAGAATATAATTAGAAATTAATAGAACCCATTGAAATTTGTTCGAATTGAAAGTGATAATGGACGAAATCAAATTAGAGTTGGTCAAATTAAGATGACTTTAAAAAATATGACAGATCTACCCTTTCCTTTAATCCGAGCATTATTCTCAAACAACTAGGATAGAAAGGAGATAGTCTTCTGGAATTCCTTAGCCTTGTTACAACTCTAGTTTCACCATAATTTCACAGATCACTCATTCAACCTCACCATACATGTTAGACTCTACATCTCATCTATTTTTCTCTCATTCGCTATTAATTGTGCGAGGTTATTGTGGATTGAGAGGATTTATCATAGATCAATGCAAAACAAAATATTCTCCCTAGATTAACAACTATTATATAATAATTACTCTTTTAACTAAGAACCAATTTCAATGCAATTAGATACCCAACTAAACCCTATAAAATAATATTAAATAAAAACACTTTTATTATATAATATATTAAAAAAAAACAGTGTTTGTTGAGTAACGTATACTAAAAATATGATTCTGATATTGGTTATAATTTATTGTTATTGTTTATCAATTTATATTAATAAATATGTCATTATTTTATTACCTGTTTTTCATTTTTATTTTTCCCACAGAAATTGATTTCACCAACTCTACTGATCCAATGCAACCAGAACTTGAACTCTCGAACTATCTGATCCCAATCTTTTAACAACTACGGAATTAATAACATACATTTGGATTTTGGAATATGTAGCAGAATCCAGAATCAAGACTAACAATATAATATGTGAAGAAGTCTTGCTTTATTAACTTTTAGAAAATCAAGAATGTCATTTTGATTGCATTTCTCCTAAACATTTTTTTTTGAACTAGAGAGTACTCTGAAGTAGAAAAGAATAAGCACACAAGTTATTTGAAAAAAGAAAAATATATTTCTCAATAAAATCAACATCTCCATGGTTATCACACAATTGAGTGGCATATACAACAACAACCAAGCCTTATCCCACTATGTGGGGTCGGCTATATGGATCCTTTTACGCCATTGGACTCTATCTCCTACTATATCATCATCTATACTTAAATAAAT